>NQII01000490.1:313160-353135 GCA_002778355.1 Clitarchus hookeri | reverse complement strand
CGCACAGGGCGGGGCACAAGTTTATATGACACACACGCGATTATTGCGCGACCACACTACTCGCTCGCTGCGACGCTATCGCCTCCAGGGTTGTCCAACACCTCACTCCTCGCGCACTTCATATATCAGGGTTTGCCAACCTTCTCCCATTTCGCCGCGATCTTCGTTGGAAGACTGGCTTTACCACTTTGAGGAGTATAGTCCATTCACTGTGTCTTCACACTTTCTGAATCAAACCTTTTAAAAACCACCCCATTTATGACGCATTTTATTGTTTACTAAACATGTCATATATCACAAGTGTTTTATACTCCTGTTAACATAAAAGTATTCTATTTTTTGTTTAAACACCTTTTGCTCGTATCATATATATAGATTACAATATTTAATTTATAATTAATATAAATAAAAACGGGTAGAAAATTGGCATGTTCTTCATGCCTAGTAAGAAATAGTTCTCGTGCAAAATATTATTAAAATGAGTGCGCACGAATGCAGTGCGTTGTCCTTTTGGTACTATTTTCTAAATTTAATTAAGTTTTGTTTGCATCAGGCGGAGGAATAGCCTGGAAGTAGAACTTAATCAGCGATGCAGAAAAGTTGTGAGTAACCGTGAATGTGCTATACATTCAGGTGCAGCTCGAGCAACGCTATTTGAATACTGTATGTCTTTGCTCTCGGGTAAAAGGAAAACTCGAGTGGACATAGATGTATTGTTTTACTTGTGTTCAACAGTATCTTTATAGGAAAAAAAAATACAGGTCGCCAACAATATTTTTTTGTGCATTAAATTTAATTTTTATTGTCTTATAACCACAAAAAAGGACATGCTATTAATTGTAAATCTTTGTGCACAGATAAATACAGTTCACTGAGACAAAGTCAACCCCGGCAACCCAGTGGCTTATGACCGGCCAGTAATGAACGTAGTACAACACAGTACAGTGTAGTACAGTACAGTGTAGTGTGTAGCAGTAGTACAGTGGTGAGTGGGAATACACAGAACAACATTGCTGTGTTCCTCTTGTGATGGGTGTAGTACATTCGCTTAGAATGACTTTGTCTTGAATGCATGGAATTGTGTGCAAATTTCAGGGTGTTGACACAGAATATTTGAGAATACAGAGCTGAAACAGCCGTATTCCGCCAGCTCCACATGTACACGACCTAAAATTGCGTCACTAGTCAGCAAACATGCCGGGACGCTGTTCGCCAATCAGCGCCCGGCAACTTGTTCGGCAGCCTGCAGTACGGCCAATAGGGAACCTCCCGCAGCACGCAGTAGCCAATTGCAGTCCAGCTCTAGTGCTGTTACAAGTCAAACTAACTGTCGCAAACTACGATTACGTTCACGCAAATGAGGCATTCAACTAGTTCATTTTTCCCCTTATATATTATTTGCTTTGTAAACTAAAATATTGTAATAGGTGAGAAGATAATAAGTAGTGGAAAACTTTAACAGCAGATAATTGAGTAAAGTTAACTGTGTGATAAGTAATGTCAATATGTAGTTTGCAGAAACATTAATTGTTGCCTTGTTTGGAAAGTTATTAGAGCTATGAAACAAACATTTCAGGGCGTTATTTTGCAATAACTATAGTTCCGAGTGCGTAGCGCGTTTGATATTTTTTATACATTCGTTTTATGAAACTGCTAAACACATCCCCGAAGTATTGATATGTGGAAAAGATTAGGTTACAGTTTCCACCACTGTTAGTCTTTGAGTTGAAAAAAAAAAGTTGGAATAGTACAAAACTCTTTTTCGTGGGGTTTGTCGTGTGGAAGTAAAGAGGAGAAGAAGCTGACATGCGATATGGCAGAAAGAATACAAGACGTAATGTAATATTCATTAAATTAATAATTTACCCACACATGCGCGCGTGTGTGCGCGCGCGTGTGCATGGTATTCTACACGTCACGTCAAAACCCCAAACTGTCTGAAATACCCAGAAATAAGTTTAGACCTACGTTACAGTACGTAAGATAGCATACCTCGGGAATATCTGTACATGTTTTATTTTGAGATATTTCAACCAGAGCAGAGCAAGACCGTCCGCTCTGGCATAGGCTGTTCACGGTAAAATAAGCTTTATTTAAGGCTCTGCTAAATTTTTCCTTTCAGCCAATTTATATTTTTCTGCATATTTTTAATTTAAACGTTGTAAGGTGACGTATGCATTTCACCATTCTCTAAAGTTAAGGACCCCGCCTGCTTGCATCGTTTTTCTCCCTATATTTTTACTAAGAAGCGCGGGAGCTATAAGGGTTATACTGGCTCGCGCTAAAAGGGCGGCATCGCCTCTACGCGCAGGGGTCTGAACTAGCGTTCATTGTTCTCGTAGTGCTGCGTACACCTATGGCACTTTCAGCGATGGCTCTATCACTTTATTGATGAAAAGTCTGTAGCAAATACCAAGACAGGCTCCTATCGTAGTTTGAATCGTGTCCGCCTAGTATGTTTTAAGGTACAGCAATCTGGAAAAAGCTGTTTTTAGTTATATTGGAGGGCTCCAAAATAATATTTACAGCATGCGTAGAAACTGTAAAGTACCATTCCGTCGTCGTCTGTGGTGTGACGCTTTTCGTAGGTAAACGTACTGGGAGACGTTTCACACTGCGACGCAGTGCATGCGCCAGGCCTTGAAAAGCGCACACTTTACCGTGAATAGCCTATACGGGGTGGTTGCCACACGCTGTTGGCCAACCAGAGCCTGGTAACTTGCTCGCCACCCCGGTAGCCCAGCCAATAGAGAATTGTTCGCGATACGCAGTAGCCAGTCAGACACAAGGCCCCTTCCAGAGACTCGCGCGGCCAATCAGCGAATAGCTACGCCCACATCAAACGAACCGCCACACTTTTCCACTTAGAAGCCGCGGTGGTGTGGTTAGACTACTCGCTTCCCACCAAGGCGAACCTGGTTCGATTCCCGGCGGGGTCGCTCCCGGATGTTTGCATGTGGGAATCGTGCCCGGACGATGGGTCGGCGGGTTTTCTCGGGGATCTCCCGTTTCCCCCGTCCTAGCATTCCGGCGCTGCTTCATTCTCACCTCGTTTCACTCTCATCGGCTCTCAAGACCTCGATATTAAGAACCGTCCAAATATTTTCACTTCATATAGTGTGAATGGTGTTGTTGATCTCTAGCAAGAAAGTAAATCATTTCCGTGCCTACACTCATGTAATACGTTTTCATCTTCTAATATGAGGAATTTTTCTCCAATGAAGTTACACCTGTTTTGTTGTGTTAAAAAATACACATATGAGTAAAAAAACAACTATTTAAATCTGATAATTGCTCTACAGAACTTAACTCAGTAGTTGTTTTAAATGCCGTGCTTTTACAGTTTCAGCACGAGTATTAAATTTGGCCGTCGTTAATGATGTTCGCCTCCTGCCAGCCACATCATTATCTACGGCCGGCCTCGAAGCAATTAATTTTGTCGGGCAGAATATTCGCCTAACGAAATGATTAACTGGTATTGTGTTGGGAAAACGTGATTAAATTATGTTCATTATGCCCGCGGAATGATGTTCACCGTGTTGCGGTTGGAAGCCGAGTAAATAGGAATGCGTAGGGCGCGCTTTGGAACTTTCCCCTCGACACGGTTATGGATAGGTTGTCGATATCGAAAAGGACATTAATTTACGGAAATTCCGTTGTTGGGGATGAAAAAAGCGTTCGTATTATTTCAAAGATTTTTGGATAAGTTTTTACCAGCACTTTTCCGTGTGTCACGTAATTTATATGTAACAGTGAATATGAAACAGCTGAGCGTATTTTTGTTCATTATTATTAAGCATAAGAGAGAACATTTCAGATGGAACTTCTAAAACATCAGTGCCGGAAGCACTACTTTGCCTTCCGGTGCTCCTGAAAACATACGAATCGTGAACCAGGATAGACAACTGCCTTGATTTTGCTGAAGATTTTCCGCCAGGAAAATGGGATCATCGCATGTAAGTTGTCTAGATATCAGAAAAAATTCGCGTGTTCAATGACCTGTGGGCCGGACTTTATTTACATAGTGAAGGGTACTGACTAAGATCAGAAGTTTTTTTTTTTTTTAAGTTCTTGGAAAAAGGGATATTCTCAATGACATCCATCGCTCTTTCCCTGTGCACATATATTTCCAACATCATTCCAGGGCAGACGGCCATTGATTTTCACTATGTTTATCGTCACATCATTAGCTTTCGCCCATTCTTAAACAGATAGCAGCACTAATGAGTTTTTAACATTTTTTTAGACTCTTTGTTTTCCCCTGTACCCTTTTTTTTTTTTTTTACTGTTCCAGTCTCTCTCTTCCTATCTCTGGTTATTTTTCTCTGCCTGTCTTTCTGTCTCTATCTCCATCACTCGTCATCTCTCTATTCCTCTTTTTCTCTCTTACTCTGCGTGTCTCTCTTCCTCTTAATATTTTTATCTGAAACTTTTTTACTTTTTCCCTGCGTCCATCTTTCTATCTCTTTCTCTTTCGTATGTGTATTTCTGTATGTGTTTGTCTCTCTTCTTATCTGTTTATATTTATGTATCTCATTCTCTCGTACGTAATATTTTTGCCGCTCTTTCTCTGTGTATCTCTGGATGAGTCTACTCTCTCTTTCTGCGCTTGTCTCTTTTACGTGCACTTTCTGCCTCACTCTTTTTTTCTCTTTATCTTTTACCTCTTATATACGCACACACAGAAGGTCAAGATAAATGATTGGTATAATATTACCAGCAGAAAAAAAGGAAATGTCTGCAATGTAGATGTATGGGACGTAGACCAATGTCTGCAATGTAGATGTATGGGACGTAGACCAATGTCTGCAATGTAGATGTATGGGACGTAGACCAATGTCTGCAATGTAGATTATGAGGACGTAGACCAATGTCTGCAATGTAGATGTATGGGACGTAGACCAATGTATGCAATGTAGATGTATGGGACGTAGACCAATGTCTGCAATGTAGATGTATGGGACGTAGACCAATGTCTGCAATGTAGATGTATGGGACGTAGACCAATGTCTGCAATGTAGATGTATGGGACGTAGACAGGCTAACAAACAGCATTCGTACATACCTACTTAGGCTGATCTTCGCAGTAGGCCAATAAATATTGATATGTGATCATTGTAGCACTGCCGTTACATTTGCTGAGGAAGTAAGTCTCTCGACTAATTTTATGTATGTTATTTAATCATTTATAATTTTCCTTTTTTATCTGGTACTCGGTGTTTTACACAGATGTATACTGCAAGCATGAAAATCGACTCGAACCGTTAGCATCTTATTCAAAATTGACTAACAAATGACAGACAAAAATGTACCATTTGAACGTTTGGAAGCCTGGCTGTAAAATGACGCCAGTTATTTTGTACACAATTATATTCCATTGAGATATTTGGAGTTTAAGGGAGGATGACACAAATGAGAGAAAAGCGGTAAAATATAGGTAGTTAAAATGAAAATACAATATTACAATATATATACTTATTTAAAATAAAATTGTTTGATTTAGTATTACTTGTTATCTCCTTACCTGAATAACAGCGTACAGGTTGTCATATAATAGTCTCCCTCTCTAGATGTGATACCCAGACGGTTTTTGCGTGGTTGTCGTTATATTAGCTAAAAAAATTTTAAAATGTGAATTTTACTTATTTCAGATTAAAAAACAGACTAACTTATTAGTCTAATATTTGATACAATAATTTGCTTGATTTGCATTAGAATACGTAATTGTGGCGTGAGTCGGTATTTGTGCTCGTCATTAGTGTGGCGAGCGTGTGCAGTGGAGGCGATGGCAGTGCAGCAGGAGTGCTGACGGAGTGTGGTTGTTGTTCGTAGCGCCGTGTGCACCTACCATCATCCCAGAGGAGTGCAGCGCAGAGAACAACAGCGTGACGATCGCCTGGCAGCCGCCGCCCACCTCCTTCGTCGAGGGCTACGTCCTGGAACTGGATGACGGCAGTGGCGGAGACTTCCGGGTCAGTCACTTCACTTCTCTCTTCTTACACGCTCCTCGCAGTCAACTCACCACTCGTGAAAGCCCTGATTAACGGGGCCGCGGTGGATGAGTGTTTAGACTGCTGGCCTCCTACCAAGGTGAACCGGGTTTAATCCCCGGCTGGGCCACTCCCGGATTTTCGCAAGTGGGAATCGTGCCGGACGATGAAACTGGCCGGCGGGTTTTCTCGGAGATCTCCCGTTTCTCCCGTCCTCGCATTCCGCTGCAGCTTCACCCTGGTTCACCGGTGCTCAAGACCTCGATTTCTCCCTCTCCCTACCTTGCTCCCCGCTACTTAGAGATACTCAAGCTGAACGCCTGGATGGGCGTCCCGCTAGGATCTGGAGAAACACGAAGACGAGAGGGCGAATTGTCGGCTGCTTCTGTTCTGCGCCGCATATCTGAAGCAAGTACACTATGTCCATTCTTTTTAATCACTCATAAAACTCGCTATCAAATTATCAAGACTTTGTCCATAATGAGTACTGAATTTTATATGCCAAGTAAACTTTACATGTGGACGAAATTATGTGATTTCGACAGTGTTAATGGCAAAAAAAAAAAAATAATAAAGGTTGCGTTCAATGTCAGGACTCAAATCCGGTTACTATACAGCTGCCACTCATTTGTGTATTCATTTGCGGCAGCACGTTAATTGAAAAATAAATTAAAATATTGCTATTTCGTGCGACGTTTCTCACTTCTGCACCAAACACCATGTGTAGAGTGGGCGATAGCAGTCAACAGAAGGCGCTCATTACTCGTTTGTCCTTCCTTCGATACGCCTTGAGGAATTGCGGGCCGGTAATACGCTTGCAACGCGAGGAGGGTCGAATATTATCCGTCAAGGTGAACAGCTTGTGAACGATGTACAGCGTCTCAAGTAACCAGAGAAGTGTGGAGCTTAGCTCCTGCTACATTTCGTAATATCTCTCCGTGCAGCTGGGTGTCCCAACCGTTGCCATTTCGCGACACTCTTTGTCGCAAGACCATATCTCCTGTGCACACTTGCTTAAAGGCTGTTATATCAAGTCGTAACTATCGTAACCAATTATTCAACGTCAAATTGCATGAAAGTTTATAATGTACGGATGTAGTCAGCAGACTTTTCAGTTATTATCTTGTCATAAAATTTTATCCAAATGACGAAATAACAATTTTCAGGACATTGTATGACACCAGGGATTGATGTCGTCTGTAAGTGATCCTGGCAATACTGGGCCGAATATTTCAACATCTAGAATGCTAGAACATTTTATGCTGTTAGTTGCCGGAAATGCTTACTCATGATTCTAGTAATAGTAGTTTATTTACAACGAACTTAAATGGCGCTTTGCCAACATTTCGCGACATACTTAAGTGCCGCAGTACATCTATATGGAATCCCACGGCCTGCAGCCTATCCTATCAACTCATTTTTGTCTGTGCCCATTGTCCATTCCACTGAATTTTCTTCTATCACAATGTTGAACCGAACCTCTTTTTCTATACTTACACCGTACCTCACAGACGTAATTCTTACCTCTGCTCATAGCCTAGTCCATTGAACTTAGTTTTGTCGACGTCTATGTGACGTTACCTACCGAACTTATTTTTTTCTCAAACTGTAGCTTCCCCTGCCAAATATTGTTGTCTCTACATATAGTCTATTCCACCGAACTTATTTTTTCTATACCTTATATCCTGTCATATTGAAAATACACTGACATGCCAAAAGACACACTACAGCGTACACGGTGCCTTATACTGCTGGGATATCTCATCGTTGTTAGGTACGCCAAGTCCATGAAGGGATGCAGTGCAACGCCGTGACCAGCTCACACTCACTCACGCGATGTCAGAGCCAAACTGATGCACGTCTGGGCACTTACAAGACGTAACTGTCGGGTGACACTACCGACTATTACCTTTACATTCTGCTGTCCCTTGACTTTCGTCTCTACCTGCAGCCTATCTCGCCGAACCTATTTTCGTCATTACATACAGCGTATTCCACGAAACATTTCTTTGTCTCCACGTACAGCCTGTGCCACCGAGTGTGTTCGGTAATATGATCCACCCTGTAGATCTTCGCCCCGGCAGACTGCGGTCACTCTGGTTCCTGCCAACTGACTTCCCGCCTCTACTCCTGGAAAATGTCCATACAGTTCCTTCATATACTCTGTTTCGTGTAAGCTCACTAGATTTCGACAGTTCTGTGGACATACACTATTTGATGGTGTGCTTGCATGTCACAGTGACAATCACAATTACTTTCACTAGTGTCAATGAGAGAGCTTTGGTTAACCAGTAGAACAGTCAATTTAGACGATCATTGTGACCTGCGAGCACGTCGTCAAATAATACATACCATCACAACTGTCAACATTTAGTGAGCTTACGTGAGACAGAGTATACTACCTCCGCCAGTCCTCACCACTTAGCCTCGTTACAAATCTATAAATACACATTATTATTCCCCTACAATGTTATAAAAATTGTGCTAATGAGTGGTATGTGTAATGCCATCCCGAATTATAAGTACAGTTTTTTCCCCATATTTCTTCGCTTTTTTATGGAAAACAAATTCAAGTATGTTTTTTTTCCTTATATACGCTATTTACTTTTTTCATTTCATATTGTTCAGTATTCGTCTAATTAACGATCATGTATTATAAATTACATTTCTGTGCTTCAGCGTTCATTTTTACTATGCAATTCTAAGTAAGAATTTACAGTAATGACCACTCTTTAGTTTTCCAAAGGTGAGGCCTACACCTGAAAAATATGTCCATACAGTTACGTCATATTATTGAATTTGGGCTTTAGATTGCAGTTTCTATTGATGTAGTTAGGACATTTTTAAGACGAATATTTTGTTGGTTAAATTTTCTATTTGCTTTATCGTGTATACCAAATTGTAAATGTAATTATTTTCAAAAATGTACTTGTTTTACTAAGTTTAAAGTGTAAATGTACATATTTATACGTACTCAGCATTGCGCATTTCCTCTCCGGACGACACGTGACCACTCTTAAGTACATAAATTGTCTGTATTTGTACTGTATATTCAGACGTATCATCGACGGTTATATGCATTTACTGTACATCAACTACTACAGCCCGTGTTCAATGGTCGTCACATTTCTATTTCCAGCATTTAATTTTTGCCAACAGTTCCGGCTTCAACAGTGCCAACCGTTTTCGCGCTTGCAAACTGCGCATGTTTGTCTGCGGCATACTCACCTCGCTTCACCCTCATCGGCTCTCAAGACCTCGATGTTCAGAGCCGCCCAGATCTCTTATCTCACTCACTACACCTTAACCAGAGTGATCGGTGATGTCCAACAATAGGTGCTTACATATTGTCTTGTAAAAGTTTTCAAGGCACGAAGTCACAATTTACAGTTCCAATCAAATTCGGACGAATGTATAATTCGAGACTGAACGACTGCGCCGAGAGTGATTTTCCCCATATTTCTATTCCAAATCCAAGCTAATGCCGACTCAATTCTTAATCAACCGCATCTCATATTCCTGATTCATTTGTGTAATAATAAGCACGTGTTAATATTACTGTTGGGAGTTAAACTGTTGGAAGTGAAGTGATGTTTTATTACTTGTGCATACAACATGTAATTTTTGCTACAGACATTCCGCCAGTAAAATGATAGGATCACCGCTTAAATACCCGTAGGTACACGCAGTACTGCGAGAACACTGTGCGTCAGTTGAGAGCCATGCGCGTAGCGGTGAAGGCGCACTTGATGCGCGTGGCAGTGTCGCCCTTATCGCTCCCGCGCTTCTGAGCCTCGCACGCGGTAAACAGCTGCAGGTGTGTGGGTGCCTTAAAAGGGAAATCCTTAGTAAAACATGTTAAACGCCTCAAGGTCACGTGTGACCATAAAGCACTGCGACGGCCCTCTCAAGAGCGCAATATCTATTCCTGGGAAGTTTACATTTCTCCGAAATTACAGTTGTAAAATGGAGTAAACTACACATGACGCTTTGTACTTTTTTGCCTTTCCCTTAAGGAGCCGTAAAGAAACTGCGCATAAAAGTCCTCAAAATGAAAAAAAAAAAGTAATAATTTTCACTGATCTTACACTCGTTGAATGTATTTAATAGTATAGAAGTTTAAAGCGGTGGCTGTAGATATACGGGGTGAACTATTTTAACAAATTTTGGGAGGTGACTCCTGGGATCAAAACAAGCAAGGACGTTTCTATGACCACATGTCCTACAAGACGTTGTTATATCGATACCACATGCCCTACAAGACGTTGTTATATCGATACCACATGCCCTACAACACGTTGTTATATCGATACCACATGCCCTACAACACGTTGTTATATCGATACCACATGCCCTACAACACGTTGTTATATCGATACCACATGCCCTACAACACGTTGTTATATCGATACCACATGCCCTACAACACGTTGTTATATCGATACCACATGCCCTACAACACGTTGTTATATCGATACCACATGCCCTACAACACGTTGTTATATCGATACCACATGCCCTACAACACGTTGTTATATCGATACCACATGCCCTACAACACGTTGTTATATCGATACCACATGCCCTACAACACGTTGTTATATCGATACCACATGCCCTACAACACGTTGTTATATCGATACCACATGCCCTACAACACGTTGTTATATCGATACCACATGCCCTACAACACGTTGTTATATCGATACCACATGCCCTACAACACGTTGTTATATCGATACCACATGCCCTACAACACGTTGTTATATCGATACCACATGCCCTACAACACGTTGTTATATCGATACCACATGCCCTACAAGACGTTCTTATATCGATACCACATGCCCTACAACACGTTGTTATATCGATACCACATGCCCTACAACACGTTGTTATATCGATACCACATGCCCTACAACACGTTGTTATATCGATACCACATGCCCTACAACACGTTGTTATATCGATACCACATGCCCTACAACACGTTGTTATATCGATACCACATGCCCTACAACACGTTGTTATATCGATACCACATGCCCTACAACACGTTGTTATATCGATACCACATGCCCTACAAGACGTTGTTATATCGATACCACATGCCCTACAACACGTTGTTATATCGATACCACATGCCCTACAAGACGTTCTTATATCGATACAGGACGCACATTGGCCGCATCACAGGCGATGCTGAAAGTATCCGCCAGGGGTAGCAATGCATGCGTGGTAGCGCCTCATCACGGACTGGCGTAGATACCAGGCTCATGTCGAACAGCTGCACACGCGTTATTGATACGCTGTTCCAAGTCGTTGATGTCGTTAACCGTCGTAGCACACACCTCACTTGCCATGTGCCCCCACAGCTAATAGTCCAGTGTATTGAGGTCAGGAGACCGGGCAGGCCAATGCACTGGACCACGACAGCCGATCCAACGACACAGCAAGTGGCGGTGGTGATACACGTCAGAACGGTGTGAAACGTCTGTAACTCAATAACAACGCTTTGTAAGACATATGATCATAGGCACTTTGGCTTGTTTTGTTAACAGGAATAACCTCCCAAAGTTTGTTACAATAGCTTAGATACATCCTGTATAATTTTTTTATTACCTTTCCTGAAAATAAATAAAATTCCTAGAACGTTTATTTGCTGAAATAGGTATATAGCGCAAACACTGATTTTCCGGATGATATTCCAGTAGGGCGACCCCTTAAGCCCGTGTTGGGCGGAGGCCGGGTGTGAAGGTTGATGTAGAGCTGGAGGAGGGCGGGGAGGGTGGAGGAGGGTGGTTGCTCCTGCTGTGACGACGTCAGAGACGTTGTGGCCGGAGTCGGAAGGAACAGGCGACCCGCGCGGAATAGACGCCGTCGTCTCTCCACTTGGTCGGCTCTACGTTAGTCTGTAAGTACACTCCGTGCCGAGCACACTGGACCACAACCCTCACTTGGTCGCCTCGCCCCTGCTGCTTGTATCTTCTGTTTACACTGGCCAGAAAACATAAGCTGTTGTCCGTTCGCGATTACTAACAATTTTTTTTGAAGTCTTGCTAAAGTTCAACTCTCAGGCCATTCCTCGGCCTCGTGCAAACCAAGCTCAACTAAGTCTAGCAAATTACACCAAAGGGACAACGCACCATATTCCTGAGCACTCAGTTCGATAATATTTTGTATGAGAACTAATTCTTACTAGGCATTACCACCAACACACCTATTTTCTCTCTGTTTTTATTCGTATTAATAAGTGATCTATAGAGAAAATGGAAAATCGCAGAGAATATTTGAGCCAACGTATATTCGATAAGAGTCTAGCTAGTGTATCCTTTCATGATTGGATGAACAAGGTTTTGACTCGGCTCAGTTGTTTGCATATCAATCACGAGCGTTCTGCCTTATAGTATCAGAATCCTCATTGGTCCAGTGAAATGGGGTAGTAACTTCATACATGCATGACAGCCAATAAGGAAAAAAAACTGTCGGACATGTGTACAGTACGTTGAATCCAAGCAAACGGTCAACTTTTCCCGCGATTAACCTGTGCCGAAACACAAATAATATATATACAAATTCGGTCAACAACTCATATATTTTGCCAATAAATGTACATTGAAACAAAAGTAGCACCGTAGATTATTTTGACATGAAACTTGGCAATAAATGAGCAATGTTCACAATCATTTCTTTCTTCCTAGATCCACACAAAATGATTAAAACTTGACACGTAATAAATTGCTCTCAAAACTGGAATTACACAACTTGAGTAAATTTAATTAAAACAATTATTAATTCCCAGAAAAATTAAAGTGATATATGGCTAGACTGACTTAAAGAGTAACTATGAAGGAGGGCAGCTGTATGAGGCCAGTAAAACCTCCTTTTCATAAGACTAACACGTTAAAATTATCATTAAAAAATGTTATACAAAAAAAAATTAAATTTTGGTGGGGGCAGTCAAATGACCCGACAAAGCTCCCCCCGAATAAAATATTACTGAACGAGCACGATTAAAAATGTTGAAAAAAGCCCAACGCGAGAGTCGTCGATACAAAGTATTTAGAAAAAGAATTATTCTTGAGCAGCAAACAAGGCCACACACAACACGTTGAAAGCAGGCAGAACACACCAACGCTAGGTTTTAGTTAAAGCCGAAATTGAATTTATACTGGCAAGAACACAATTTTGAATATATATATATATATATATATATATATTTATTACTGCATGCCCAAGACAACACATCTACGCCACACAAGACCATTAAAACATTTAAAAAAAAGCCCAGCAAACATACAAACTCTTGGTCCACGACTCACTGTTTCAATAGCCCAATCACTCGGTGGTTCAGGCGACGGCAGAGCGCAGAATAGAAGGAGCGCGCGCCTTGCAACGACTTAACTAGCAAGATCATAAAAAGAAATTATGACGCACGAGCGGAGGGGAAAACGAGGGAGGGTAGAACAGGGGTGGAAAAGGGAGGGGATCCGGGCATAGAGCATGTCACCGTACAGAGTTGGAGCCGACGAAGACGACTTGCGCGACGAGCTCCAGCGTCACAAGCCATCATCTCTAGTGATATATTGTAATTTAAAGGCTAATGTAAAAGTTTAATAGACCAAATTTAAGATAGTTTTATGTTAACAGAGGTATAAAACGTATGTGACTCGTGACATATTTATGAAACAATTAAACACTTCATACGAGGGATGATTTTTCAAAGTTGTGATTCATATAGTGAGAATATACCGTGAATAGACTATTCTATGGGATGTCTCACTCTTAGATTGCAGTAAAGAATACATAGCGCGCTTTTCTGCCAGATGGCTACTGTTATCAACAATCAAGAAGTTATGCTGTGTTGAAAGAATAAGTAGCTCCTACATATAAAAATAAAATTGTTTGATTAGTTACCCAATGCAATCTAACAGCGAGGCGTACTGTAGTCACGTGTGCTGGAAATACAGTCGTAATGGTGATTCACTGATTGGAACCCCTGAACATTGATAGCTATGAAAAATGATATCAGAGAGAAGTGATAATAGCGGCAGTTCTATACTGAGGATTCCCCGGTCTATTAAAAAAATAATATTGGTCTAATAGCGGTTAGTTGAAATTCGATAGGAACTCCAAGGATGGCATACATTAAATGAGTTAACGTTTGAACTCTGAACAGAGAGTTATAATGTGCTACAAAAAGACAGAATGGCAAGACAGTTATCTTAAGTAGAAATAGACGGAGACATGCAACTATTTAACTGGTTTACAAGGTGGTAGCATATCTTTTACGTGAATTTCGTCCCACTGTTTTGAAAATAGCGGTTTTAAAATATAGTTATTTGACACAGTTCGCCTTAGTCTGGAATAAAACTTCCAAGAGGTCTTGCACGTTTTCAGTACTACTCTGGAAATGCAATTCAAAGTTATTCTGAATTGTATCAAACTTTTGTAAACGAAAACTTACTGATGTAATAAATGCGGAACTTGTTCATAAACCTGCCTAGACTTGTCATCAACACAGTGGCAGGATCACAGCATGAATCCTCTTGGTTGGTCGAATGCTGCACGAATGAAAAGACTGGCGGGTGCCAAGTCACTGACCTGTACTTACAAGTTGTGTGAGGTGCGCGGAAGTGTCGCCCTTAAGATATCCTTCCTTGTGTTCACGGACAATGCAAGGTATCTCCAGATAGAATAGCGCCATCACATCCTGCTGTTCTTGCTGTCGTGGCAGCCGCCTGCTGTACCTGCGTCGCTGTCACAGGTATATCAGTCACTGCGATGCTGTCACAGGTATATCAGTCACTGCGATTCTGTCACAGGTATATCAGTCACTGAGATGCTGTCACAGGTATATCAGTCACTGCGACGCCGTCACAGGTATATCAGTCACTGCATTGCCACTGCTTGTACTCGTAGACTGAAGATGAGGTAGACCGCTTATGCGTCTCCTGCACATGTACCCAATATTCACCTATTACTAAATAACACAACTGTCAAACTCACTTAGTCAACAGTGATGAAAGTGTTTGTTTATATCTTAATTTTTAAATGACAAGCACTATTATATGAATTAAATACTTTTATCAATTTGAATTTAATCAAACTGCATTACAAATTGTTTAGATGAAGTATAAAAACATCTCAAAACATTTGTTTACAAATCAGTTTTCTAACCTGACATCCAAAGTAAGCCGTTTTCGCAAGACGTGTGGGCAGAAAGACAGTTCAGTGTTGGGACATGGAGATTGGTTGTGCGCAGCCAGCGAGATCATTAGTCTGTGGCTGTACTTGGCGCCACTGTTGTTAATTCCTGTGGTTACTGACCTTGTTGACTTCATTTTGCCATAAACTCTGCTCATTCTGACCTCAAATCGACGCTAGTGGCGCAACCTACACGATACATCAGTTGTTCTGTTGCTCTGCGTTCAGGACCAATGCTCTCTCAACGTTTGCTACAAGCGGCTCGTTACGGGACGTTATTTGCGATCCCGTCACAAGCAGTGCTTGTTTTAGGGCTAGGTTACTCGCGTGTTCATTATTGTGTACGTAATGAAACTTACACAGGAGCCCTTTAAAATAAAATTCGGTCTTAAAACAAGCGAAATTTAAAATACTTCCAATTTATTGAGCAGCTTGGAAAATTTTGAAATTTAAATTTCATAAAAATAGCTTGTGGTCACTTTCAATAAATAGTGTCGACAAATTTAGTGAGGTTGAGAGTTGTGGTGCTACTCTCTAGTCGGTTTTTCCTTTTACCAGGGGCCGATGTGAGAGGTAGAAACTATAAGCGGAGTGGAAGCTCCCATTTCACGAAGTCTAGAGGTCATCTGCCTTCGAGAATATAGGCAACTCCGCTAGCCCCACGTAGCGATGCTCCCACGATCACGCTCCTGATAAGTGGGGAAGGGAGCGATAGTCGTTCCTCTAGGTCACCGCTAACTCGTAACGCAGATGGCTAGTGCAGTAGTGGCGCCTGGATGTAGGCCACCGTGCACACACGGGAGTTGCGCGGCTGAGATGTGGACCAGGAGCGGCCGGCAGTTAGGCTGCCCCCCCCCCTTTTTTTTTCGTTATGGCGGTGGAGGGCACTCAACTGCATGTATCATCATCTGAAATCAGATTTATTTGTGTGTGTGTGTGGAACCGCCAATGCATATTTTAAAGGCTAAAACTACTCAACAGCACAAACACAAACCATCTGGCTCTTCAACTCCATTTAGAACTTCATAACTGAAAAAGATCGTGAAGTGAGCGCTTCACAACGTAGCCACAATCACCGACTGCGCCATCTATGAGAGTCGTAGTCGAACTACACCTGTACCTAAAGTATCCCTGTACATGTAAACAGAAGCTCAGTAACGACAGGGTGGGCGAAGAAGAAAAAAAAATGTATTCGATTTATTGTCCTGTGCTTTCTGGCTACAATTCGCACACCCTTGTTCAAAGGTTGGTTGTACTTGTAACACTCGGATGATACGAAAGTAATGGCGAAACTGTCGTAATGAAAGGATACGTGGTCTTTCGGAGGAGACAAGGTCTACATGGCCACCTGGTATCCTATGAGGATAAGTCAGTAAGTTTGTAAACGCCTTGGTGCGAGGCTGCCTACACTCAGGGCGCTAGTCAGTCCACAAACGTAGAGATGTTGATATAAAAAATTTTTCTATTATTTATATTGGTTATTTATAAAAGTATCGTTTTACGAAACGATACATCGAAATAAAAATACCTAGTTTCGGTACATCGAAATACGATATTTCATGTAACGTATTATTAGACTTGACGAATGTAAAATAGCTTGGAATATTACATATTGAGGACACGAGGCATTGCAGACAGATGTGGTGCCGGTTTTTGGTGCATGTTGCCCAAAGTAAACATAGTAATTTTTAATACAATTTTCGTTAAAATATCGTCGAAATATATGTATTGTTTACATCGAAATATCGTTGATATAGTATCGTAATGTCGTTATATCGATATGCTTCAACATCCCTACACGAACGTATTTACTACGGTAGTAGTAGAATAGTGACGTTGCCTAAGTGCATAAGACGCCTGATGTTCTGAACTGTATATTCTATCGCATATCCCACGGAGCGAGATGGTACATTCGCAACTCACTGTACTCGCAGTTCGGGAGGACCCGGTTTTTGTTTCCAGCGGTTTTCCGAGACACTCGGTGGCCTGATCACGTGGAACAGGTAGTGGCCGATAGCTTTCTCTTCCCGCCTTGTTTGACCTCCAATTGCTTTGTCGCCAAGACCGAGAGAGGTGGCGCAGTGGTAGAACTTTCGACTCGCATTCGGTAGGACCTGGGTTCGAATGTGGGTCCTGCTATCCTGATTTGGTTTTTCCATGATTTCCCGAAGTCACTCCAGGCGAATTATGTAATGGTTACGTGCTACAGACCTTGGCCGATATATCCCCGTCCCTGCTTCTCTCAGCAACTTGCTCCGTCTCTATAATGACCTCGCTGTCGACGGGAAGTTAAGGGTATTGGACCCCAAAACAATAATCCTAACTAATATTATAAATGCGAAAGTGTGTTTGTTTGTTTGTTTGATTGTACTTCTTTCAAGTCGCAACGGAGCAACGGATCGACGTGATTTTTTGAACAGAGATAGTTGGAGGGCCGGGAAGTGATATAGGCTACTTTTTATCCCGAGAAAATATCTCATTCCCTCGGGGAAATTCTTATTGGAAAATGAAAAATTACACAAACGGAATAACAATGCAACGTCGCAACTAAGCAACAGATCGACGTAATTTCTTGCACAGAAATAGCTGGAGGGCTGAAAGGTTATATTGGCTACTTTTTATCGCGAGAAAATATCTCAAAAAATTCACGAACGATAATAGTGAATCAAGTCGGGAAAAAAGTTTGCCGCCAGCGCGCTTTCTTGCTGTCTAAACCGTTAAAGATGGAACAATATCATGTAGTAAAGAATTGTGTAGAATAAAAAAAACTTAAAAAACCTCAGCAGTAGCATATATCTATATATAACAGAGAAATACTTATAAGTGTTTTTACCATTTAATTCGCCGAGACGTTGAGTTTTATAATAGGTATAGAGTATAGAAGATTAACACTAAGTAAAATTCAACTTTATTTAAATAAAAAAATCTAAACAATAATTCTGTAGTCCACGCGAGCGGAGCTGCGGGCACAGCTAGTTATTTTATATTTGTACCAAACATTTTTCAACTCACACGCATTCTATGTAATGACATTTTCCTAGAATAAAATTTTTTTACACTTTATATTTTTTTTTATAATTTGAGGTCAAATACAAAATTTTCTGTTTTGTTGCAGCCGTAATAGCAAATACCAAGTTGTACAGATGAAAAAATGTACTCACTAAACCAATGGCGTGGGCTACTGATTCACATATATGTAATCATCAAATAACATTTCATACATTTTTTAAAAGTATTAAAAATATGCAAAAAATGTTTATACTTGGCAATTTTTTGTATATGTGGCTTTTTCTTTGGTGATTAGATATGTGTCACGCGGTAGCCCATGGCATTAGTTTAATTTGGTGAATTTTTTTATCTGCACAATTTATTATTTGTTATTGCGGCTGCTACAAAACAGAGAGAGAAAACTCTATTTGAATTCAAACTATTCAAGAAATAAAAAGTGTAAAAAAATTTTATTCTAGGAAAATGTCATCACATACAATGTGTACGAGTCAGACAATGTTTGGTACAAATTATTTTTTTCGTGTCCTACCTACCTACCTTCTTCGCCAAGGTGTCGGCTCACCGCATCCCGGCCGGGTTAGAGGGCAGGAGGTCTAGGGACTGGGGGTAGGTGGGTGGATGACACTGGGGGCGGTCGACGACCCACAGCCGCAGTTTTGGCGATATTGACCGGCGACGGTGGGCGGCGTGACTGTCGCGCTGTGTCACGCCTGCGTGATGTCCCCCCTCCCCGCTCACTCCACCTAGGAGAAGCGTGATCCAGGGCGATGTATCACATCCTGCCCCTCCCCCCCTTTCAATGGCATCTACACGACAGTCCTGTGCCTGTTACACCCCTGTGTACCTGCCGCCTTAACAATCTCTCGCTTACCTGGCGCTTCGACTGCGATACAGGGTGTTAGTAATTCAAGTTTTTCTGCGAAACTATTAGACGTGCGTCCAAAGTGCTGATCTTAAGAAAAGAACACACACTTCAAACGATGGCGATGGCTGTTGAGTGCTTTCAAGACGTGAAGTGAAGATATTTGGGCGGCTCTTCGAGGTATTGAGAGCCGATGAGGGTGTTTGAGGTGAGAATAGAGCAGCGCCGGAATTAAAGGGTGGGGCAAACGGGAGCCCCCCGAGAAAACCCGCTGACCAGGGGCATCGTCCGGCACGATTCCCACGTGTGAACCTGGCGGGGATAGAACCCGGTTCGCCTTGGTGGGAGGCGAGCAGTTTAACCGCTCAGCCACCGCGGCCCCCTGCTTTGAAGACGTCGCGTACATTTGAAACCCCATTTCAGAGTACTACAAAACTCTTTCAAAGCTTTGTATCTCAAAATATACTCGTCAGTTCGATAGGTACACGCAGTGCGACTTGAACACTGCACGCCAGTTCACAGCCTTTCGCTTAGCGGCGATGGCTTACTTGATGTGCGAGGAAGTGTCACCCTTATCGCTCTTGCGCCTCACGTCCTCAAACGCAAAAAGAAGCTCCAGTTCGACGGGAGCATTAAGGGACCTCCCTAACTGCCGTATGGGCATCGTTGTAAGTACTTTTATCCATTCGAATTTTAAAAAAAAACTCTAAATACGACCACGGTTTTTTGTGATAAAATTCCACGACTAGTTGTTCTCCAAAACACGTTAACTCAGAACCAATATCGCGATTGGATGGTTTTAACCTGCACGGGTCTTAAGCGTGTGCCAACCAATCACGGACGTCCAGTGTTAGGGTACCTTTATTCTGATTGGCCCCGTCAAGTAGAAAACGTCTTCCTACAAATGTCTTCCAATAGCCAAAGAAAATTTGCACGTTTGCACGTAAAAAGCTAAGTCTAGCGTGAACATAAATCTTTTCTCTAACAACAGGTGGCCCTAACTATAGAACATTTCAATGTAATTTTTTTGTCAGTGCAAAAATGAAAGTAGATATTTTGTTGCCAATTTATTATTTTTAGTTACTGAAACATACGTGTGGTCGTTAAAAAGTGTAAGCCAGCAAAATTCGCTGTAAGTAGCCCGCCGTTTACGAAGTTTATTCCTCTATAAAACTTTGCTATAAACTACATATATTGACAATGCTGTATCTTTCTGAACAGATGACTGTGTTAATAACCTCTAGTCACCGCTCACAATCCTCAGGAAACAGAACACGCGCGGAGATTGTTTATGTGGTTTTCCAACGCCGTCAGTACGCTTCCTTACTGCCTGACGTGACCTTGAGGTGATTAATATTGTTTACTAGTGATGCTCCTTAAGGAGACGTAAGACGTGTATTAGCTCCGAATACGTCATTTGAAATTCACAGGCTTTTGGAAGTTCGGAAGCCAGCATTGAAAACCCAAGAAAGGGTATTCATAGATAATGGCGTTTCCTAACCTTGTGAGCGTTAGGACGTCTCACACAAGTGCCTACGTTTATTTTGCATAATATCTTTTGCCACGACAAGTATACATTTTGCACGTCTCCAGAAATATTTCCGACAGAAACACATCACTCTGGTCACGCGAGACACGTTTTTCCAACATACGGCAATTCTCGCTGCATTACTCTTATTACAATCAACTACCATAATGCTTATTTACCCTGGACGGTTTTAACGACACCAATATCTAGGTACTTATAATCTTCTCTATAGACTACGAAGACCAGTGGGGATATTTTGACAACACAGAGGACTAATCTATTTTTTGGTTGGTAGCTCTGTCATGCATGAGGTGTTCCCGCATTATTTCTCGTCAAATTAAAGTAAATGCGACAGTAATATTTTTAGTCATAGAAGTTTCCTTCCTAGAGTACATAAGTGCCCTCACAACCCAGATCGCTGGGCCTGGACCGCGGAATGTTATGGTTGACTTCTCTTTATGGCGTAGGCGTCCACATAGAGGGTTTTGCGAAATATCGCCTTAACGGGTGATAAGCGGTGAAATCACAATTTCACGTGCTCTTCAATGTATCTTAAATTCAATGTGGTATGAGGGTTATCCATACGTACTACGAAATACTACTTATACGAAAGAAAAAAAACCGGTTTTCGTCAAATGCTGTTTGTTTCGGACCGCTACTCGGTAAACTTCCGGATTATTCTTTTTGGAAAATAAAATTGTCAGTGCTTTTATAAGCCCTAAAAATAACAACGCCCACATGAATCCCAAATACACTGGAACTAAATTACTTCGTAAACTTTAGTCACATGGAAACAGTTTCTACTAAAATGTATACATAAAAAAAAGAGCAAATAAAGATGAAATAAATAGTACTGACGACTTATAGTGCTTCCCTCTGTACCGCAGTATATGAACTCAGCGATTAACCAATAAGGCTTGGCTTCACCTATTATGCAGAAATTCTTCGTTTTCGTGTCATTATTTCAGTTCCAAAGGCATTATTGGAAATGTTAGATTATATAAAATGTACACTTTACTAGTTTTTTGTATCTAATCTTCATTGTGTGTTATTTATTGGCTGTAAAATGGCAGGAACTTATAGATAATATATAAATATGTTCCTGACAGTTTACAGCATACAAATAACACACTATTAAAATCACGCACAAAAATATTAAACAACTCGTAAAATGTAAATTTTCTATAATCGCACACTGTCAGCAATTAGTATGAATCTGAAATTATGACGCGAAAACGAAGAATTTCTGCAAAAGTGGCGAAGTCAAGCCTTTTGATGTAGGATTTTCCTTTCTGGTTTTTTTCTTTTAAATGAGCTTCCATTAACTTGTAGAATATGATTCACGTTTATAGCACAAGCGAGACGCATCTCTGAAGTCCCCCGCCTACCTGGCGCTTAAGCTGCTTGAAATACACGTTGTATCACGTGACGAAGTGTTTTCAATGTGCTCATCTACGTAAAGAACACACGCTTCAGACGAGTGATGTTGAGTGACGTCACGTACATTACAAACACCGTTTCACAGCGCTCCAACATATGTAGACAAACACTTTTATTTTTCAAAGCGCTGTTATCTCACAATACATGCGCCAATTACACAGAAATATTCAAGTGCCCTGCATTGAACCTTGCCACAGACTTTCCACCATTAACATAATAAGGTGACTTCTAATAGTCACACACACACAGCACCACGAGAACACTATGCGTCAGTCCAGAGCCTTGCGCGTAGCGGCGATAGCGCACTAGATGCGCGTGGCAGTGTCGCCCTTATCGCTCCCGCGAAAATAGCTCCAGGATGGGCGCGCCCCCTGATGGAAATTCGCAAAGTTTTTGTAAGTCAGCGTAACAAAAAAACAAAAAGGGGGCAGTGCCAATTTTACGGGGCGGTATTTTACCGGGTTGATCCAATTTTATCAAGCTACGCATTTCTCGCGCTCAGTGAGTGAGTGAAGATATTTGGAAGGCTCTTAACATCGCGGTCTTGAGAGCCGATGAGGGTGAAGCAAAGCGAGTATGCAGCAGCACCAGAATGCAAGGGCGGGAGAAACGGGAGATCCCCGAGAAAACCCGCCGACCAGCGACATCGTCTGGCACGATCTCCACGTGCGAAAATTCCAGGAGCGACCCCGCCGGGAATCGAACCCGGCTCGCCTAGTTGGGAGGCGAGTAGTATAACCACTCCACCTTTTCGCACTCGAGAAGTGACTGCTAGGAACCCTGTTTCTTACTAGTTCGTTGTCATTCTGTAGGTGTTGTCCTTTTGTCATTTATAATTTTTTAGTCATGTTTGGCAATGGGCACAGTCCATTTTAACTGTCATAGTATTAGAAAAGTGGGACCCACGGTTGGCTCAGTTCGTTAGTCAGTGGACTCGCACCTCTGAGACTTCCGGTTTAATACCAGAAACTCCCCCCCCCCCTAGGGGGTCGTCCTCACGTAGGGAATGTAGTGCACATTGCTTTGGCGTGGGGCGTTTTCTCGGCGATTTCCCGTTTCCTCCTCCGTCTTCATTCCGCTGCGTCTCCACCCACATCTCGCCTCACGTCACACATTCTTCTGGCTGGTCGGAGCGACAGACTGGCGCCATCTATTTCACTCTAAACCCGGATCAGTGATATCAATCAGTGAAATGACATTCACTGAAAGTCAGTTGATAAGCTACTGCCGACCGGCAAATCAAGTAAATTAACTGGGGACAAGTGACTTATGGCAGAGGAATTCTCGACATTCTGTGGGAATCACAAATACATCAGTGAAATTCAGCTATCATATTAATTAGTTATCTGGCACGGATCATCAGTGGCTCCACTGGTTTTCACTGATTTGGCTCAATTCTCACCGTTTCAAGTATATAGTGCATCCGTTTNTGATCATCAGTGGCTCCACTGGTTTTCACTGATTTGGCTCAATTCTCACCGTTTCAAGTATATAGTGCATCCGTTTACGTGACCCTGGCCCAGGCGAGAACCACGTGCGCGTGTGTGAGAGAGAGAGAGAGAGAGAGAGAGAGAGAGAGAGAGAGACGCCACACGAATGTCGCGCACCACCGCAGTGCGACCTATTAGCTGCGAGCGCCGGTCGGTAAACACAGAGCACGTGCGAGCCTTGTTTACTGCCGTTGTTTACGACCCCGTCCCCGCGCCAGGGTTGCTGGAGGGAGGGAGGGAAGTGTTCATCCCTCGCCACACCACAGCCGTTAGACACTTCCTGCCCGCTCACGAGCGAGCGGAACAATCTTGACACGGCAGTTGAGAGGGCGAAGCTGCGAAGATATATGCAGGCTTAGTCCCCAAGTATATACAGGCTATTGCGTTCCCCTTCCACTTTCCACGCAGCAGGTGCATCGTTCCCCTGTGTTGATTAACAGTAGTCGGTCACTACTTACATTTGAGGAAGTATTTGTAAAGGTTGTTCACTATTAAGTAAGCACTTTGAAATCAGCATTTGAAAAATGTAACTTCCCCTTTGCCCGCGTGTATTTTAACGGGCACGCTTGACTGACACGCGCCCTCCAAAGTTGGTGACGCCGGAGATAAAGTAGTTCCATTGTTAAACGCTGAATTAGAGGCGTTAGGAAAACATTTGTGAAAACCGAAACTATTTGCTTTTTTTTCTCTTTTTTTATGCGTATAGTCTAGGTGTAAGAATAATCAATATTGTAAAATATTTAATTTTCTAATAATTTCGCAGTTTTACTAGATCGAAGCATGAATAATGTTACCACACCCATGTCACTTTACCGTGAACAGCCCTTAACTTATTGCACTGTTAGAAATTTCTGCAGATTTACGGAAACTTTCACGGAGATGTGTAGTTAATTTACGGAATGGAACTTCGTAATGACGAATAACGGAAATGAACTGCCTTAAATATAAAACACGGAAGCTCTCCGTATTCTTATGGCTTCGACTTTGAGACACGAACAATGCAGATGATACCTGAAGCGTATAAAATCCCATCTTCGCAGTACTANCTTATGGCTTCGACTTTGAGACACGAACAATGCAGATGATACCTGAAGCGTATAAAATCCCATCTTCGCAGTACTACCTCGTGCAAAATAGTAGCAGGTGAGTGCGAATCACTCATGGAGTGCCAATTCGTTGATTCTTGTCCAAATTTTGCTACAGGACAAACCCGTTTTTATACACAGTGAATCACTCCTATAACGAAAGTAAAACTTTTTTTTTTGTTACCTCTTTTTATAAAGAGCAGATTAAACAAAGATAAACTCCGTGAATTCACGGGAATTTATGGAGAGGACGTTATTGAAAAAAAACGAAAAGACCGTAATTTGACGCAGATGTCTGGATAATTTGTAACGGATATTTTCCGTATAATTTTACGGACATTTTTTCTAACAGTGTGCAGGTTGCTTTACTAAATATTTTTAAAATGTGTGTTGTTTATAAGCTTTTTACATAACTATAAATAGCAATATGTTAGTAAAAAAAATTGTTATTTAAATATTTTAAACCTTGGCCTTTATGAAATAAGTGTTACATTCGTGCACGACGGCAATCACAATCATACAGAGCACCGTATGACATAGAAGAGGGACAGGGTGAGATATTATTTAAATGAATGTGAGTACAGTCACGACAAGTTTAAAAGGTAANTATGACATAGAAGAGGGACAGGGTGAGATATTATTTAAATGAATGTGAGTACAGTCACGACAAGTTTAAAAGGTAAAACTAAAAGGAGGAATGGGGTTGATATGTCGTACTAACACTTTGAGAAGTACTCGGGCTACGTTTGTAGGGAAATTTCTTTGCTTTTGAAAACTAATGTGACACTTGTAAAGTTTCTTCTGTTTCGCGTGTAATCTTTGAAGGAGACTTCCACAGTGCCACAGGTGGAAGTGTCCTTCCACCGCCGGAGGTCCTTCCACCGCCAGGACCTCCGGCGTATCGGCGAGGTGCAGCGAACAGAGGCGGAGGTCCTGCGCGTGTCAGCAGACCGCACGTCTGTCGCGAGCCAGCGTCTTCAGCCTGCCCTTTGACCCCGGAGGTCAGTCTGCTCGACGTTTAATTAACTCCCAGTGTGTTGGCGACAACGCCTTTGTGAGGCGTCTTTTGTGTCCCGGCGTCTGGTTAGTCGCACTCGGCCAGCTGGCGGCCAATCAGACGCCGGGCTCGTGCCTCGGTGTGAGTGGGCACGCCGGCATCAAAGGAACCTGCACGCCGTCTCACTTCTGTATACTTGCACATTCTGTGACACGGGCGAGAGGAGGCTGGCGCTAAGTGAAGCGACACAGGGAACGTGCGCTGAACAAAATACTTTGTAACGGGCACAAAATGTTTTGTTGGTATTCACCCTGCCAAATTATTTTGTGGTGAACACAGAACTTTGCGTGGCCACTGCAATATAAACTTTTAGTGGCCACAAAAGTTTATTGGTTGCCACAAAAAAATTTATGTGTTCACAACAAAATAATTTGGCAGGGTGAATAGCAACAGAACATTTTGTATCCGCTACAAAGTATTTTGTTCAGTTTGGGGGTAGAGTGTTTTTTTTTNAGGGTGAATAGCAACAGAACATTTTGTATCCGCTACAAAGTATTTTGTTCAGTTTGGGGGTAGAGTGTTTTTTTTTCTCTCTGGTACTTAAGAACTGTCAACTGCTTCCAACTTTTCTAAAGCCCTACTAAAGTTCTACTTCCNTTTTTTTTTCTCTCTGGTACTTAAGAACTGTCAACTGCTTCCAACTTTTCTAAAGCCCTACTAAAGTTCTACTTCCAGGATATGCCTCCGCCTCATGCAAGAAAAACTTAACCGAGTATAGAAAATTACACCATATGGACAACGCACTGCATCCATGCGCACTCAGTGTGATAATATTTTGCTTAAGATCTATTTATTACTAGGCATTACGAACACCTATCTTGTCACTGTTTTTATTCATATTAAATATAAATGAAATATTATAATCTATAGATGACATATAAGTAGAACTTCAGTTTAGTAAAATATAGAGTATTTTTATGATAACGCAAGTATAAAACGCTTATGATACAAGGAACATTTTGGTAAAACCCAAACACTTCATGCATGGGGTGATGTTTCAAAGATTTGTTACAAAAAGTCTGAAGAAACCGCGAATAGACTATATCAGTGATTTCTTGTTTAAATATTGCTACGCTTCCTCTTCCAAGACGTAGTGAGACATTCGTGTATTCAAGTTACGCTTGGTGTTCGTGCTGTAAACGACTGTTCCGCTTCTGTATTATTGAGTATTCTAGGCTTGAAGTTAGTTAGCTTGCCGCGTGATGACGCCACTGACACACCTACGTGATAACAACGATACGTTGTGTCCGGCCAGCAAACTACAGTATGTTCAAGGTTAATTAGGAACTTTTGAAATCAACCTTTGAAAAATGTTACTGACCCGCGACTGCATGTATATTAAAGGTCGCGCTGACTGGCGTGCGCCCAGTAAAGTTGGTAACGGTGGTGGGAAAGTAGTTCCATGTCTTAACGATAAGCTGAAAGTGCCAGGTAAACATTTGTCAATAATGAAAATATTTTTTACCTCATGTTTTTAAATACATGCATAAGTGTATGAATTATAACATTTGTAAAGTATTTACTTTTCTAATAATTTTACACATTCATTGATCAACGCATGAATAAAGTTACCAGGCCCATAGTAATGGTAATCGTACATATTGTGTATTCTTACACAATATGCATACAATTAGATCTTAAGCAGGGCTTCCAAAATTGCTCGGCTTACCATTTAGAGCGTACACAGTCTCTTAATTGGTACACTTCCTCCGACAAAGGTGTAATGCAATAATTGTATACCCAAGTTACGTGAAATACTTTTTTGTTGTGTGAAAGGATAACTATTTTGAGAAAAGAATGTGAATGCAAAAACATCCGCGCCATATTTGTAATGCGTGATGGTGACAGTTGTGTGGGCAAGTGGCGTGTCAGTATTGCGATCATACCCAGGAGATGTGGCCCATCTTTAGTCTGACTGCATTCGTCTGCCATGGGCGAGGGACCAGCCTCATCTCGACACAGATAAAAGTCTCCGCAGAAAAAAAGTCTGATGTTGTTGCAACAACAAAAATACTATTGAGTGTTTTCTTTTAACTTTCATGTTGTAGTAAATTTAATAATGTTGTGACAAAGTTAATGATGTAAACCATTTACAAAGTCTTGTATTACTATATGGCTAATATACTGTTGATGTGTTAATGTTAAGAAAACGTCTAAGTAATATTGCCGCAACCCAATGTTGTATTACACTAAAAGTAATAGGAAGAACAAAATACTTTTGTTACTACGACATTAAAGTAATGTATAGCCAACACCAGTCTACGCCGTGGCTTGACATCGTATAACGGCGGACACTAATGAACAGCGATAACCTGATAAAATTAAAACCACTGTATTCAAATTGTAAAGCATAGAATATTAACTAACATAACTTAGATCAGTTTTTAAACCTTTCAAAACGGTTTACATGTGCCAAATTTGCATATATTTCTAGAGCATAAAGTATTTTCAGATAACAAAAGAGTAATGCAGTTTGTCGTTATATAATCCTGAAACCCACAATATGAAATGCCGTCGGGAATGTCAAAATAGAGCAGTTGGCAGGACTGTTGGTTTTCGTGAAGTTGAGGTCGTCATATACACAAAGTGCGGGTTTGATTCACCGCAATGCCTTTGTTTCTTCTTTGTAGGTAATTTTTTTTTTGTGACAAAATAATTGTACTTGGCTTATTTTATATCGGAAAGATTATTTTAAGCAAAGGAAATAAAAGCAAAATTTTAACATAAATTGGTTTTGCTGCAACATAAACACGCCCTTAATGTTGAGAGTACAGAGAGGAGGAAACGTCGTTGGAAAAGTGCTTAATATCACATTCACTTAAATAGCATAACAGTATACTACATTGATAGCGGCGTTAGTTACTGACTGCTTACGGATAAAAAAAGATTACTGTACTTACGACATTAATCCTGTTGACACAACATTAGACTTCTGTGTGTCTAATTAGTGAGCTCAGATCGCATGTCCTAGGGGGCGAGGCGACATCTCTCGCTTTACAAATCGTCCTCTAATTATAGTAATACCGTGAACCCTATACCAAAATTATCTCCACTGCGCAACTAACCGGCGTCGTCATTACTGCGACTCTACAAATCGCGTTGAAAATTGAAACGGCTTTGAACGGGTGCACTCGCACAAAAATCAAAATATCTGTGGCGGAAGGCTAATTGTTACAAAACACAAGCTCTGATTGGGGAGTGATTGCGCAAATTGGCGCACCGCTCGTGCACAGCCTGATTTTCAGTGCTACAGACAGAGTGCGCTGACCGTCAATTTCTTTTTTTACAGCCCCAGGAACGCTACTTTACAAAGTTCTTTGTCCTTCAAAGGCAAAAAAATCTACGTGTTCGGGTGTCTGAATTTTGGTTCAGGAGTCTCCTTAAAAAAATTTAGGTGCCTCATTTTTTTCTTTGATTTCAGGGAATTTATGCTTTTGCAGCGTTACACGAATATCAATTTCCTGAAAATATGGAGGAAAGGGGTGGGGAAGGGGGTATGTTTAATTTGATTCGTATGTGTAGTTGTAAGGAATCAAATTTTATATATTGTGCCTAACAAACTTATAAACTCTATTCAAATTCAACTTTTGAATTTTAGCGATTATTATTTTTTAAAAAAAGCCCATTTATATCTTGAGTAGTTTACTTAAAAATGAAACTCCTGCTATTGTTACTTATATTTTTTCACTTGTGGATATTTTAGCTTTGAATTTAATTGCTGTGTTTAAAATGAAACTATTTTAGAAAATCAAAATAAATATCGCAGAAAAATATAAATATTGAATTCTGGGTTACCCCGTAGGTTCGCACGTGAGTTTTACACAAGGAAAACTTAGTTAACACACGAACGCAAACTAAAAAATACAGTTTCTCGTATTTAAAACTTGAAATTGAGTTGCGAAGTTGAAATAAGCAAAGCAATAAATCATTGAACCACATAAATATATATTTATAATTTTATATACAATATATTAGTTAAACATAGAAACATGTGTATTGCCGATGCTGTTATATTTCTTCTACCTACTTGATAACAAATCCTATCGTGCGATTCTTCTTTACAAACTGATCAATAACATTGTCATAGAAAAGTTGACTGTTACTTAATTCAAGCCGTGCTTTCTCAATTGATAAAAAAGCTAAGGATGAGTTTTTCTTGCCCTTGGGTCGATTTGGATACGTGTTTATGCGCCTTAGTGCAGAAAATTACCGTTCTGCAGACGATGTTTTAGCAGGAATACTTACGACCAATATGGTAAGTCTGAATACTTCAGGCATGCCGAAGTACACTTTGTTAGAATGTATGAAATGCAGCAAATCTGAAACTGTTTTGTCTTTGAAACTGATTATGTGTACATGACACTCAGTTCACTTTTCAGCGGACTATGTCGAACAATGAGCCATAGGTTTCTTTAGACATTTTACGTCGCTGTTAGGGAATTTCTTGCTGTCATTTTCGAACAAATCACAATATTCAGTAAGGAAAAGAACTGGAAGGTATCGATAGATTTAAAGCGCTCTCGTATTCGTACCAAGATGTAGTCAATAACTTCGTTGGAAATACTCTTACGTGTTAGTTTCTGTGACTCATCACATACATGAAGTTTCTTGAGGCTTAATCCCCTTCACATACATTAACATCACGTGCAACACTGCTGTACATGTTAGTGAAATATTCCTCCCTCGTAATCTGAATATTTAAACACAGTTATTCAATTGTTTTGGCACAGTAACTTATGTCAAGGACGTTAGAAAATGAAAAGAAGAAAAATATTTGAGAAATCTCACACTAGAAATTGAGTGTCGAATTTCTGCAAGTAGTTCAGTAATCCCTTCCCTTTCAAAACTGTGCCATGTCACTGTCCCAGTCTTCTGGAGATTCCGAGGTTTTTTTTTTAAACTTCCTCTATCATATTGTAATACTCGTTCACAGAGTTAATAAGACGTGAAGAAAAGTTTCATCTTGTTTGTGCTACAGTAAGCAACTTCCTTTGAACAAAATGTTTAAGTGCAGCTGTCCTCTTCAACGACTTAGAAAACAAAGAAGCAAAACCCGACATAGTTTGAAAAAAATATTGTGTGTATTCTCTGATGTTAGAAGCAGATTGTTAAAGTGTTAAGTTCGGTAAATGTGTATAACGATATACAAAAGGTGTACATGAATACTGTTCTTGGACTTTCTTAAATCACTCGGCTAATACGACAGTACCATCGTGCGTTCGTGGAACGAACAAGTTCTCGGAGCCGCGGTGGCTGAGCGGTCAGACTGCTCGCCTTCCACCAAGGCGAACCGGGTTCGATCCCCCTGCCGTGTCATCACAAGTGGTAATCTTGCCGGGCAATACCGCTGGTCGACGGGTTTCCTCAGGGATTTCCCCAGCCCTTGCATTGCAGCGCTGCAACACCTCGATGTTTAGAACCGCCCAAACCTCTTAGACTCGCCCTATCCTTTACCTCGTCCGACCCCGCACTAGGTAGTGAGCGCCCTCGAGTGATGAGTGGGCGGAGGGCGCAGCAACAAGTGTGCGTGAGCAGGCAGTGCGCACTGCAGACAGTGATCAGTCGCACGAGCAGATGGTATCGTACAGTGGTCTCTAAGACTAACAGTTGGCGGAGCTCTGTGTGTTTGCCTCTCTTCGACAGCCCTTCATTACCTCTCCGCGTCCCGTCTTGTCCAACTCCACGACATCTCTACTTATAGCCTCTTCGCCATTAACCCCTGGCACTATTGACATCGACCTTTGAAAAAAAGGCCACTGCCCCTACCTGCATTTATTTTAACAGCCACGCTGACTTTGCATGCGCCCAGAAAAGTTGGTAACGACGGAGGTAAATTAGTCCCGTGTCTTAACGTTGGATTAAGTGTTTGGTAAACATTTGTGAATGCTGAAATTATTTCTTTACTTTTCATTTTTTTAATGCATGGAAGTGTAAGAATGGGCAAACTTTTCTACTAATTTCAGTTTCTCTTTACTGACGTATAAGGGTTCGTGTTTTTCGCAAAAATATTTCAGGACAAGTTGTGTTCCAGCACGTTGTGATTGGATCATTTGAATTGTTAGGCGTCTTATATATCTGCCCGTGAATCACTGACGGTCAGTGCCGAAGAAACTTAACTATGATTGACTCACTCATGTAACAGACTCTCTTCACACAAAGACGAGCGGCCAATAGAAGACTGCACTTGTGCACGTGAGGATATTGAAGTCTAGCTTTTCCTTTTTCGCGGAAAAACACGTGACCTTACTGACGCGTTACTATCGCGATGGCAGTGTTGACTTTACATACGGCGGAAGAATACACAACACTGTTCGTACAACCAGATCTTCAGCAGGGCTTTCAGAAGTGCTCAGTTTACTGTGAACGGACTATAGTTGAATTTATTCATTTTTGTCGTGAATACATCTCTGCAATCAGACGGACACCTGAGGCACCAGGATGTAACGTTTGCAGGATAATCCAATCCGACCCTATAACATCTTGGCTATAGTCCATTCGCGGTTTCTTCACACTTATTGAATCAAACTTTTGAGGCATCACACCATGTACGACGTGTTTCGTTGTTTCCTTAATACGGCATGTATCACATGTGTTTTGTAAGCGGGGCTTCAGAAAAGTTGGAAGTAACCGTGAATGGACTATGCTAACACAGTTCTTGTTCCATCGGGTATGTGACTAGGATGCAAGCATGAGTTGGGTTGGCGCCGTGCATGCGCAAGTCGCGGGTGGGGGCCCGCGGCGACTGACAGCCATCCTGGGCGTGGACGAACATTTCCGTTCAGTATGTCTCACAACTCCGGTGTGGCAGCGCGCTGGTTTCGTGCCGGCTCAAAGATATCTATCGCCTTAAACCATATATGCCAAGTGTCCATTTCGTTACTTTTGTTTCGATCCCGCATTTCAAACAAAATATTGTGTCTTTTACTTGATGTTTTCAAATAAAAACGTTAAGTTTAATGTTTGTGGAATAAAGTTACACGTGGACGCCGAACATTTTTTCGTATAAAACTCTTTCGGCGCTGTCTCGTGTTGTTAAACTACACAGTCTATCTGTATGTTATCCACGATAAACTGGGCACTTCTGAAAGGACTGTTTCAGATCATGGCTCTGATCTCGTTATTCATGCGTCAGTAAAGTAAAACTATGAAATTATTACGTTTATATATATTTTACAAATTTGATATTTTTTACACTCATGTGCATTAAAAAATATAAAACAAAAAAATAATAATTCCAGTATCCACAAATGTTTACCTCGAAATTTTAACTGAACGTTAAGACACGGAAATACTTTTTCTTTGTCGTTACCAACTTTACTGGGCACATGCCAGTCAGTGTGTATGTTGCAGTTAGGGGCAGTGCCATTTTTCAAAGGTTGATTTCTAAAGTTCTAAGTTAACCGTGAACAGTCTTTAAGCTGAAATGGCCACGTATTGCATTATTACTGTATTGCGTTTTTTTTCCTTCACTTCATCGTTGTTGCTAACATACACTATGTGACCAAGGCTACCTACCAGCTAATACTTTGCTCTCTTTGAATTTGCCAAGTAAGGTGTTATGTCAGCGAAGTAATATATATTAAAGTGAACAGTGTGTTGATATCAGTTGCAGTCGCGTAGTTCCAACGGTCCATGCCAGTTCACAGACGTGGCTGCTTCGCAACTAGCATGCGCGCTCGACCCCCCCTCGTATTCTCTCTGTCTGCGTTGACTGGATCTGCCGTAATGCCGGCTCGTGACCGCGATCTCGGGAAGGACGTTATTGAAAATGCTATCAGCGCCCCTCGTGGTCGCGGTGGCAAGCTCTTAATGCCAGCCCGCTTGGGAGAATCGTCGTTGATTATCATCTGCCTCGCCCTCGAATATCACACGCACAGGGGGTGGTTTCCTTCCACGGAGGGAGGATAATGAGCACGCAGGGTGATGCAGGCGCCACGTGCCAGACACAGAGCCATTGTCGCCAACTTTGCTGCTGCACTTTTCCCAACTGACCAGCCGCACACAGATAATTACCCCACGTCCACGTCTTTCCGTTCAACGAGAATATTGGCGGATTTTTATTTCAGTCCCAGTTATTTGCAGGAACAAACAATTCACTTTCAAATATAAGCTGATATTAGTTACTTCAGCGCACCTTTAACGAAAAGTTTTTGAGGTTTTGTTATTGTTAAATATTGGAATATTTTTTTGATATTTTTTATTGGTATTTTAAAAATAACTTTTGTAAAGGGGCCCACCTTCTTGAGTTTGATCCGAGAAGTGCAATAGCTATAAGGGTTACAATAGCACGTGCTACAAGAGTGCCATCGCCGCTACGTGCAGGGCTCTGAACAGGCGTGTGGTGTTCTCGTAGTGCTGCGTCTACCTATGGCACTTTCTGCGGTGACCATATCATTTTATTAATGGAGAGTGTGTAGCAAAGTTCAGTGCATTTCCCTCGAGTACTTTTGTATGTTTATAACGCGTACATTGTCAAATACAGCGCTTTGAGAAAAAAAAACAGTTTTTTAAAAGTGTTGGAGTGCTCTGAAATGGTGTTCCTAACGTGCGTGGTATTTTGAAAGTAATCGACAGACATCGTCCGAAGTGTGTGTTGTTTTCGTAGACCAGCACATCAAACACACTGCAACACATTTCGAGCTCCATACCTTAACACGTACTGTCCGCGTGTCTGCTATCGAGGATGTGTTGCACTTGAAGGATACCTATGGTCGGCACTGTACGTCGCAAGGAATCAGTGGCCTGTGTTTTGAACGTCTTCCTTGCGAGTGATCTGATTTGTTGAAGTTTCTGCACCTCTCATTTGTGAATGGTCAATGCTGACATCATAGACCGCGCAGAACGTGGTTCATTGGTTGTGAGAAGCAAGCTCGACGCAAGTACAGCTCACGCAAAAAAAAATTGCACCACGTTTGCTTGTAAGTGAATTCGGAACTTGGCGGTTTAAAATGAATAAAGACATCTCAGCATCCTTTCTGTAGTGTTAAAAATGGNGCGAGTGATCTGATTTGTTGAAGTTTCTGCACCTCTCATTTGTGAATGGTCAATGCTGACATCATAGACCGCGCAGCACGTGGTTCATTGGTTGTGAGAAGCAAGCTCGACGCAAGTACAGCTCACGCAAAAAAAAATTGCACCACGTTTGCTCGTAAGTGAATTCGGAACTTGGCGGTTTAAAATGAATAAAGACATCTCAGCATCCTTTCTGTAGTGTTAAAAATGGTTTGGCTTATTTCACTTGTGTGACAAAGAACAGTAAACACATACAGTGGGTAATAATACAGAAGTGAAATGTCGTAGCGGTTCCTTTGATGCAGAAGTAGCCTTTCTCTAATTGGCTGCACGAGGGTCTGTGAACGGACCTTGTGTCTGATTGGCTACTGCGTGCTGCGGAAGATTCCCTATTGGCTGGGCTGCTGGCTGACAAGTAGGTTACCTTGCTCCTGATTGGCCAAGGGCGTTTCTACATGTTGCTGCTCAGTGACGCCATTTTGCTGGCGTGTGCGGGCTGGAGTTCGCTGTACAAGCGGCTGTATTCTGGGGTGAAACTGTGACGTACATGGGTGATTACGCAATATTTATGTAACCTATGAGTGAAGGGCCACAAATGTGAGAGTGGTGTAGCGAGGACGATGTTGAACCATCCACGCCATCTCTGGAACTGCAGTAGTGTCACTGTAAAAACACTTTCTTTGCTGCAACACATAATTTGTTGCCGCGGAATGTTAGTTGTTTCAATATGAACCACTGCTAAGTACGCTTGCCACAAACATAATTATTTTTTGATCTGTATAGTAATGGCTATGATGACCTTGCATTGTCGTGGCAATAGTTGAGCAGACGTTTTTGTCGTAATATCAGTTAAACTGTAAAAAAAAAAAAAATTATGTTCTGAAAAAAAACCGTGATTAGTAAATAATGGATATGTAACACATCTTTCAAAATTTATTCACTAAAAAAACATACTCCGACGGCTTCGAGAAACCACTTTACTTCATAATGACATTAAAGGCCTGCCGGAGGACGGCACTTGCTCAGTTGTAGTTTCGTAACTGCACAATATATTGGCTTATGTACAGCAGTTCCGTACTGGAAACTACAATGACCTTGAATACCGCCAAACCGCTACCTTCGGTACGAAGTAACTTTTCTTTGCTGTGAACAAAAGCAGCTCAAGGAATGTTTATTTCTTTGCTATAAGGGAAGGTAATATTGCCATAAAACAAAAACATACATAGAAAGTATTTATTGACAGGAAACGTATGTTTCTCTAACATTCTCTTTGAATTGAAGCAGTATTTTGTTAATGCAAACAAAACAGCCTCTAATAAATGGTTTCCTTTGCCGTACAGAAAACTTTTTAAGTATTTTCCTAATGGGTTTATGAAGCTCAAATACATAGGTATACATGCAGAAAAGTATTGTTGCGTGACACTTTCTCTTAGTACTACATATAACCATGTAATAAACTGTAGCGTGATAAGACTGTATTACTGTATATCTTCGTCACCTCTGTTATGTCTGGTGAGGTACCCACCAACCCCTCTTTAAGGTGCAGCAGTTGCTTCACCTGGCATATGGATTGTCCGCCCCTGTAAACTGTTATAGGCGAAATAAAGGCTGTTCACGGTAAAGAAAGCACTTTTGATACCAACCTTCGAAAAAAAAATTATAACTTATAACTACAGTACACATCGGCACGCAGTCTCACAGTTAAGTTGGTGGCGAATAAATGAAAATAGTTTCAAGACATAACGTTTTTTTACGAGTGTAATATTTAGAAATTTAAAGAAACTTTTTTCTTAAGTTTTATGCACGATAGAGTACGAATTTACGTATTTTACATTCGCAGCAGTTGAACCGCTTCTTTGCTTCTTCGCTTGGATGAAGTGATGAGGCTCATGACAATGTTAATTGTTCATATGGTGGAAGGATACAAAATGAAAAGGAAAAGTAGATCTTGAAAAGGGCTTTCAAAAGTGCTCACTTTACCGTGAATAGCCTATAGTCCATTCTCGGTTACTTCCGACTTTTCTGAAGCCCTGCTAAGTTTTACATCCAGGATATTCCTCCGCCTCATGCAAACAAAGCTCAGATGTGTCTGGAAAATTACACCAACGGGACAACGCACCTCATTCATGCGCACTCAGTGTAATATTTTGCGTGAGAAATGTTTCTTACTAAGCATTACCAATATACCTGTTTTCTCCCTGTATTTTATTCGTATTAATTATGAATGAAATATTATTATTTAGAGATAAAATATAAGTTAAAATTAAATTTAATAAAAAATTAAGGTTCTTAATTTTAACAGAAGTATAAAACGCTTGTGATACATGGTATATTTAGGAAATAACCAAACACGTCATACATGAGGTAATTTTCCAAAGGTTTGATTCAAAAAGCGTGAAGAAACCGCGAATAGACTATACGGTGCGAGTTGCGTGGTTTGTGGAGTGTGTAACCGGATNGATTCAAAAAGCGTGAAGAAACCGCGAATAGACTATACGGTGCGAGTTGCGTGGTTTGTGGAGTGTGTAACCGGATTATCAAGTTTTGACGGGTGGTGGTGGTTGTTGTTGCAGGAGGTGTACTGCGGCAAGGAGACCATTTGCACGGTGGACGGGCTGCACTTCAACTCCATGTACAATGCGCGAGTTAAGGCCTTCAACAGCACGGGCGAGGGCGAGTACAGCGACCTTATTGGCCTGCAGACGGCAGAGGGTGAGTTCCCACACTATCTCTCCCTCGTTTGTGTTTATTTCATTGTTTCTTATCCCCCCCCCTCCAATTCCCGCATGTCCTCGCGTACTGTCTAAATGAAGGACTTGCAGTAATCAGTGTTCCCAGGACTTCAACCCGCAGCAGAATAAAATATTTTCCGTAGATAAAAATCTTTCAGGAAAGTCATTTATTATTATGGTTGCCGTACTTAAACTCGTTGCAACACTTGACCCTTGCCTCAAAAATAAGCTGTCGGCTTTGTGTTTGCCTTTATAAATAATAACCATTCATGAACTCGGACTGCAGCTGGGTTTACGAAGCGGTCATTCCCAGGGAAGATCGTCGGTCATGAACCTTGTAGTGTACAGCACTTGGCAAATATAATATCCGTGTGCAACATGTGCGCAATTTCAGAGGCTCTTATCATTTCGCTCGGCTCTCAAGACCTCGCTGTTAAGAGCCGCTCAAATCTCTTCACTTCACTTCTATCATTTCGTGGTATATTTCAGTGCCAAGGTATACGGCATACAAGTGTAAGTTAGTGTTGCATATGCTGTTGTACCTCCGCTTATGCAGGACTCGCAACCAATAGTAAACACTCAGCACTCTGGCAGCTACGTTCAGTGTGGCCGGGTGTAACAGGAGAGCGAGTTCTGTCTGTGGAGGCAGACAATGAACAAGTGACCTCTGCTCCAGTGTGTAGAGAACTCTACAGTCTAGACCGGTGACATAATACACAATGGTAGGCTCTCTAACAGTTCTGTACACTGGGTCATAATGGGTTATAGGTTTCGAAACTAAAATCAACAATAATGTCCTCTGTCCCGAGTGTAATTGCCACTGAGGACCTCACGTGGCTGGACGCGGGGAGCGTGTGTTGACTATCGCGTAGCAGTCAGAGCCCGTGTCGTTGCGTGACGGGAAGTGCATCCACTGTGACGTCATGTGCGCTCAGCGTGGAAGTCGAGTCGTTCAACTGGCACGCCTCCACACTTGCACCACGCTTCCATAGGAATGCTAATATTTGGAGCCTAACCCGGATTTTAATCTAAAGTAGACCTGAACATCTCAGCAGAACGTATCAGGTTACATTTATTTATGCCGCAGACGGGTTTTTAGGGCTTCACTTTCTAATTAAAGGTATTATTAAGTATAAATTACTTTGCATGTAAATCAGATTTGGAGATTTCAATTAAAATAAATACATTTAACTTATTATCTGATAGTTTTATAAAACCACATTAATGTTAAAAAAAANGGAGATTTCAATTAAAATAAATACATTTAACTTATTATCTGATAGTTTTATAAAACCACATTAATGTTAAAAAAAACTTTGCTAAAGGGTGCAAATTATTTTTCAGACTTTCTTTTTGTAAACAATTAGTTAATGAGACGAATNTAAAAAAAACTTTGCTAAAGGGTGCAAATTATTTTTCAGACTTTCTTTTTGTAAACAATTAGTTAATGAGACGAATTACACTTGTTGTTGGCAATAATTTTACCGTACTACGGAATCTTTATAGACTCCATGGTTTCTGAATACAGTATCTTCTAAGCGTTCATAAGCTAGAAGTAAACCACAGTTTTTTATTTTTATATATTTTATATTATTCAAGTTTATAACGAAGGGAATCTGTTCACTGAGATGGCAATTAGATCTGTAGAGAAATCTGGATGCGGCCGTGGCGGGCTCGCAGCCGTTGGTTTTACGCGAATGCTTCTGTGTCAGTGGGTAATATTCTCATTGGAATATGGCGATGAAATGAAAGTAACCAAATTGATAGTTAGCGTTTGTGGGTTAAATTTTATATGCAAGGTGTTCCCTGGCGGGGGAAAATAAAAAACAATNCCAAATTGATAGTTAGCGTTTGTGGGTTAAATTTTATATGCAAGGTGTTCCCTGGCGGGGGAAAATAAAAAACAATATATATACAAACCTACATTAGTTTTTAAAATTGAAAGCTGTGCGTTAACTTTAGCCATGTGCACATGTATGGTTAGAGACCTGAAAAATTCGCGAGGTCAATGACCTGCAGGCTATACTTCATTGTTGTATGTAAAATAATGCAAATATCACTGTTCATTGGTTGCTTGTTGTATTAGCGGAAGACGGTGATTCGGTCTGCATTTTACTGTGTGTTTATTATTGGCTCAGTGTTGTCCAGGAGGTGTAAACTAACGGGCGGGCCAATAGAATAAGCAATACAAACGTACGAGGTTTTGAAATCTAGCTTGTCCCGAAATGAAACTGCCAATTTTTCAGGTCTCTGTGTATGGTATGTGCAGAACACCAGCGGCCAAGTTCGTTTCCCCTTCCACCTATCGCCATGCCTCTCCCCGTCACAAGTCTGGTGTCCAGTCGGACTGGTTGCTGGGAGCGGGGAACGGGGTAGGGTGAGCGAGTTTGGTGGGGGCAGCGAGGTCGCGAGCATCCACGCGAACAAAAATGGAAATGAAAGACGCAAAAAGAAAAGAACGAAAGTCAAAACAAACGGTAGAACAATCTCCCTGAAAGATAAACGCACAAGAGAAACTGCAAAACAAATACGTGCAAAAGCAAATCAAAGGTTAAAAATACAT
>NQII01000490.1:173753-313090 GCA_002778355.1 Clitarchus hookeri | reverse complement strand
CGGAGTAGGGAACCACCTGCGTTTTCTTCTCGCAGGACGCCGGCATGCAGGCAGAAATACGCTGCTCACGGTTAATTGAGCTATTTATAAAACAACGTTTGAATAATGTGGCTTCCCCTACCTGTATGTAACATAATGGATGCACTGACTGCCACGTGCCCAGTCAATCAGTCGAGTTGCTAACGATGGTGCGAAAGTAGTTTCACGTCTTCATGTTGAATTAAGTACGTAAGGCAGACGTTTGTAGTATGTAAATAATTTTTTGGCTGTTTTTTTAATGGTTATAAGTGTAAGAATTGGCAAATTGGTAAAATAATTACATTAATAATAATTTTACAGAAGAATTTGCCCGACGCATTAATAAAGTGGTCAGGCCCATGACAACGTGAACTTTATCTATCGCGGAATGATACATAGTGTGCATACAAGTAGTTCTAAAGCAGTGCTCAGTTTTTTGTGAACAGCGTGTAGATGAAGGTAGCGTCTTCGTTGTCAGATAGTCACGTGAAGGTACGTTTGATGCCACATGTTGCCTGTGATGAGAATACTGGACGTTATAATGCCGTGTGATAAAGACTGTTCACGGTAAAGTGAGCATTTTTGAACATCCTCCTTAAGATCTATTTGTTTGTACATGTTGTATTTTCCCGCCATATGAACTTACAATCAACATTGCCATGGACGTGCCCACTTCATTCATAGACGTTGGTCAAGTCAAACTGTGCAATCATCAGTAATGCATATATTTTACAAATTTGCTCATTCTTACACTTATATGCATAAAAAAAACCTGAAATTTAAGGAAATAATTTCAGTATTCACGAATTTTTACCTGATACTCTTAATTCAACGCTAAGACGTAGAACTACTTTCCCTCTGTCGTCACCAACTTTACTGGGCGCATGTAAGTCATTGCGTCCGTTGAAATATATGCAGGTAGGAGCATTGACATTATTCAAAAGTTGATTTTAAAAAGGGCTCGCTTTACCTTGAACAGCCTTAATTAGCGTTTAAACAACTCGATAATGTGTTGATGTGCGCCTCCGCGCTTCTGTAGGCGCAAACACAAATATTTAAGAAATGTTTAAACAGTAGTATTTTCATCCTTAGAGTTTTCGCATTTTTTTTTATCAGGTCAAGAAATTGTAGACCTTGGTTTTGTTAATATGGGCATTGGCTTACGCCGTTAGCCGTTCCCAAGACGGAATCTTGTGCTCTGCTCCACTGGTTCTGGGTTCCGAATGCAGTTTACGTGGGCAGGAGACACCCTGTTCACTTGATCATCTGTAGTCGATAGTAATTTCCCAACCTACCCTTTTGTAAGTGTTAACATCACTGCTTAGCGCGGGGCCAGCCGAGCTCAAAGATAGGGTTCTACATGTTAAATTATTTTAAGAGTCTCTCGCCCACATTTCAAACAAAAAAAACGCTTTGTTCATCTTTGCCCGAACCACATTTCTACAAAATGTTTTTCCTAAAAACTTTTTATGTTCTAAAAACTGCGGGCAAATAAAGATTTATATACCTAAGGAATACGCAAAAACCTAAACTCTTATTGATTTACTCCTACTCGCTTTCGTGTAGCATGGTTCTTCTCTTCGAAGTGTACAAAATGTTTTTTGCTTGAAGACGATATTGTTAGGGATAGTGAAATTTCGCGAAAAAGATTTCAAGGCAAGTTATATTTCANCGTTTTTTGCTTGAAGACGATATTGTTAGGGATAGTGAAATTTCGCGAAAAAGATTTCAAGGCAAGTTATATTTCAAAACACTGTAGGGTCATTTGCCTATCTTGGTTGGCTGTATTACTTTTGACACGTGTTAACTGTCCGCACACGAATCACGCAGGATGCGTGCCGATGTTGCGGAATTCTGAGTGGCCCGGTCAAATACGACCACGCCTTCTCGAGGAGTCGGCAACCAATGGCAGTAGACAAACTGCTGTTGGGTGATTATAGTATTGAATTCTACCGCGTACTGATTTTTTTCGCGGAAGATCACTAGCTCCAGATATTGTGGAAGGTAGCTGAGACACGCATGAAGTCATTTAGCACGTAAGATGTATCCGTACACCGCTGGTCCCACACTACGCAGCGCCCTTGATTTTGCTTTCTTTTCAGATCATATATCTGAAAACGAGGGATGTCAGAGCATGTTGCATCTCTTTNTCAGAGCATGTGGCATCTCTTTGCCCGTGTGGTCTTTGTTGCAGTTGTAACCGTAGTAAAGATTAATCCATTACGTACTTATTCTTTTTCCAGTCTCGCATGAGAAAATAGAGACTGAAATCCGGTTATTCCGGTTTCAAGGATTCTGTGTGGTAGTTCTGTATGTTATAATAGGGTAAGTAAGTTATAAAGAGACGCGAATAAAGACAAGATGGCAAGTACGCGCCCGAGGCAGGGACGAGTGCTAAATGTGTCTCAGGGCTGAGTGCCGTGCGGCTATAGGAGGGGGAGTTCGTTCGATGAGGGACGCATCACGGCGGAGAGGGATTGCGCAGCCAAGAAGCACACGACAACCTCGCCGAGCGTACTTATAGCTAGACCCACATCTAAGAAGAGAGAGACGGCACACACGCCGTAAAAACCCTCTCGGCAGAGTAGAAGTTCAGCTTATTTATGAATTAATAGAAATACGGGAGAAATAAGGTTTTAGAACCATTATCTTTGTTAGCGGAGGGTGTAAAACCAGTTGAGAGCAGCCGACGTAGTTGGCAATTCCCAAGTGCAGCCAGTGTTCGGCGCCTCGCCCGCGCGGTCGACACACACGATGCTGGAGCACTCTGGTGGCGTCGCCGGGGATATTGCGAACTGCTCCGGCCGTGTCGCCCCCACCCCCCACCGACAATTCAACGAGGACAGCAGTTTTACACGAACAAACTACTCTTGTCGCCATCCAAACAAACTAGGGTCGTCTTTGTTTGTCTTCGCCTAACAATGCGCAAACCCTCCCCTCTGCGTGAAAGGGGTGGGGTGGTAGGGGGGATTGTCTGGCACAAATATTGACAGTGCGCTGGTGGCGCGGCGTGCTAGTCCGCCGACGACTTTGGTTAGCAGTTTACCCGTGGCGGGGTAGTTCGGCGACGACTTTGGTTGGCAGTTTATCCGTGGCGGGCAAGTCCGGCGACGACCGTGGTTTTCTGTAGCGTGCTAGTCCGCCGGCGACCGGGGTTGACAGTTTCCTGCCACACGTTACCAGGAGGCAACTCGTTAGTGGACGCTAACATCCTTAACCTCCCCTCCCCCTTCCTGGCTCCACCAACTCCTCCCTCCGTGTCGTGATGGAACGTAAGCAGAGACGTGCAAAAATTCGCGTTATTATGTGGTAACATGCTATATTTCACTGCCACGTACCTGCTCCATCGCATCTCGTGTATTCATTGGTTACTGGCAGCTATTAGGTGTCCATTACCCGTGCGACTACTTCCCTGGATATTGGTGGCAGAACTGTTGAGCCTTTGCTACTTGCTGAAAGCAGCCTTGGGACGTGCCCCACAAGCTGTCGGCTTATGACAGATGTCTAGAGACCTGAAAAATTCGCTGATTCATTTTGGAACAAGCTAGGATTCGAAACACGTGTTTTTATATAACTTCAGCCATTGTACCACGCGGTGTTTGACACCTTCTGGGGAACGCTAGCCCAATCCCAATCGTCGCCTTCCACTGTGACAGCAGACAACCAATGTGCAGTTGATGTCGGCATATTGGTACATAAGACTGTAGAGTCTAGCCTACAGGTCATTGAACTCGCGAATTTTTCAAGTCTCTACAGATGTAAAACGAGCCTATATGATCTCGAAGTTCAGTCTGCAGACACCAAATAACACCAATTTCACCCCCCGGCGATCCCAACTCACAGTAACGTAGCTGTGGAGAAAATAGGTAAGGAGAAGGGTGGTAGCATTTAAGTCTGCATACAATTTTAAAATAAAACAGCAAGCATTGTCCCAAATTAACGAACTTTCGATCGTAGCCACTTAACCCTCGCTGATAATCANAACTCCTGGATTAAGAGCGATGGCATGCAACATTTGAAACACTAAAGAAAAAAACAAATTGTTTAAATCTAAAGCTTTAATTTTATTTATATAAAACAAAGTTCTTGAAGATAATTTTTAGTTTTAAGATTCCCATTAGCCCATTAGCAATATATAGGGCCGGTGACTTTTCGCGTAAAAATCGGAGCACACAGTAGACTTCAATACTATATACACACCTAAGCTGTTGTTATACCTCCATTGGCTGCTGGTGCCGTGTCCGTCTGTGACCAAGCCACTCAGGACTAAGTAACTCCGACATTGAACCTTCGTGATTCGTGCGCAAACAGTTAACACGGGCCAGAACATATGTAAGCCAATCAAAGAAGCTGGACGACGCTACAGTGCTGTGTACTGTATCTTGTCTCGAAATCTTTTCGTGAAATATCACTGCCCCTAGCAATATATAAACGCTGTATAATACGCATGGCTTACAAAAACAGCAAATATAGGCCTATGTGATGCCAGATCATAATTTTCTTTGAGGAATAGTCTGTATTCAGTTTTCTTGTTGTGTGGTTCAGATCCCGTAGTATACATCAGGAAAGTCCTCCAAGTTGTTCAATCATTTTCCACTGACTTAATAAGGATTTGTTATGGGAGCAGCTGCACTTTGTAAAGATTAAAAAACGCAATGTAAAGCACGCATTGTGGTAAATGTATGTGGCGAAACGAGAAAATTATATATGTGGAAGTACACAACCACAGCGGCCGGCATCAATATTATAATTTTAACTGTGGGACATTTTGCAATTAAATGGTACATTCTTGATCTCAACTTGGGGTTTTCTAACTCAGAACACTGGCAACACTGACTTCGCCAACTACTTGCACATTACTGGCTGCAAACTGCCCAATGTGGAAAGAAGAGGAGGGGAGGGGGCGCGACAGTGATAGAGTTCCGCCAATTAAACAGCAGTTTGTGCTGACATGCAGTTAACTCCGCCGCTCTGACACTTGCCACATCAGTATTGGCCACATGGTAACTTTTAATCAGCTTCACTTTCAGAATGCAGCATTTCAATCATTTACATAGTTGGTTCCAGTTAAGACAAGAAGTGATAAAAAAAAGCCCACATGCTGTGTCCAGAACACTTGAAAATTTAATTTGGTACTTGCATCTTAGTTGTGAAATCACGTAGAAAAAGGTGCTTTGTGCTGGGTAGAGTAAAAAAAATTAATCACATCTTCCCTTGTGAAATTATTGGCGCATTGAAATCTAGTTTTAACATACACTGACATGTGAAAAGTCTTGGGATAGCCGTTGGCGCCACTGCTCCATTACGTCTTGTAAGTTCCCAAACCTGTATCAGTTGGGCTCTGACATCGCGTGAGTGAGTGTGAGCTGGTCACGGCATTGCACTGCAGCCCTTCATGGACTTTACGTACCTAACAACGATGAGATATCCCAGCAGGATAAGGCACCATATCATCGGCCCAAGTTGTCCAGGATAGGATGAAGGAGCATTATGGACAGTTTCAACGACCGCTGTGGCCTCCTCGTTCACCCGATATGAACACCATCGATAGTGGCAGGTGTTCATCGCGAAATTATTTATGGTCATCCTAGACTTCAGTATCCAACGTCCACAACCACAACTTCCTTTGGTTATTGGCCTCTCGTATACGCGAGTAGACGTGTTCTTATTTGACTGGGCCAATCGTAATAAAGTACTCCGACACTGAACGTCCATGATTCGCGGACAGACACTTGAGGCACGTGACATTTAAACTCGTCGAACCACGAAAGTGCATACGAGCGAAAGTGTTTTGGAGTACAACTAGTCTTGAAATGTGTTCCCTACACATCCAGCATTTATGGAACTTGGTGGTGAGGGCCATCCACATCCAAGATCCTGCACCTACAAGTAGCAGAGAGCTGTGGGTATCTCTCCAGACGGCATGTGTCAACATCTCTCCACAAGGTGTTTCGTCTACTTGTGGGATCGATGCGTAGAGATCTGAAAAATTCGCGAGTTCAATGACGTGTAGGCCATTGTCGTATTTAAAATAATGCAAATATCACTGATCATTGGTTGCTTGTTGTATTAGCGGAATACGGTGATTGGGTCTGCATTTTATTGTGTGCTTGTTATTGGCTCAGAGTTGTCCAGGAGGTGTAAACTAACGGGTGGGCCAATAGAATAAACAATACAAACGTACGAGGTTTTGAATTCTATCTGGTCCCGAAATGAAACAGCAAATTTTTCAGGTGTCTATGACGATGCCACGACGAGTTACTGTACTTCGACGATCTAGAGGAGGGCCTTCACGATACTAGACCCGTATCCCATAACTTTAGGCATGTCAGTGTACGTAGCGCCTTTAAGTCAACGAACCTCGATTTAAAAACAAGGTCCAAGTCCTGTGATGCGTAAGGCTCAGCTTCACTCCTCCAGCAGACATTCTTCGTTTTCGCGTCATAATTTCGGATTCATACGAATTACCGACTATGTACTATTACAGGAACTGTTCATTTTACGAGTTGTTTAATATTTTCGTGCGTAATTTTAATTNTAACGGGTGGGCCAATAGAATAAACAATACAAACGTACGAGGTTTTGAATTCTAGCTTGTCCCGAAATGAAACAGCAAATTTTTCAGGTGTCTATGACGATGCCACGACGAGTTACTGTACTTCGACGATCTAGAGGAGGGCCTTCACGATACTAGACCCGTATCCCATAACTTTAGTCATGTCAGTGTACGTAGCGCCTTTAAGTCAACGAACCTCGATTTAAAAACAAGGTCCAAGTCCTGTGATGCGTAAGGCTCAGCTTCACCCCTCCAGCAGACATTCTTCGTTTTCGCGTCATAATTTCGGATTCATACTAATTACCGACTATGTACTATTACAGGAACTGTTCATTTTACGAGTTGTTTAATATTTTCGTGCGTAATTTTAATTNTAATTACCGACTATGTACTATTACAGGAACTGTTCATTTTACGAGTTGTTTAATATTTTCGTGCGTAATTTTAATTGTGTGTTAACTGCTTGTTGTGAAAAGTTAATGATATGTTTGTATTTTATCAATAAGTTCTTGCCTTTTTGCAAGCAGGAAATAACGCGCATTGAAATTCAAATGCAAAAAATTTTAAACAACTAGTAAATTGCAAATTTTCTATATTTAAACATTTCCAATTATACCTCTGAAACAGAAATTTCGCCATGAAAATTAAGAATTTCTGCATAACAGGTGAACCCGAGCCTTAATAATAATGACAATAACGACGCGTAGTGATACGTGCGCCGTAGGGCAGGAGTTTGGTAACAGTTATATTTAGAGTCTGTAACGGGGGGGTTGCAGAATGCGTCGATAAGAGGCCCAAGAAAACTCCACTGCCGACCTACACCTAATTTTAAAAATATCTGTCCGGAATGTGTAGGAAAAATGTCGTTGATTACACGCCCAAAGAATGGCTGTAAGGATTTCAAATGAAAATAATCTAATCATGAAAATCGAATGATGTTTTTCATTATAATCGTTGAAACTTGTTCTATTGATTGGTCGTTAAAAATGTTTCCTGCATGAAGTATTGTGCATACTGCTGCGCAGATTAGAAAGTCGACACTGCCCAGTTTGAGCAGCACTGTGAAATTCCGAAACTTCGAAACTCTCAGGGGGCCGCAGTGGTGTAGCGGTCAGAACACTTGCCTCCCGCCTAGGCGAGCTGGGTTCGATACCCGGCGGGGTGGCCGTCGTATTTTCGCAAGTGGGAATCGTGCCGGACGATGTCGCTGGTCGGCGGGTTTTCTCGGGGATCTCCCGTTTCTCCCGCCCTTGCATTCTGGTGCTGCTGCATNCGATGTCGCTGGTCGGCGGGTTTTCTCGGGGATCTCCCGTTTCTCCCGCCCTTGCATTCTGGTGCTGCTGCATACTAGCTTCGCTTCGCCTTCATCGGATCTCAGCGGCACATATCTCTCTCCTCTGCTCCCAGGAGTAATGGACGGTGGTAACGCCTGATGGTACGGGACCCGCCGAGCAGCTAGGGTGTGCGGGTAGCGTGTGTAACAGCACGACATGTGTGGCTTCACTTGCTACCTGACACTCCATGTGGTTTCCAGTTGTCCAAGGTGCATGTAACTGTGTGTGTGGTCCGTCTGAGAGTAACCTGACAACCTGCACGGGTGAGACCCGCATCAAACAGCTGATGCAGCATGACAACTCTCTTCTCCTGGCTGGCAGAATCGCTAAGTTGGCCGCCTACCTCGCACTGAACTGCGTTGAAGTGTGTTTGAAATAGCGCTTTTTTTTTTAGGAAGCCAGTAAAGTGAATGAGTGAGTGAAGAGATTTGGACGGCTCTTAACATCGAGGTCTTGAGACCCTATGAGGGTGAAGCGAGTTGAGTGTGGTGCAGCACCGAAATACAAGAGCAGAGGAAGAGGGAGATCCCCGAGAAAACCCGCCGACCAGCGGCATCGCCCGGTACAATTCCCACATGCAAAATCCCGGGAATGAGGAATCACTACACCACCCCAGCTCCTGGGAAGTTTCTAACTTTTTATAGTATCGAGGCTCAAAATTGTGGTATTGTTTCCATATTGTGTATAGTTTAAAAACTTCGATTACAGTTTAGGAAGTTAACTAGATTTTTTTTTACAGTGCATAGTAAAATAACGTGAAATTGTGGACTGTAATTATTTCCTCGAGTTTGACGCTAGCTGTTGTGTAGGCCGATTTCAAGTTGGAAACAGAGTTTCTAGACTTTATACTGTTTGCACGAAAAGTTTGTAACTGTTAATTGCATGAAAACACCCACCAACTCCCTTCCTCGTCAGTGTTTTTTTTTTCTCTCCCGTGGGGGTAATTTATTTTCCCCTTTTCCCACTCCTGTCGGCGTGTCTGTGTAACGGAATGGGCAGTGACGTAGACTCGGTNTCGCTGGTCGGCGGGTTTTCTCGGGGATCTCCCGTTTCTCCCGCCCTTGCATTCTGGTGCTGCTGCATACTCGCTTCGCTTCATCGGATCTCAGCGGCACATATCTCTCTCCTCTGCTCCTAGGAGTAATGGACGGTGGTAACGCCTGGTGATACGGGACCAGCCGAGCAGCTAGGGTGTGCGGGTAGCGTGTGTAACAGCACGACATGTGTGGCTTCACTTGCTACCTGAGACTCCGTGTGGTTTCCAGTTGTCCAAGGTGCATGTAACTGTGTGTGTGGTCCGTCTGAGAGTAACCTGACAACCTGCACGGGTGAGACCCGCATCAAACAGCTGATGCAGCATGACAACTCTCTTTTCCTGGCTGGCAGAATCGCTAAGTTGGCCGCCTACCTCGCACTGAACTGCGTTGTAGTGTGTTTGAAATAGCGCTTTTTTTTTAGGAAGCCAGTAAAGTGAATGAGTGAGTGAAGAGATTTGGACGGCTCTTAACATCGAGGTCTTGAGACCCTATGAGGGTGAAGCGAGTTGAGTGTGGAGCAGCACCGAAATACAAGAGCAGAGGAAGAGGGAGATCCCCGAGAAAACCCGCCAACCAGCGGCATCGCCCGGTACAATTCCCACATGCAAAATCCCGGGAATGAGGAATCACTTCACCACCCCAGCTCCTGGGAAGTTTCTAACTTTTTATAGTATCGAGGCTCAAAATTGTGGTATTGTTTCCATATTGTGTATAGTTTAAAAACTTCGATTACAGTTTAGGAAGTTAACTAGATTTTTTTTACAGTGCATAGTAAAATAACGTGAAATTGTGGACTGTAATTATTTCCTCGAGTTTGACGTTAGCTGTTGTGTAGGCCGATTTCAAGTTGGAAACAGAGTTTCTAGACTTTATACTGTTTGCACGAAAAGTTTGTAACTGTTAATTGCATGAAAACACCCACCAACTCCCTTCCTCGTCAGTGTTTTTTTTCTCTCCCGTGGAGGTAATTTATTTTCCCCTTTTCCCACTCCTGTCGGCGTGTCTGTGTAACGGAATGGGCAGTGACGTAGACTCGGTTTTCTTTTGAAAGGCGACAAGAAAACAGGCTGAATTGTAGACGTTGCGTTTTAGCATACACGTACGGTGAAGGATCTTAACATGTGTAACATTATACTGTGTTGTTTTAGTATACACGTACGGTGAAGGATCTTGACATGTGTAAAAATACACTGTGTTGTTTTAGCGTACACGTACGGTGAAGGATCTTAACACGTGTAACAATATACTGTGTTGTTTTAGCATACACGTATGGTGAAGGATCTTAACATGTGTAAAAATACACTGTGTTGTTTTAGCATACACGTACGGTGAAGGATCTTAACATGTGTAACATTATACTGTGTTGTTTTAGTATACACGTACGGTGAAGGATCTTGACATGTGTAAAAATACACTGTGTTGTTTTAGCGTACACGTACGGTGAAGGATCTTAACATGTGTAACAATACACTGTGTTGTTTTAGCATACACGTATGGTGAAGGATCTTAACATGTGTAACATTACTTTGTGTTGTTTTTCCAGTGGCTTGGTAGTAGCGGGTATTAGGAACGTGGCTCTAAATAAATTTCTTTAAGAAATATTGGCAGTTGGGGACACCTTTTTTTCGCGTATACTCACCACAAGTTGTATTTCAAAATGTTACTTCTGATCCACTTTCATAAGTGTATTGTTTTAATTGTCACGAGTCTCAGGTGTCTGCCTGAGAATCACGTACGTTCAGTGTCGGAGTAACTTAATTCAGATTGTCCCAGTCAGGTAGGAGAATGTATCCTCACAAAGACAAACTGTCAGTAATGTAAGAGAAGTTACAAGGACGAACATAGGATATTGAAGTATAGCTCGTGTGTTAATATTTCCAAGCAAAACAACTGAGTCTACTGATGATATATTAACATGGGACAACGGTTACTTTAAACGTCAAGTTTGTATACGGTTACTATTATACGCTATCTTTACCTAAAAATGACATATAGACTGTACACGGTATCTTTACAATTTGTCAATTAAACGTTTGGAAAATCACCGCATGTAAGCCGTGTTTGGTTTTTCCCTAAATATGTAATTTATCACTAGCGTTCTTAACTTCTCTTAACATAATAGTATATCTCATTTTTGGTTAAACAGGGGGCAGCGGTGGCGTAGTGTCCAGGGCGCTCGCCTCCCACCACGGCGATCCGGGCTCGATCCCCGACGGGTTCACTCCCGGATTCTCGCATGTGGGAATCGTGCTGGACGATGCCGCTTGCCTGCGGGCTTTCTTGGGGTACTCCCGCTTCCCCCGCCCTTGCATTCCAGCGCCGCTCCATTCTAGGGTCTCAGAAGACAGTACGGGCCCGATGACGGGTCACCTACGGGTCCCAGCTGGAAAGACTGTCACTCGGAGAGTGTTGCTTTGCCCTGGGTGCACTCCCCACACGTCATTTATTTTTTTTTTGTTAAATGAAACTTTTACTTATACTTTTTATATTAATTATATTTCATTTATGATTAATACGAATAAAACTAGGGAGAAAATAGGTGTGTTGGTAATGCCTAGTAAGAAATAGTTACCATGCAAAATCGTATTAAACTGAGTGTGCACAAATGTGGCGCGTTTGTCCCTTTGGTATAGTTTCCAATCTTCTTTAAAACTTATTTACATGAGACGGAGGAATATCCGGGAAATAAAACTTCAGCAGGGTTTCAGAAAAGTTCGAAGTAACCACGAATGGGCTATAGACTTTTGGAGGAAAACTGTTATAGAATGTAAGTGCAGTCGACACAAAATACGTTTGTTTTTAAGAATTAGCAATAATCGATTCGCTCCTGGGAGGTAACATATCAGCCCTCTCATAAGTACGTCACTGAGCGACACTTAGAATACATTTTCCACAAAACTTCCACATCAGTGTATACGCGATTGACAATGCTTGGATGAATAGTAAAGTTAATTCCCCCACATAATTGGTATAGTCTATTCATATTCACGGTTTCTTCGCACTTTCTGAATGAAATCTTTGAAAAATCGTCTCATGTATGCCGTTGTTTCCCAAATATCCCATGTACCCGGCACATTGCTCACTTTTGCCAACTGAAACGCTTTTGAGATATTTCGGCATATAACAAGCTCGCGCCGCAATGAGATATACACGTTTGTGGTGTAAGAAATATTGCGACAGAAATGCATACATCACGCTGGTAGTATATTTGCTCTCAATATTGGCAAGAAAGTATCTTACATGACGTTTTACTTTGTTGATATTTCTTACACACTGAAGATGAGGTATACCTGTTTACGTCTTTGAGCGCAGCTGCGACGTTGGCTTGCTCATCACCAACCGAACTGTCAAAATCACACGAACGTTTGTTTGCCTTTGGTTTTTCAACACACTTACGCTGTTATTAAAATTAAAAATTTATAATATCTTGAATACATTGTAGTTGTATTAAAATTCCATCAAAGGAATTATATAGGCATTTAAAAGCACTCAAGTACGCAAGTAGTGCTTAACCTACAGTCCAACCCACATTGCTATAAATAAACAAACAAGCTGCCAAATTTTGCAACGCGGAGATTGTTACTGCGCAGCTAGCATGCACTCTTAACCCCTTATCCCCTGTACGATTTTTATTTATTTATGCTTGCAGCTGGTTTTCAATAAATTCTGTAAAGTTACAGCAATCATATACAACACACTTCAGAATTCTTATAGCTTTTATAAACAGTACAAATTTGATTTTTATTTTCAAATATTAAAAATAGGAAAGGTTATATTTGAAACTTTTCAATTACTTATAGTAGTTATAAAATTGAATATTCTTAAACTTAGCAGAAATAAATAATACAANTATTTGAAACTTTTCAATTACTTATAGTAGTTATAAAATTGAATATTCTTAAACTTAGCAGAAATAAATAATACAAGAACAAATTGCAATAACGGAAAATTATATATTAGAAAAATACTTATGTGTATGTAATTATCACACCCATTTGAAGTACATTGAAAGCACGATAAATCACTGTCGGTATTATTATGCATCGTCATGTAATTGTCCAAAACGCGTTTAGTTCGATGAAGGTTTGTAACGTTATTTAATCAGCCATGCGCTGCAGAGTAACTTCGCTGGAGAACGTGTGTTGGCAACAGTGAGAGGGAAGTTGCCGCAGTAGGTTGGCGGAGTTGCGGAAGCCTGCTAATTGAATCGCTCTGCNTTGGCGGAGTTGCGGAAGCCTGCTAATTGAATCGCTCTGCAGGCTCCAGTTTCCTCAGTGACAGCTGTCGTGCTGACGGCCTGACTGACGACTGTCATGGCGTCACTGTCGCCGCTAGAGAGTCTCCGAGCTGCTGCTGACAGCCCTGGCTGAAGGAATTTTGAACGCCTGAGGCCTTGAAGCGTGGGAGCGCTAAGGGCGACGGAGACATGCGCCTCGATTCTCTCATCGCCTCTACGCGCAAAGCACTGAACTGGCGTGCGGTCTTGCCGTTGATATCGCGCCTCTATGAAACTTTCAGCGGAGACCCTACCATTTTATGACGTAGTAATAATAATAAAGGTTTGATGCACGTCCGTATTACTTTTTTTTTTTTAATGTTTTGCATCCGAATGTTTATACCCAAAACCGACCGCGAAAACACCCGTTTGAGCCAATTTCACTATCACAAAAACATGCTGTAGAGAGAAATGGTGGAACTGGAAAACGTATACAGACGCGTAACGTTTCTTGCATGTTAACAGACCTCACACAGACACGTTGAATGGTTTGTGTTCTGCTGGAGTCGTGCAACATCTCTCGGCGGCCTACTCAGGTGGCCAAGACTCCTGGAGACTCACTCCAGACCGAGCTTGCTTGTCTCTCGTGCCATCAGACGTCTTCCGTTACTGCTGACGTGCACGCGCATTACTGATGTGTGCTCCGTCAGTTTAACTCATTCTTCCGGCGGCGACTGACCTTGAATCAGACCTTTGAAAAATCACCCACGTATGACGTGTTTGTTTGTTTCCTAAACAAGCCACGTGGCACAAGCGTTTTATTCTTCTGGTAACATAAAAATATATTATTTTCGGTTATATTTAACTTTTACTTATTTTATCTATAAATTATAATATTTAATTTATAATTATTATGAATAAAAAAAGAGAGAATACAGGTGTGTTGACTAAGTCTAGTGAGAAATAATTCTCGTACAAAATATTATTAAACTGAGAGCGCATAAATTCGGCGCGTTGTCCCTTCGGTGTCATTTTCTAGACTTGGTTAAGCCTTGTTAGCATGTGGCGGGGGTATAACCTGAAAGTAGAACTCGAGCAGGGCTTCAGGAAAGTTGAAAATAACCGTGAAAGAAATATAAAAGCTGTTCGCGGTTAATTTATCACTTTTGAAAACCCTGCTGAAGATCTGCTTTTCTCTTCATGTTGTATTCTTCCGTCATATAGAAAATAAAATTGCTATGAGACTGACAAATTTTATTCGTGTGAAAACGTGAAAATGTTTGTAGCCTAAACGTGTTCATGTGTAGCGACATGCAACACTCGCGTTATTTCCTGGCACCGCGCTGGACTCGGAGATTTCATACGTCTATTGAGGAGTCTAATTCTACTCTGATTGGCTGACAATATGCGGTCCGGGCTGATGGGTTCTCGAGCCAGTAATACAAGTTCAACCGCAAAGTGACCAACCTCTATCGCCTTTAACAAATTTCACTCAAATAAATGACTGTGTTCTGCCAATGAACTCACGGATTGTTCTCAAGTAGGTATAGGAAAGTTAAGCCTAACCCATCCCCAAATAGTAACGCAAATATTGCAGGTCTCTACTAATATGCCAATTCATACTCTAATGTGTATAATGCAAACAGAAAAACACCAACTTCATTTGCCATAAATTAAACAGTTCACTCGCGATACTACGTATACAGAGTTACAATACGGCAGAGGGGCGAATCCGAGCTCGTGAGGGATAAAGGTCTTAATAAAAATTAAATAAGTAAATTTGATTTTAATTTATTCACACAGGAATGAATCAAAATATTTAACTCTCTGTAACCACTAATACTCATATTATTCTCAGTGAGCGCAGTATTTAATGTCCATCTCAATTATAATTAAAGTCATTCTCAATGTTTCTATATTGATTTTAGGCACTTAATTCACACTCATTATTAACACATGTTCTGTCAGTCTGTTGCCATCATTTTAAATGCCCTACTCTCACGCGTACAATACAACAGTCCCGTCTGCCAGTCGCACCCTTCACTGCACCGATGCTCGCAGTCCGTAGATTTTACTCCTGCTGGTCGTTTCCGTTGCCCTCGTTCCTCTATCGTCTTCTATCGTTTAGGGTTGCACAATCTCCCAAACTTTCAAAAACTCTCGGCTGGGAGGCTCGTCGCGGCTTAAATAATCTCGGTGGCCAAGATCTGGAAGGTTCCCCGCACCCCGAATCTCGCTGAGAGAGGCAAGGACAATGAACCAGTACACTCTTTCAAATAACTGCGGAAATGTAATCCGCTAAAGGTCAGGAGTGTGCTAAATACAATAGGCTTATCGCGGCGGCACGTTGTCGTTGGCCTTTGTAAATGCCGCCGGCTTCTCGCGTTACTACTCCCTCCACACACGCCTTCGCTTGCTCGCGTGGATCAAGGACAGCGATACAAAGTAGCGAGCACGTAACGATATTTACAACAATGGTACTTAATATGCTGCCAACTGTACTGCAGGTATTATGGTCGTTGCTTACGTTAACATTAGTGTATACACGTAATGTTATTTTTCAAATGGTGATTTAGAAAGTGCTAACTTTGGTGGACAGCTTATATATTGTTGCTTTGCTCTTGCGCAAATGTCCACCGAAGTAAACTAATTATCAGCAAAAAAGGCGTCGTGTTTTTTTGTCCTTGATTAAAATTCAGATATTCGAAATAATTCAAGTATGAAAAGTCGGGAACTTAAAAAAAGTAACAGATAAAAACTTACAAGTTCTAACTTTTTTCAGTGCTTGATGTTTAGCGATATCTTCGCTCTGTATACACAGGCACCAAAAGGAAAAGTAAACACCAACAAATGAAAACGCTTCAAAGAGTTGAGCATCGAAAATCGATACGGGGTTGGAGAAGAGCATGCGGCATTCTAGGGCGTATCTGTCCCATTACTGCGAATTCGGACAGTTACGATGTGACGTCGGGGCCGCGGTGGTGTAGTGGTTAGACTGCTTGCCTCCCAACTATGCGAACCTGGTTCGATTCTTGGCGGGGTCGTCCCCGGATTTGCGCATGTGGGAATCGTGCCGGAATATGCTGCTGGTCGGTGGGTTTTCTCTGGGATCTCCCGTTTCCCCAGCCTTTACATTCCGGTACTGCTCCATACTCACCTCACTTCACCCTCATCGGCTCTCAAGACTTCGATGTTGAGAGCCGCCCAGATCTCTTCACTTACTAGAAAATTATCGTTCTTTTGGCAGTTGGGATGTTCACGCCACTTAAACCTGTTCTATCATACATGAGAAAATGGCACAAGACACCTCCAACAGTCAACAACAATTAAAAAACTGAAACATTATGTGAAAGTTGTAAAATTACCTTCTGTCACTTCACTACAAATAACACGCTTATTCTTCAAATAACCACAAGCTGTGGTAGGCGAGAGGTCAGATTCATGTCAGGCAGATTGGTGTTACAAAATGCCAGAGGGGCGTGAGGGATGGAAATTTTAATAGAAATAAAAGAAGTATATTTGACTTTAATTTATTCACACAGCTTTTATTTATAGCATTAAGCTATTTAGCTCTACTATTACTCTTTTTATATCTCAGTGAACACAATTTTTAATGTCTATCTTTACTCTAATTAACGTCCTTCTTAATGTCTCTGTTTGGCTATAGTAAATTAACTCAAACTACTCATTAACTCATGTTCAGTCTGTCTGTTGCAATAATTTGTAATGTATTCCACTCACGCTCCCAGTTCAATAGTCCAGCCTGATAGCCGTACCTTCACTGCGCCGATGTTCGCAGTCGCGAATTTTCCTCCCGATGGTCACTTCTCTCGCCGCTCGTTTCGCTCGTCGTCTATCGCTAAAACTCCATCCACTCATCAACTCCCGGCTCGGAGGCCCGTCGAACTTTTATATCAGTCGCACTGACCATCAGGAAGGTTCGACGCATCCCGAGTCACGCTAAGGGAAACGAGGTCAGCAATCCAGGGCATTCTTCAGATAAACACAGAAATTCAATACAACCAAGGTCAGGAGCGCGCGGCGGGATGCTTTGTGCAACATATACGTACTACTTGGCTTATCGCCCGACTGCCATTCAAAACATTCCATTGACTTGCCGCCTGTTATATCACTACTTTGTCCTCCTCTCCCGCTCGTTTGCGCGGGACGGGCCAAGGTCAACGCAGACCAGCGACACGTACAGTACGTTGAATACATTCGTAAAAAAAAAAAATGAATATTTCAAACACACGGCAACGCATTTCAAGCACTAGATATTCGGGAGCCTTAAATAGTATCCGTAATTTAAAAAAGAAAGATTTCTGCGTAATTTTTACTATAACTTTTCCGTAATTACNTCCTCTCCCGCTCGTTTGCGCGGGACGGGCCAAGGTCAACGCAGACCAGCGACACGTACAGTACGTTGAATACATTAGTAAAAAAAAAAATGAATATTTCAAACACACGGCAACGCATTTCAAGCACTAGATATTCAAGAGCCTTAAATAGTATCCGTAATTTAAAAAAGAAAGATTTCTGCGTAATTTTTACTATAACTTTTCCGTAATTACNAGAGCCTTAAATAGTATCCGTAATTTAAAAAAGAAAGATTTCTGCGTAATTTTTACTATAACTTTTCCGTAATTACGCAGAATATTATTTTTAACAATGTATAACTAGTTTTCGTGCGGGTACAGAACATGTACGTATACAGAGACGAAATAACGTGGCGGTTCCTTTGATGTGAGCGTTCCCATTCTCTGATTGGCCACGCTGGTCTCTGGGACGGGCCTGATGTCTGATTGGCTACTGCGTGCTGCTGAAGTTTCCCTTATTTGCCGGGCTGCCAGCTGGCAGGTAAAGTTTCCAAGAGCTAATATACGAACGGCGTTTCGACAAGTTGCTTGCCAGTGCCGCCATTTTGCTAGCGTGTGCGGTGTGAGCTCGCGGTTTCACATCTGCATTCTTGCGTATGCTGTACTGGTACGGATATTAACTGTTCGTTTCTTGTTCGTTGTCGCAGTGGAAGGCGATGCTTGGGAGAGCATTTCGCGGCCATGTTTAGTATTCGTAAGGTTTATTCTACACAGGTTAGGGACGAAACTAGATTTCTTACGGGAGGGTTTGGCGTTGGGAAAATTTCCAACGCTATGTGCCCTGCTGTTACAAAGAGGTTACTTTTAAACTTGGCGGTAAATTGACAAATTCTATATATTTTTGTGTAAAAGTTAGTGTTTGGCCCTAATTAAGATATATACTTGCCCCAGCCAAATTTTAAGTATTAACTTTATTTCGTAACTATTATTCACGCCGTCCAGTAGTGTTTGCAGGATAAAACAGAAAAAATAAAATTGTGGTTGACGTTGGACGTTCATAAGTAAACTCAGTTCGATGAGGAAACATTACGAATTTAAATGCAAAAAAAGAAAACTAGTGCTGTTATTAAAAGGAACTTTTTACGTTTCTCCTTTCGCTTAAGTAAACTGAGCAGGAAAGCCCTAAAAATGATATTTTTAACCATTTCACTATTACATTTTTCCATTCAGTGGTGATAAAATAAAGAAATTGTGTAAGTTCAGGTTTTTCTAAATCCTATTTACGAAAGAATATTCAACAATATGTGAATATATTTCGTTATTTTCCCACTCTAGTGCAAATATTAATGTTTATTCTTTACGTAGGGCCTGGCACAATACAACTCGGAAGATTTTACACGACTTCATTTATTTTACGAATANAATGTTTATTCTTTACGTAGGGCCTGGCACAATACAACTCGGAAGATTTTACACGACTTCATTTATTTTACGAATATTGCAATAATCCCATTTACTTACATTAAAAAAACGATAGAATCCGGCACACATCCGATACCAGTGCACCCTGGCGGCGAGAAATGTTATATGCCGAACTAAAGGCATTGAGTTTCCCAACCTGAGTAGAATAAACCTTAGTACCGTCTCGCGCTTTCTCCCGCAAGTGTCGGATAACGGTGGCAGTGTTGCCAAACTTTGTATAGTTATACTATTTGTGGTATAATTTCAGTCTTTGTAGTACGTACTATTATAAATTAATTATATTACTCGGGAGTTTTAAAATTGCGGTGCGTTGTTTCAGTTAAGATGTATCAACAGAAGAGAAATTTAGTGGTCAGTCATAACAACATACACGCGATGACATTAAGAACTTCCAATTTATCATCGGATCGGAAGGCAAAACGGAATGGAATATCTTTGTTGTTTCCAGGTCATATTTGCCAAATAATGCTCCGATTTGACGCTAGTACGATAATCCCGCTCTTGTCTGTGCCGCAGTAGGCTTTATAGCAAAGAAAAGATTTATCAGATTAAACACACGTCGATACCACTGCTATATGTATGCTGTAATTTTTCAAACTTAAATTTTTTTTAGTATGTTGTGTTCATATGCTGATCTTATTGTCAGACTATTTCAACTGAGGTGTTTAATGTAAAATGTGTCCGTCATGAATAAAATTTTTACAATTACTCGTAAAAGTAGTGTAATTCTGGGAGGCTTGTGGTGTTACACCTGCAAACTAGTTGGCAACACTTAAAGGCGGACCAATAGCAAACATAACTAGAGACCTGAAAAATTCGCGAGTTCAATGACCTGTAGGCTATGGAGATTGTCGTATGTAAAATAGTGCAAATATCAGTGTTCATTGGTTGCTTGTTGTATTAGCTGAAGACGGTGATTCGGTCTGCATTTTATTGTGTGTTTGTTATTGGCTCAGAGTAGTCCAGGAGGTGTAAACTAACGGGTGGGCCAATAGAATAAGCAATACAAACGTACGAGGTTTTGAATTCTAGCTTGTCCCGAAATGAAACAGCGAATTTTTCAGGTCTCTAAACGTAACAAACTTAAGAATTTTTGAAATCTAACTAGTTAAATGAATGCGCGACTTTTCGGAGTGTTATTTTTGAAACGCTGTGTGGGTCACGTGTGTGGAAGAGGTACAGCGTTAAAGTTTTTTTTTTTTTTTTTTTTTTCAACAAACAAGAAATTAGTAGGCAAGATAATAATTTATGTTACACTGCAGGTATATTATAGCAAATTTCACAACACGTAACTGTGGAAAGTGCAAAAATAAAGTTGGATTTAAGAAGCAAGTATTATCGACTTCAGATTTGTTATAAACGTAGACACACATGAGTTATATTTAGCCTTCTTTCCGAAGGAAAGAGAGGCTTATGAGATCACTTTCCTGTCTGTGCCTCTGTGATGTGTGCATGTGTGTGTCTGTGTGTGTGCATGTAACTGTGTGTGTTCGTGTGTCTGTGTCTGTGCATGTGTGTGTGTCCCCTTTCAATTTTTGAATGCGTGGACCGAATTTCACCAAACTTCGTACACGTATCATACTTAGTAAGTACAACTGACTTTTATAGTTTCCGATCATGTCGGGCACTTAATTTTAAAATGGCGGCCATTAAAAATATTTTTGGTGATGTGTCATATCTCGGAAACCATTCAACCGATTTAAACCAAATTTTTTATGCTAGCAGAGCATAAAATAATAATTAAATTTTGAAATGGGTATTGTTGTTCGTCCGCCATTTTATAAAATAGCACCAAATGAAGAAATAAAGANTAATAATTAAATTTTGAAATGGGTATTGTTGTTCGTCCGCCATTTTATAAAATAGCACCAAATGAAGAAATAAAGATTTTTTTATTATATCTCGAAAACTTTTATACCAATTCTCACCCAATTCGACAGGTAAAGTAACACTATGTTATGCCAGGTGAACGTAAGTAAATTAAACTTGATTATTACTTATTTTCAAAATGGTGGTTATACAATGTTTTTAGGTTTATTTGGTATATCTACCATACCATTTAAACAATTTCGACCAAATTTTATGGTGAAAGTATCTGATACAAGCATCATATATACCAACACATGACCACTTTTGTCGGCTATTTTGCAAGATATCACCCTACGAATAAATAAGGTTATTATGTCATATCTCAGTAAAAAAAAATTAAAACCGAATCCTACCGAATTTGGCAAACACGTAGTACTGATGCAGATGATGTTAAGTGATATGTTTTAAGCGTGTCAGNACCGAATCCTACCGAATTTGGCAAACACGTAGTACTGATGCAGATGATGTTAAGTGATATGTTTTAAGCGTGTCAGGCACTTATTTTCAAAATGGCGATCATATAGTCATTTTAGCCTAGAATGCCATATCGTCGAAATTGTGTCACCAATTCCAACATAACTTTGTCTGCTGGCAGTTGATATTACAACTATCAACTATATCTTCACTGAACATATTTTGTCGGCCATTTTTTAAGAAAGTGCCATGCGATTAAATAAAGTTTTTATCGCATATCTTGGGAAACAATCAACCCATTTTTACAAAATCTGGCCAAGTTGCACTGTGGTAGGCCATATTAATATATGTATTCTTTATGTATGAGACACTTATTTTCAGAATGGTGGCTATAAAATAATTTTAGATTTGTGTGCTATATCGACGAAGCTATGTAATCTATTTTAACGTAACTTTGTACATTGGCAGTATACAATCATGGAATGTGCTACTACATTACTTTTTTGTCCTCCATTTATGAAGATCGTCATATGGAAATAATGAAAGTTTTTTGCCATATCTCGGAGATCAATTTACCGATTCCCACCAAATGTTACACTGCAACATTTCAACTAATGTGTACCAAATTGAGAACACCATAAATGTTACAGAAGTCCACGTAAACTTTGATGATTTAAATGGGTCAGACAAAGGTGTTCAGAATGGCGGCGTTATTAATAATTTAGGTAAGTTTACCACATATATTAAACAATTTAACCAAATTCAACCGAAATTTGTATGTAAGCAGTATGCATTAGAAGCACAGTATATAGAGCATCATTTTTGGCAATTTTTGTACGATAGAATCAAATAAGAAAATNGCAGTATGCATTAGAAGCACAGTATATAGAGCATCATTTTTGGCAATTTTTGTACGATAGAATCAAATAAGAAAATTAAGTTTTTCATGCCATATCTCAGGATCAAACAACCTATATTCGCCGTATTCTTCATATAGGTAGCACTACGGCAGGCCATGTAAACTGACATGTTTTAAGAGGTTTAGTTACTTATTTTCAAAATGGCGGCCATCTAAACAATTTAGGTTAGTAAATCCCATCACTCGAAAAATTAGACTGATTAAATCCGAAGTAAATTCTCCGAATCCGACCTCCATGATTCAGTGCATTGCACGCTAGCTTATTGTACTAGGTTTTCTGGGTTCAAGTCCCGGGTAAGGCACGTGTGTATTTGTAATTGTCTCACTACTGTTGCATACGTCAGTGATTTCATTTATAATGTCATTTCTTTCAAAGAGAAGTCAAGTTCTACCTACCTACTCAGCTTTTAAGAAGTTCTTTAAAACTTAATTGCAGCCATGTTGGGGAAGGTAGGCTTATTAGTTAAATCAGCAACTTCTTGTTAGATACGGAGGTTTCTCGCGGGACAATTGGACTGCTTGCGAGGACTCAACGTACTGCCCACACATCCGGCAGTTTTCTTTCGTTATTCCTTGTAATGAACATATGAAGCTGCTGTCCCATTCAATTAGGGAAGCTAATACTATAAGGTAGGATGTTTAATTGCTGATCTCCAAAGATCTATGATCATCCACTCATAAAAGAATAAACTAGCTATAGTCCATTCACGGTTACTTCCAACTTAACTGAACGCCCTGCTAAAGTTAAACTTTCAGGATATTCCTCCGCCTCATGCAAACAAAGCTTAACACAATTTAGAGAGTTACACCAAAGGAACAACACACCGCATTCGTACGAACTCAGTTTAATAATATTTTGCTGAAGAACTATTTCTTACTAGGCGGTACCAACACGCCTATTCTGTCTCTGGTTTTATTCATGTTAATTATAAATTAGATACAATATAAGTAAAAGTTAAGTTTAACGAGAAGTTATGCTTTTAACGCTAACGGAAGTATAACATGCACGTGGTTCGTTTCATATTTAAGAACACCAAGTGTGAAGGTTCCGCGAATAAACTACAGAACGTTATCGAAAATATGTTGGCTCAGAAAAAATTTCGCGAATTTGCAGTGTTTTTAGCCATTTTTTATGTTAAATTAATAGTGTGTTGTAAAGACGCAATATTTTACTTGCAGTGGCACAAGAAAAATTTGGGCAACTAGTAACCAAAGAAACGCCTCTCTCTCTCTCTCTCTCTCTCTCTCTCTTTCGCTCTGTATGTATGTATATATATACAGGATGATTCTAAAATCATGGGACAAACATTGAGGGGTGGTAGAGCTCACTAAAACAAACAATTATTGCATAGGAATATATGGTCGGAAGTGACGCGTTGAAGCACAAACACAAAAACATAACACATTAACGGAAACATAAAATGTTCATTAGCAGCATACTTAAAGAGTGATTCCGTACAGAAAATGTTAAAACCGTTGCTGGAAATGCATCCACCAACATTCACGCATGCTTGGCGACCTCTGCATATGGCGTGATTGGCTGACAATGGTGGCGTGCGTGAAATACCCGGCGTATTTGAATCTGTTCGCCAATCACTCCACCGACGCTACCAAGCTTGCATTACTGTCGGTGGTAGCAATTTTGAGCAATTATTATAAACATTGGTGTAAAAAGGCATTTAGCGGTGACGTTGTAAATAAACAATGTGTTGCATTTCATGTGTTATTTTTGTGTTTGTGCCTCAACGCGTCACTCCCGCCCATATATTCCTATACAATAATTGTTTGGTTTAGTGAGCTCTACCACCCCTCAATGTTTGTCCAATGATTTTAGAATCACCCTATATATATATATATATATATTTGTTCAAGTGTGCTGGCGAGAGGCGGCGAATGCGACAGACCCTGGCTGCACAGTCGCTGTGGTGGCGACCAATAGCATTCCTGTGTCGCGACAATGCCGCCACCCTCCCGCCCTGACAGCTTCCCTCCTACAGTGTTGGCATTCCTGCATTCCGCACTCCCGCCGCCAGTCCCCGTCCGCGCCAACCCTTCTGCATTTCTGCATTCATTTGTTTACTGCGAGGCGTCCCGCGCGCTGTTTATTGTGAAGGCCTATTCACACACAGCCCAAACATGAAGTACACAGATTTCCTTCTGTTCATGTCCCTAACATTGGCTTGCCCATGACTCAGGTTATTTCTACTACAGGTTCGGAACAAAACGATATATTTTTTATGGGTGAATTTGGCGCAAGGAAGATTTCCGCCGCTAGGTGCGTAGTATTCCAAAATGTCACTTTTAATTAAACATTTTTAGCTACGAAAATTATAAAAGAGCAACATTTTACTTAATTATTAAGTTATTTTGTATTTAATTAATTATTTCAACTACCGGTATCCTGTTTTTTTGACGTAGAAAATAGAGAAAATTTGGTACACATGCGACACTAGCGCTTATGTAGTGGCGAAACTTTTCCCTTTGCCAAATTTTAACATTGATCTACTCAACCTGTAGTAGAAGTGACCTTCACCCATGGCCGCTACAATTGTCAGTCACGTGGTCAATAGTGATGGATGTGTTTGTTTACATTTGAATTCTCTGAAGACACGCCCTTTTATACGAACAACATACTTTGACTAGCTAACGTGTATTGTAGTTCCATTAATATTGGGCTCGATGAAGTGTACAAATATCTCAAAATGCCTCTGTCATTATATAAGGGGCCGCTGTGGTGTGGTGGTCAGACTACTCGCCTCCCACATAAGCTAACCGGGTTAGATTCCTGGGGGGGGGGGTCGCTCCCTAATTNGGCGGGTTTTCTCGGGGATCTCCTGTTTCCCCCCGCCCGTCGCATCTCGGCGCTGCTTCATGCTCACCTCGCTTCGCCCAAATCTCTCCACTCTCCGCTTACTTATATAAATACTGTTCTGACGTGAAAATGCTGTCCACGTTGTTTTTTTGACAGCGCTATTGGCAGGAAAAGAGTCTAGCCTAGTCCAGCCCAGTGTTACACACGGACAGTGGCTACTGCGCCGCTCGAGTGCGCACCCTACGCTCCCCTGTTTACCCTCCGCAGATCACGCTGAAGTTAAAAATGGAGCTCGTTGGGTTAACTTTGCGATGTCGTTATGTTTACGTATAAGTTGTGCAGCAGTGTATTCAGGTGAAATAAAGAGCGATGCGAAGGCACATTTTCCAGGGTAGGATTTGACCCCAAAGGAGATGTAGATTTTTTTTTCTGTTTTAATTTTTATTCCTATCGACTTGCACCTGGACCATATATTGTGTTGTAGTTTTAACCTCGTTTGTATTATTTGAATGATGTACAAATTAACGGTTTGAAAAAACTCTAGAAATAAAACAAAGTCCGTGTTTGCAAATTGGAGTTTCCATACATGCATTACGCTAATGTATATCACACCAAATAAGAAGTTAATATTGAAATATTAACCCGTTCATTTGCCGTTTTCACGATCATGGACGTTGCACGTGAGTGATATTTATTACCGGTGCTGTACACAGCAAGGCATCAGTACCCAATGCTCTGAAAACTTTCTCGACTGGTAATGTTACCACGCCTCTCGTTTATGAACGGCTGATGGTGTACTTTGCGCGCGCAGCACGCCGTTCACTGGTTGGTTGGAAAAAGTACACTAGAAACAAATACAGTGCAATCATAATATTACACGATTGCAGCACTTCGGCTCACAAATTAATACGTAACCGAACGATACAAGGCGAGGAACTGCTTCTCTCAATTCGTGGCCGAAATTAAGGAGTTAATATGGTTACCACTCGTCTGGAAAACGCGGTAAACAGGAAAATGTCAGGGAGATTGAAAATTGCCAGTGAAATCACAGAAGTGCCCGGGAATTTCGAACACATTAGTGAAAAGTAAGGGAATTCTATGATTTGCAAACTGTACCTGGTTACTTTCCAATCATAAATTATGCACCTATGAAAATAGACTTTGCATCCCATGCAAGAATATATTTCTGAATTTGTTTATAATTTTTGTAGCCCGTCAGTTTGAACTTTACTTGGCTACTTAAGTAGGACGCCTGACTGTGGTATTCCAACGTTTGACGTGTGGCATGTTGCAACGTCTACGGCGCATAGTTACAGCATGCCATAGCTATCTGGTTACATTTTTGTCGCGGTGAAAACTTTTTTCAGTCAAATTGTAACTTTCATAAATTACACATATTATTGCAGTAGAGAGAAGTAGTTAGGAAATGTGTAAACAAGCATTGCTTTAATTCACCTCTGACCCGTTGGGGTATACTATAAGAAATGCACCAAATGTAGTACCGACTATAAGAAATGTATCAAATGTCGTACCGACTATAAGAAATGTATCAAATGTACATGGCTGATATTCTTTACATAGTTTACATCATGACATGGGCTTAGTACAGCAAACAGAGTTCATTTAAAAGTAGCACAGATACCAAAATTGTCAGAAAAGTGCGATTTAACTTGCATATGGGTATCATTGTAAGCAATTGTGTCTATTATAATTTTTTTTTNAAATTGTCAGAAAAGTGCGATTTAACTTGCATATGGGTATCATTGTAAGCAATTGTGTCTATTATAATTTTTTTTTTAACTATGAAATACGCCAGTGTAATTTTTTTTTCAGGACAGAAATTAAAATGGCAAGTCAGCAGTAATCGTTATATTTAGCCCTCTGTTTACTATATTTAGTCTTTCTGTTAAACGGTTTTCAAACTGCAGCGTCAATGCTGTATATTTTCAAACCAGGCTGCTGTGTTAAACCCCCACGCGACGCTTGTTTATTGCAATTCTCCGTGGCCGCCGTAATGCTGCCTTACAACTGGACGTGACGTTAATACGTTAAACATTTGTTACTTAGGTTGGTTTAAAAAAATAACCCATGCTTGTGTTTGTCGAGCTCTCGGCGTCGGAGATACGACCAGTATTGCAGACGACAGTACCGGCGGCGGGGAGAATGTTCTGGCGGGATATCACCCCCCCCCCNATTCCTTCTCCAAAGGGACACTCCACACCCCGGGCCGTGCCCTCGATACACGGCCGCGCGATCCAATATGCTGACCGCCGGACTGGAAAGCGCGCGCTTTTGTTCCTGCCACGTGGAAAACTCGTCCAATTAGGCGGGAATTAATCTCGCAAACGCGGTTTGCCCCCGGGGGAGTCGACGGCCCTGGAGGGGAGGGGGGAAGTTTGAAAGAAAAGACAAAAACTTTGGCTCCTCGCTTTCGCCAGGCCATGCCTCCCCGCTAACAAACGGATTACAGGAATCAGTTTTTAATTGGGCGGCGGTGACGTCATTACCTCGGCGCGAGGCGCGTCGGCAGCGCTGCGCGGCGGCGGGTGGGAGAATCAGTTGCCCGCGTCCCCGTGAAGTGCGAGTCAAGTGGCGTACAGTCGCTCGCTGCAATGCTCACGCTGGCTTCACGTAAATTGTGGTATAGTCTGGTCCCACGAACAAGTTCACTTTTCTGATACTTGTTAAGGCACATTTGTTATAGTTGATTCGCGGTTTTTTCACACTTTTTGAATCAAACCTTTGAAATCTCACCCCATTTATTACGCACTTCTTCGTTTCCTAAATATATCGTGTATTACAAGCGTTTTACGTTTTTTTAATCTCAAGGCAAAGGTATTTTATTTTTTGGCAAAATAAAATTTTGCTTACATTTTATTTATAAATTATAATATTTACATCATAATAACTACGAAAATGCCAGGGAGAAAATAAGTATGTTGGTAATACTCAGTAATAAATAGTTCTTATGCATAATATTATTACAATGAGTGCGCACGAATACGGTGGGTTGTCCCTTTGGTGTAATTTTCTTGAGTAAGTTAAGCTTAGTTAGCATGGGGCGGAGTAATATCCTGGCAATAGAACTTTAGCAGGGCTTCAGAAAAGTTGTGAGTAACTGTGAATGAACTATAAAAGCTGTTACCTTGGGTACAGNAAAAATATTTTGTCCTGGAAATAACTGTGCGCAAGACTAATTGCTGAAGTGTAAAAATAAGTGCATTCATTCATGAGACAAACTATACAAGCGAAATAAAGTCTTGAAATTTGCCTTTCCTGGCCATTCTCACTTTCGGATTAAATATTTCGCGACTAAAAAACAATTAGAATTTGTATATATTTTACACGATCTTGGCGAAGACAGTTTCGTAATTGAATTAAGTTTTTTGACTAATTAATTCTAACCGAATGTCCTAATTAGATTTCACGATTAAATAAGAAGCAACAGGCTAACATAGTTGTCTTAAAACTACACCTGTTAATTTAACACTTAGAATACTATATAAGAATGTAGCTTGTGCAATGATAGTACGATAACTTCTTTGCCTTCGAGAATAAAACTAACTCGTATACACAGGATGAATCACCTAGAACTTGCACCGCGAATATACCGGAAATGAAAGGTGTTATTGATGCGTTGCTTTCACAGAAAGGAAGTTCAGACAAGGGCTCGTTATTGCAGCCCAGACACAGATTTCAATACTTATTAGATTGTGCTTTTCGTTGACAAAGTTACATTTTTTGAAATGGAACAATTCCTATTCACATCAAGAAAATAAAATTATAGGCATTTAGAATGTCAATGGTGTGTTTTGCAGGATTCTAGTGCAAGTATTTTACGTGCTGTCTTAGTATGATAATGTTAAATACCTACAATTGTCTGCTCCATTTAACTGCACCATGTGTCGGCACTTTCTTAAGAAACACAAAAGTGACTGAACTAATTCTCTGAATTCTGAAGAAGAAAGGCAAAACTGTCCTTCACAGTATTAGTAAATACCATCTTCCAACACGCTCTACGTCTAGGAAGGACGAACTATCAACAAGCACTGACAAAGAGATCCCAATGCAATCAGTGTAAATGAAACCGAATTTAAGCACATATAGGAATATCGTAGCCTAATAACTAAGCAGTTAAATGGGACAGGCAACTGTCGGTATTTAAAAATGCCATATTACGATAGCATGTAAACTACTTGCACTACATCCTGCAAAAAAATATAACTGACATACTAATTTCCTCTGGTTTTAATTTCTGGATGAGAAAAGGTATTGTTACATTTGCAAAAAATGTTACCGTGTCCAAGAAATACACATTCTAATAAGTATTAACTTCTATGTCTGGGCTGCAATAAAGAGCCCTTGTCTGAACTTCCTTTCTGTGAAAGCAACGCATCAATAACACCTTTCATTTCCGGAATATTTGCGGTGCAAGTTCTAGGTGATTCATCCTGTATTTCCAATGTTTCGCGTGGTTTCTAAGCCAGTCTTACAAGAGCATTCCACCTCACAAACAATAGCTTTCATGACTAAGAATAATTTCTGTATGACTGCTCAAACGAAGACGATAGGTCGTATCTCGTCTTGTGTTTAAAACAAAAGTTGTCAACTCGGCACTTCATTGGCTGGCGGCAAGCCAGTGAAGAGCCTTGTTCAGACTACGGTAAACATGTTCCTCGTGGTTTGGACCAATAGGACGACGGTAAGGGGCAATGCAGGGGCCCAATTCCTGAGACTGCCGGAAATAATTCCTCTAGCGGAATTGTATACCGGAATCGAACTGTGAAGTGTCGAGATCATTCCGACAGCAAGGCAGCTGCCGGAATCGTTATTCCTCTAGAGATTTGTCTGCAAATATCCATGTACTTTGAAGGAAACGTGAAAATATACACTTCCTTGTTCTTAAATATAAATATAATCGACGAAATATAGTAAAAACTAACTTTTAGTTTGCGCTGCTTTCGGAATACTTCTAAAATACGAGAGAAAAAAAACATGGCGCGAAAACAAATTTGACCTATAGAAAATTTTTATTTTATTTACGAATATATTGAGTGTTTTAGTCCATTCTTTGTTACTTTAAACTTTTCTGTACCCCTGCTGAAGTTCTACTTTCAGGATATTCCTCCGCCTCGTGCAAACAAAGCTTAACCAAGTTTAGGAAAGGGATGACGCGCTTCATTCTTGCGCACTCATTTAAATAACATTTTTCATGGCATATTTTTCTTACTAGGCATTACCAACACACGTTATAAGTTATAGTCAAAGTATAAATAAATTTCAATCAAATAAAATGGAGGCACTTTTATGCAAACAGAGATATAAAAAGCTTGTGGCAGATGACATATTTAGGAAACAAGCGAAGCGTGGTTATAGATGAGACGTCGTCGGTAACTGACGAACTGCGAGCAAAAGCCAGGCGGGTCTCGCAGCGCGCTCTCAGCAAACCTGCTGCGCGGAGGAAACACGCCAGATGTCCTCGGAGGCATACACTACGACTACAAGGCTTTACACGGTCTATGGTGCTCAGGCAGGCAGGTCGTCGACAGAGACGTCATCAGAGAAGCAGGAGCGGAGAAGGAATATGACGTGACCTGTAGTAAGGAATCCTCCCAGCATTCGCCGGAGTGATCGCGGCAAGCCATGGACAACCGAAGGTGCACTGGGAATCGAACCCAGTCTCTCTAATTCAAGTCCTAAGGTTTATCACTCCGCTGCCTCGCTAGGGGTGTACCGATACTACCGATGTGACACTGAATCTATATTTGTCATTCAATACCCCTCTTCTTCGTATCAATACTTTATTCCGATATTTTTCAAGTAGAGAAAGAAAACATCGGTATCGAATCGGCTATTGAAAATGTACACTTATGAAGCATAAAAAACAGTCGTCCTGACTTTTTTTTTTACATATAATCAGTTATTACAACAAACTACAGTTAAAACAAGTACTTGCATTAAAATGTAGAAACATTGACAGCATACAATAAAAATATGTGTAGTCTTTTTTTATTGTGTTCCTGGCTGTACGGGTCCTCCCAAGGCCACACTAGTTGTAGTGCCGAGTGAAGTGTACTTACTTACGTTGAAGACAAACAACACGCATTCTCACTAACATAGCCTAGATTTGATTGGTTTATACACAAAAATCCTCGCTAGGTGGTCAAGTTAGTAATTCAAGCGTGGTATTTGGAAATAATTTTGTTCTGTTCTGTTAGAAGATTTTTAATGTTATAGTAGACATTCTTCACAGATTGGATGTCTATTCTGATATCAAAACTAACCCAGTCGTGTTTATATTGAAAATGTTTAAATTAAATTACACTAACTTAAAAAATCCCAAGCTTTTTTTCTCATTAATCAAATGATACTGGTGGTATCGATATTTTCATTGCGATATTTTACTGTGCTGATACTCTGCTTTCAATACTCATGTGATACCGGTATCGATACTTTGGTGGTTATCGAAACAACCCTGTAACTCCTCTCAGGGCTATTTTCGTGGAAATCAGACGTCGCTAGTTATGAACACCTTCAAACATGCCGTCGAGTATGAGCTAGGCTGAACACACGTGGACTCGCTTGCAGGAGGTCCCGAGTTCTGTTCTCGGCCCGGACCATGCTGATTTCTGTTTCCTGTGTTTTTCCAACGTAGGATATTCACGGTAATCTGATCACTTTTGAAAGTCCTCCTTAAGATCTACTTGTATGCAAACTGTGTATTCTTACATCATTTGTAATATTAACATAGCCCGGGCCTCATCACATTATTCATGCGTCGGTCAAGTGAAACTGAAATTATTATAAAAGTCAATATGTTGCAAATTTGCAGTTTGTTACAGTTATATGCATTAAAAAACAGAAAATAAAACAAATGCTTTCAGTACTTATAAATATTTACGTAACTCTTTTAATTCAACGGCAAGTCCTAGAACTGCTGTATTTGTCGTTACCAACTTTCCTGGACGCATGCCAGTCAACGTGCCAGTTAAAAGGAATAGTGCTATTTTCCAAAGGTTGATTTCAAAACGGCGCAATGTATCGTGTATTCGCACTCGCCATACCGGACCCCCACCAGGAATTATAGTATGGATGTATTGTTCCGCCCAACCGTAAGTCTAGGAACGCGAACACGGCCATCACTTTGCCCAAGGCAGAAACGACCCTCATCACTGAACACAACTGCTCTACACTCGCCTCTCCAACACTCTCTCCCGACACAACAAGAGACGTTCACTACGATGAGCAGGTGTCAGGGGTGAACGTGCCAGAGGAACACGAGAACGTAAACCTACCTCCAACAATCGATCGTTTATTGTTCGTGCAGACACGTGGGGGTCCGCAGTAGCTCTGATTGCACGCGTGGTTGCTGTTCTGTCAGTCAGAGCGGCTCAAACAGTCCTCGTGTCCGGGCGCTCATCAGTGCAGCGAGGTGGTACTGGTGGGGCTAGGCGGCTGTGGGAACCCTCTGTCAGCCATCTTCTCCACCACTGACATGTCACGCCCCAAGCGAGCGGCAACTCTGCGGAACGTCCAGCTAGCCTCTCGGAGTCCCACTATTATACGCTCAAACTCGTAGTCAGTTCCTGTTCAATTGGTACTCGCCATCGCCTCCCAGGCATTGCGAACACACTCTNACGTCCAGCTACCCTCTAGGAGTCCCACTATTATACGCTCAAGCTCGTAGTCAGTTACTGTTCAATTGGCACTCGCCATCGCCTCCCAGGCATTGCGAAGACACTCTATGATACACGTGTAATGGAATGGCACAGCCAAGCACTCGTCGTGTTGTCAGATGACCTGCGATAAGGCACTTGGTCTAATGGCTGCAGACTGGTACAGGCGAGTGGTGCTTTTAGACCTATGATCAGAGTGCCCTCTACGCATTAATAGTTTGTGTTTAANACGTAAACTTCAATGCATTTTCACTAGTGTACTTCAATTGTAAAAAAAAACTATATACGAGTATATGTTAGTCTGACGAGTATCACTGTACCTGACTGTATCATGTGACACGCCTTGCAGGACTCGCAACCTACAGTAAACACTCAGCACTCTGGCAGCTTCATTCCTAGTGGCCGGGTGTAACAGCAGAGTGAGTTCTGTCTGTGACGGCAGACAATGAACAAGCGACCTCTGCTCGATTATGTAGAGAACTGTGGACTGTAAACTGGTGCTTGCTCAAGGAGTTCTTCTGGAGAAGGGGGGAAGAATTCGAACCGTCCAAGATCTACAAGGATGCCGCTCGTACACACGGGAGGCTTACCTTCGACTACAGTTAACCGATCACGGGGTATATTGTGGCCAGGTATTAGTCCTTCTCCTCGGGCGGTACCTTACCAAAACACCGGAAGTGGCACCCACCGATCATGGCCATTTCCTGGATACAACTCTGTTTGTTCCAGGAGCACCCAGCGATAACGACCCCAGATTATGGATAACGGAAGGAAGACGCAAGTTTTTCATGGGATGGACAAGGCCAAAAGGCCTGGGAATGGAAGCTGAATGAGTGTGTTATTTAATGTATGAATGAATCGGAACGTCTGCAGTGTGGTGTAGAACAACGCTCTTTGCTACCGGGGGCGAGGAGACGGGAAACAATACTGGTTACCAGCTGTTTCCCAAATCTAAGTCCGACACAGCCGGGTCGCACTGGGCCGAGAAAGTGCCAAGGGAATGACGTCATACTTAACTTTACTCGAGAGCAGGACAAGCGCGTGCGCGATGGTGTGAAAATGTAATCAGTGTGTAAGTATCTTAGCTTTGTGTGTTTTAAATTCTTTTCGGACCAGTATGACGGACTCAAAATTCAAANTAATCAGTGTGTAAGTATCTTAGCTTTGTGTGTTTTAAATTCTTTTCGGACCAGTATGACGGACTCAAAATTCAAAGTTCCGGGTGGCGCACTGCGAAACAAAAGAGTCGATCTAGCTTTTGTTTGCGGGAGTTAAAGTACAGTAGAAAGAAGCGCTCCTGGTATGGCCTTTTAATAAGTATCGGCCACCAGGAGGGGAGGTTTGGTGAGGAAAGCGCCGGTTCCACGGGGAACTTTGTAGACTGGTGCGATTCTACAACACTAAATGGTAGTCTCTCTAGACTGATTTCTGAAATTAAAATTCAATTTTCTCTTGTGGTATGTTTTCTTTTCGTGTGTGAACATTTTGCGGACACGTCTAACAGTTCCGTCAAAACACCATGTTTCAAACATTCTGGAACATTCAGACGCGCTTAGTTTAAAAAAGAACAAGCTGCAGCATCTTTCCTTTCTGGATGCGCATCCCCGTGGCCTCGTGACATGCAGGTCGTTAAGCGAGCACAAGTTGCTTGCTTGCTTCTCCCGCGGGGGTTACCCCGAGATTAAAATTTCAATGTTGGCAGGGCGGCGACGTGCCGCCATTTGTTCCGGATCACGTGGCGCGAGAGCGAGAGTGGTGGGGGTGGGAGGAAGGGGATGCGCGCGCAGCTGCCTGCGGCGGCGACGAGGATGTAACGTCGTTAGCCCGCCACGACGACGAAGTAAGAGCCGAGGGTATGAAGTTGGGAGGGGGGGTGATAGGGGGCGAGGGTGCATATTTCATCACGCCATCTCAGTAATTCGGTTTGCGGCCATCTGGGCCGGTGACTCACTTGACCTCGGGGTCGTGCTTGGAGGCCAATTTGCGCAGAGCACCTCGTCTTTATGCTGCTCGCTGCCTCTAAAACTTTTCTTCTCCGTTGACACTTGGTGTAGACTGTTCAATTATCACGAACCTACCACTTCGTTGGAACCTCGACCATTCGAGTAGCAAAACGATGGAATAACTATCTAACTGATATAAAAATGAGTTGCCACCATAAAAATCTGACATCATCATCATAAAAAAACTTAATATTATCATCATATAGAACCTAATATTAATACATTTAGTATTAAAGTTTAAACAGATTAATATATTCAATCATAAAATGTATTTCGCCGACCACACAAACCTCGGACTCCAGTGGTCCGCAGATCACAATTTGACAACTTAACCACTTAGTTACCCCACCCCCTCCGCATCGGGTGGAGGAGGGGAAGTAAAATACCTAAGTAAAGTCCATTACACAATTGAAAACTTCAGTATTTAACTTTACTTTTTAACTTGATGTTTGCTTCTCGACATTATGTTTCCTGTGAAGACTGACAGAGTGGAAATGTCAAGGATAAAGTCAAATACTCTTCACTTAACGATTTCAAAAAGTTGGAACTTATATATTAAGTCGAGCAACCATTTTACCTACAATCAATCAGAGGTTATATGAAATGAATATATACACTTTTTTACTGTAAGGCGGTTTTCATTTCTATATACAAGATGTTTTTGAATAACATATCGAAATTCAAACAACAGCATCTATGGACTAATATAACAACAAATCTTATAAACATGATTTTTGGAAAGGTCATAAAGTATTTTTAAATTTTAGTAATTTAAGTTAGCAAAACAGTTTCGGGAGTCCGTAACTTCACGTACCTGCGTGCATCACAAGTTGCATATCACTAAGGCGAGCGGAATTGGCGTGTCATGCGGAGAGCGCCTACACAGAGGACACCGTGAAAATACGTGCAGACACCTACATCACCAATACTGGTGTTCGGTGTTGTTGAAAATAAAATGCAAACACTTCTTTCTGGCAGCCTTTACTACTCACTTGCCAATCTCACGGTGTCCTCTGTGCAGGCGCTCTCCGCATGGCGCGCCAGTTCCGCTCGCCTTCGTGATATGCAACTTGTTGCGCACGCAGGTACGTGAAGTTACGGACTCCCGACGCTGTTCTGCTAACTTCGATTAAATTTTATAAACACTTTATGGCCTTTCCAAAAATCTTGTTACAAGGATTTGTTGTTATATTAGTCCATAAATGCCGTCGCTTGAATGTTGACGTTATTCAAAAACACCNAACTTCGATTAAATTTTATAAACACTTTATGGCCTTTCCAAAAATCTTGTTACAAGGATTTGTTGTTATATTAGTCCTTAAATGCCGTCGCTTGAATGTTGACGTTATTCAAAAACACATCGTGTTGAATCGAGCTCGTCGTAATCTTGTCTTTCATAAATTAAAGAAATGGCAAACGAATGTTATGTTTAAAAAAAACACATGCATTTATTATCATGAATAAAAAACCAAGCTATTATTTGCTTGAAATAAAATTTTCATAAGAAGGTTTTAGCAGTAGAGGGATTATGGGAACCTTGGCACATCGGGATCTGGGACCGGGGTGTCGGAGCTGTTCGTGCTCTGTCATTCCGGAAGGCGGCCATCTTTGATCCAGGTAACCTTTGACCTTGAAAACCCAAAAATTCCAAAATAATTATCAAATTATTAAAATATGTATTTTAAAGAATTTATTAATTCAATTTTATTATTAAAAGATTTATTATTAAAAGGTTTATTTTAAAAACTTACATTTCATCCGCTCCACCGCTCACTTATACTCCTATCGTGTGCGGACATCTTGGTTTTTCGTTTATAATTTGTTTAAACATTGCTGGAGGACGCTATCTTAGATTTTTTCGTTTGTAATTTGTTTATACATTGCTAGAGTTCCCCCAGCACGACGCCCAGTTGACGAATGACCACCTCCACTCCCCCTTCCAATATATTTAATTGCTCCACCAATGTTTCTCATTGGCTAATTGCCCCACCACCACCAATTACTCAACTTCGTTCCATCAATTAGTCGTCAGGTCTCCATCCCAACCACCCCTCACCTATACTCATCCTGCAATCTTGGTTTTTTCGTTTGTCATTTGTTTATATTTCCAACACCTAGGTGGCGCTTGTGTATTAATTACCGATTTCGTCACCAGACGACCTGTCTTTTTAGCCACCAGGTGGCAGCCATATTTGTTTATGTTTTTAAAGTATAAGTGGTGCTGTCGGTGCCCTCCATATTGGATTATATTTTCAACACATGGGTAGCGTTAATTCTTGATTTCACTGCCAAGCGAGCTGTCGGTACCGGCTCAAAGTGAGTTGTCGGCACTCACATTTGTTTCATAGTCATAAAAAAACCTGTAATTTGTCATCATATTAAAAAATAATATTTTTCCAATCAGCGGTATACCTACATGCATAATTTATTAAATCGGTAATTTCGTTGCATTAAATACTTTAATTAAAACCGATCAAAAATCTTTTTTCGTTTTAATACTGATTTAATTACCATTGAAANCACTGCCAAGCGAGCTGTCGGTACCGGCTCAAAGTGAGTTGTCGGCACTCACATTTGTTTCATAGTCATAAAAAAAACCTGTAATTTGTCATCATATTAAAAAATTATATTTTTCCAATCAGCGGTATACCTACATGCATAATTTATTAAATCGGTAATTTTGTTGCATTAAATACTTTAATTAAAACCGATCAAAAATCTTTTTTCGTTTTAATACTGATTTAATTACCATTGAAATCGAGTATTTATTCTGTTACCTCTCACCGCACCACTTTAGTCCGACCAATTATTCACCCACTCTTAATCCCTTACCACTACCAGTTTTGTTTTCAGTATTGTCCGCCAGAGTGTGCTAGTGTGGAGAAAGTATATAATGGGAACATGTCGACCTTCGGCACAGTTTCTCGTCTGATGCCACTAGAGGTGACAGATCGCTCTCTCACCTCTCGTCTTTTAACATTCTGACTGGTAAGTTCAGATATTTAATTCCATTCGGTCACAGGATATTATCAAGGGTGCACGTAATACGCATATATTTTCCCGCGAAATTACAAATTTGCTTAAATTTGGAATATCGGTTTGGGCCAGCTAGTCTCTGGAGGAATGTAACCGCATAAAATACGGTACTAGAACGTCGTTTATTTTTAATATATATATTTACCACCTAATTAATTTGCAAAGGCGTTACCTTAGTACCCGTAACGCTACTGTAATACTTCGTTTGCATTCACCAAACGTGTTCGAAGACACGAGAAGTATGAATGTTGGAATAATGCAGATCGAACGTCATAAAAGTGTTTTAAATATGGCATGGCATTTGCTAGGCGCGATAACTTGCAGATGCATGCAATAACCTGCGTAGCTGTAGGATCTTCACGTGCACAGTCTCCTTCTCAGCAGCGTACGAGTGTACTTCCCACAAAACCAAGAGTTCGTGACGAGCATCCACCATCGTGCCAGACACCAACACGACCAAGAATCGTGGCAATCTCTAGGTTGGTTAATGTTAATGGTTTCGTGGAGGCGCAAACTTCATGCCATTAGAGTCTAACGACCAATGCCTCAACAACGAGAGCATTGTAAAATAGTTTCCAGATCATAGTGAACCTGCTGAGATACATACGCACGTTGGCAATGTTTCAGCCCAGGCATGCTTTGGCTATTCCGTAAAAAAAAANGTGAACCTGCTGAGATACATACGCACGTTGGCAATGTTTCAGCCCAGGCATGCTTTGGCTATTCCGTAAAAAAAAAATGGAGACGTAAATTAGAATGCTGCTGTTTTCAGTTGTGTAAAGCCTTATGTATTTAGAATGAGTGTNAAAAAAAAAATGGAGACGTAAATTAGAATGCTGCTGTTTTCAGTTGTGTAAAGCCTTATGTATTTAGAATGAGTGTTGTCAGGCCTCAACAACTCGGCTAAGGAAAACGAATCCTTACCGAAAATACCGAAGTGGAGGTTCTACGTTCTTACAACTTAGGCATTAAAAATAATTGCTGCTTATTTAAACAAAATATATACCACCTGCACATCGTGTAAATCTACAATAAACGATCGTGTAACTTTTCTTTTCAGATATTCTGGAAACATGGGCTTGGCTACGTATTTTCACTTCATAGTGGTAGTGCAGTATTATTTGTCTATGTGGCTTTCACGTCTGTTATCCCATACGCGTATCTTCATAAATATACATATGAAACTGTTTCCAAATTAGTCGGCTCTCAAGACCTCGTTGTTAAGAGCCGCCCAAATCTCTCCACTCCATTCCAAATTAGTATCTCATGTTAATGATTATGATTCTTATTCTCTGGAGTGCATTTATGCTATGAAATAACTGCGGACGGCAGAATCAAATTTTTTTCCCAGAAAATGTAGCCAGTGGCCTAGCTACGTCATACGTTTTAAGATAAGATTTTCTCGTTACACTGTTGAGTTGCAACTCTAACCTTGATATATATATACTCCTTGCTCTTGACCACGATCTCAGGAGGACAGGNTTACACTGTTGAGTTGCAACTCTAACCTTGATATATATATACTCCTTGCTCTTGACCACGATCTCAGGAGGACAGGTATGGATAGTCACTACCTGTAGCATAAACAAATGTCGCTCTTATTGACTGAGAGGACAAAAGACAGTCGTGCGCACGCTTTACAATTAGTCGTGCCTTGTGTCAAGTGTTAGCCCATGCATTGTCGATCAGCTAAGTATTATCAGTCAGCTCGTGTATTATCAGTTATCCCTTGTTTATATCAGTCAGCTCGTGTGTAATCAGTCATCCCGTGCATTATCAATCAGTTCGTGTATTATCAGTTAGCTCTCGTATTATCAGTAATCCTTTGTATTATTTGTTATCCCTTGTATTATCAGTTAGTTCGTGTGTTATCAGTCATCCCGTGTCTTATGACTTAGTTAATGTGTTATCAGTCAGCTCTTGTATTATCAGTCAGCTTGTGTATTATCAGCCAATTCGTGTATTATCAGCTGAGTCGGGTAGCGCAATGGTGAACCACTTGACTCGCATTCGGAAGGACCTGAGTTCGATNTTCGTGTATTATCAGCTGAGTCGGGTAGCGCAATGGTGAACCACTTGACTCGCATTCGGAAGGACCTGAGTTCGATTCCTGGTTTGACAATCCTGTTTATGGGCTTACGAGGTTTTTTTTTCTTTCGAAAGCACCTCAGAGGAATACTGAGATATCTCCTTGCAGGCTCTGGCAGACTACTTCGCAATTCGTTAATTATGTGTGTGGCCTTTACTTACAAACAGACACTCGTGGATTTTGCGAGTTCAAGCAGCGCTGGGGTAGGTTTCCAACCATCGTAGATTCTTGTTACTGTCGTGATAGTGCCCCTCGTTTCCTAACACGCCGTGCAGGACTGCGGATCAGTAATACACGTGAGTTAATGAGACAGCTGATGACGTACAACCTGGTACGCAGGGTAAAGTGGTCATCACGAAGGCGCCAGACCATTAACAAATGATAGTGTCTTCTCACAAAGCCTGCATCCACGGAGTTTAAATGGGCAGTCAATGATAAAGAATTCTTTTTTTCTCAATGCATCAATTTTAAATGCAACCGTTTCAAGCAAAAATTATTCTACGTGACATTTCTCAAGGAATACTTGCACGTTGCAAATGTTATGTCAATATTTATGTTTAATATTTTTCTCTGAACTTAGATTAACATTTCAAAGAACTTAATGAACAAATATTTTTTTTTCTTAACGTGACAATATTTGTTGAGTAAGTTGCGTTGGAAAAGTTTTTGTTTGAAACGGTAATCGTTAAAACTGATGCACTGAGAAGAAATTTCTTTAACATTGATTGCCCATTTAAACTCCGCGACTGTAGGTTCGAAAATGCGGGGTCTCTAGCCATCAAGAATGTCTCCTGATAGGCTCGCAGCGCAACAGTTTTCGTAACTGAGTGCTCTCAAATTCCAAGAAAGGCTTCTTGTACTGGGAACTTCGCCGGCCTTCAACCTCGAGTAGACACGCCGACCTCCCGTGATGCAGTGGGTTGGTGCGGGAGGTTCTGGGTTCGAATCGCAGGTACTGCATGGGTGCTAGTTTAAGTTAGATCATAAGTTAGTTTGTAAGCCTTCTCCTGATAATCCTTCACCGGCGGACGTTAATAAACCCTTTCCAATCCAATCCAATAGACAAGATGGGCCGCGGNTCAGCCGCGGTGTGCATATGTACTAGTCTGCTGCCAGGCTAATTGTCACCGCTCCTCCTGTTGGAGATTACCGAGTTTTTAAACAAATTTTATTGTTTAATGATTTTAATAATTTTATGATACTAATCGAAACACTATAATTATTTAACGTTTTGTGAAGTTAATATTTTAAATATGAATTTTAATGGAAAAGTTTAAGCGTTGCCTTGACGGTGTGGTTTTTAAATAAACTAAATATAAAATATAATAAACATTTCAGATTCTGAGAATAAAAAAACAAGAAAAGAGAGTAGCTAAAAAGGAGACCCGGAAGGCCTGATCGCTAAGTGGGTTGCCAGAGTATTCACTCTATTATGTACTAGTCTGCTGCGACACAGCGCGGGTGCCGCCTGAAATGAACACTATGTAAAGTGAGTGAGTGTAGACACTTGGGCAGCTCGTGATATCGATGTCTTGAGAGTTGATGAGGGTGAAGCGAGGTGAGTATGGAGCAATGCCGGAATGTAAGGGCGGGGGAAACGGGAGATCCCCGAGTAAACCCGCCGACCAGCGGCATCATCTGGCACGTTTCCCACGTGCGAAAATCAGGAAGTGGCCTGGCCACTGCGACCCCTGTCTGTGTCTGGAAGCCCGCAATGTGAATGCGCACTCTGGTCGGCCGAGCCACCCTCTGCGCTCACAGCTCCGGAGGGTTGGTGAAGTTGTATACCGCCCAGGGGAGCAGGCGGCATTAACAACACAAACATGTTGGCCACCTTTATTCCCTGCAGTTTCCTCCTGCGATGGGGTGAAGAAGTGATCAACCCCTGCGAGGCCACCCCTACAGCCCGTCTAGCCACCCGCACTAAGCGATGACGAAACTCCTCGTGGCCGTCTGAGGGGGGAGACTCGTTAAAATGTGCATGGAAATCTCGGGTGGTGGGGGAGAAGGAACATTTTATTTATCAGACTGGCCCCCATATCTTGCCACGTCAGCGTGTACCCCGGCCCGGTCTAATGGGTAGGCCAGGCCTACTCCGACATTCGTTACTCGCCATGTACGCTAGCAGCATTCCAGGGCTGCATGGGCCCCGTACGCCTGGGTGGGTAGGCATCTAGAGAAGCAGGCGTGCATTGCAGGGCATCTGGAGGCCGTGGTCGCTGTTGGGACCTCAACAGTCACCTCACAGTGAGCAACGCCTACACTAGTTCTAAGAGAATAGTCGGAGGTCCGAAGTAGGGATGGCAGCTAAGTGCATCGCAGTGCAGAGTCCCATACACCTAGAGAAGAAGGGACTGTACTAACTACAGGGAGTGTGCATCGTGGCTTACCTGGTATTGTGCAAACATGGCCACGATTGGGGCCAGGAATATCTCCCATAGAAACTAGCTAAATATTCTGACAAGGGAGGAGGGCGAGACCAGCACAGACTTCGTAGAAAGGATTCGACAGATAAGAATGGCACATTTTAAAGTAATGTATGAACCAGAATAAGATTTCTACTAGCTACTAGAACAGAAGATGGTAAATGATATTCTTCATTGAAAAGTTGTTCGAACCATTGGAAGAGAGAGAGAGGGAAAGTGGTAGGGAAAGCTTTCATTTCGTTGGTCGCTATAATTTGAAGGACGCAAAAAAATAAACAGTAGAAGGTAGAGTGAGAAGCCACGCGACAAGACGCACACGGATTAAACTGCAATAATTATTGGCTGGGACGCGGATACAGAGGAATTAAATTAATAAAATCGTGCTTGTAACTGGTGGAACTAGGAAATGAGATAGATAGCCCTTTACGTCCGCCCTCTCGCACGTGCGAATCGTGTCCCGGACGATGCCGCTGGTCGGCGGGTTTTCTCGGGGATCTCCCGTTTCCCCCGCCCTTTCATTCCGGCGCTGTTCCATATGTACCTCATTTCACCCTCATCGGCTCTCAAGACCTTGATGTTAAAAGCCGTCCAGACCTCTCCACTCTCTAAACTGCACGCCCACCCTCCCCGAGTTTCACCCTCGTCCCCTGATTGGCTTCTCGGCACAGGGGTTGACCATCTCTCCTCTAGGGGTGGCTCGGCAGCTGGCACCAAGTTAGCGATAATGAAATAAACCCTGATGCCACCACCGTAGTTTGCGAGCTAACTACCCTTGTTAGGCTTCCAGCGCTGCCGGCGAGATGTGCAAGTTCGGGGAGTGACGCGGTCTGTTGGGGGTGCTGGGTTCGAGTCCACCAGCAGCGTAGCTGAGGGCGAAGTTAAGTTCATAACCCGTCCCTTTGAGTGAGAACATGCATGTACTATACTCCATTCACGGTTTCTTCTCCCCTGTTGAATACAACATTTGAATCATCACCCCATGTGTCACGTGTTTTGTTGTTTCCTAAATATGCTATGTGCCAAAAACGTCCTACAGGACTTACTTCTGTTAGCATAAAAGGGCATTATTTCTGGTTAAATATATTTTTTATTTTCATTTTTATCTATAAATAACAATATTTAATTTATAATTTTTTGAACAAAAAAAGGAGAGAGTGAGTGTATTGCTAATGCCTAGTGTGAAATAGTTCTCGTGCAAAAATATTATTAAAGTGAGTGCGCACGAATGCGGTGCGTTATCCCTTAGTGCAATTTTCTAGACTCGGTTAAGTTTGGTTTGCACGAGGCTGATGAATATTTTGGATATAGAACTTTAGCAGAGCTTCAGAAAAGTTTTAAGTAACCGTGAATGCACTATAGATAATAACACGGAGAGTCCACGTATACAACATGCAGTTAGTGGATACTCTTATTTCTTTTTTAACAGAAGAGTGTAAGTTAATACAGCGTTCTGTGACATCCGCGAGGGCAAGTGCACGAGAGAGCGCTCTCTCTAATCACTTTATTCGTGTTCGACTATCAAGACCTCGCTGTTAAGAGCCGCCCAAATCTTTTCACTCACTTTATTCATGCGACGATCCGTGTAACATAAAATAAATTCATTTTCATTAACGTAGACATTAGGGCTCACACTTTAACGTAACGTTAATACGTGGAAGCACAGGCAGCTAGTAAAGGTCAGCAGGGGGGTGGGGGGGATCGCTCGTCCTTTATACTTTGTCACCCAGCAGATCCGTCAACTCCCTGGCTTGATACACAGTGGTCGGTCAAAACTTCAGTCCGTAATAAGTGTTTATGACTTATATTAAAACTCTTGTCTCACTGTTTTTAAGACATATTTTATGTCACATAAACAAAAGCAGCAATATGTCAATGTAGTTACGGTAGGTATTTCATATTTTACAAATATCGTGTACATTCGCTAGAGTGATAAACTAATCTCGACTTTGTCGTAGACTTGGGAACCATAAAGTTGTTGTTATACACTCTATGTTTACTGTAGAAATAACAGCAACGTAGCATTTTTAACGAATTTGTAATGCATGCCTTAGATTTTCACCATCACGTACAAGCAGTCCGCNTGCATGCCTTAGATTTTCACCATCACGTACAAGCAGTCCGCGCCCACAAACGAAACTATATGCTGTTCACGGTTAAGTGTGCAGTTTTGAGGTTCTAGTTACTTCTTATTTTCAGCCATATTTTATCCTCTAACGACATTTTAAAATAAATATTACTATTTAAGTAATAAACACAGTGTCTATATTCCTCTGCACTCGGACGTTAATGTCTAAGACAACGATATAATACATTTATTTACTATTATTCCAAATAAGAGGGATTTAAAAAGTGCTCACTTTACCGTTAATAGCCTATACTCGTGTATTCTACGTCGCTGCCAACTTCACAGTCAGCTTGTCTGTCAAAATGCAATATACAGTTTCGGACCGAGAATTGTTTGTTTAAATCGTTGATTTCAAAAATATGTTCAATTAACCGCGAAGAAGCTATCATACTTTATTTACACGTATATAATATACAGGCTGAGTATAAAAGAATACATCAACTTTGAAGGTCTATAATATCAAAACCAAACAACCTACAACCTTGATTGACCAATCAAATGAACCGTAGGACCGTTAAGTTTGTTTACCATACATTCATAAATGTTCAATGTGACCATCACGAGCGGCCCAAACGACATTTACGCGATAATCAAACTCGTTCCACGCTCTTGTCAGCATGTCCGGAGTTACGGTTTGGCTGGCGTCCGTAATTCTCGTTTTGAGGTCGTCAATGTTAGCCGGCAATGGTGGCCGAAACACTTGATCCTTTATGTACCCCCATTAGAAAAAAAACCCCACGGGATAAGATCCGGATTTCTTGGGGGCCAGTGATGAAGAGGCTGGTCACTAGCTGCTCCTCGACCAATCCAGCGTTGCGGCAACGTCTCATTCAGGTATCCGCGAACAGCTAGGTGCCAATGGGGTGGCGCACCATCCTGCTGGAAAATAAAGTCCCCGGCCACCTCTTATAACTGAGGAAATATCCCAACACCTTCGAAGTTGGGGTATTCTTTTATACTCACTTGTATATAAAAAAATATTCTTATAGCGAAAACGTCAATTATAAAAAAGTACTCGTAAGTATGACGCGGCGAGCTGCAGTGTGCGTGTGTGTTTGTGCGCGCGCGCTGTGTGTGTGTGTGGATGCGGCACAGCTGTGGGTTCAGCACAGTGTTGCCAGATCGCCCGAGTACAAATCCCCTGAAGGCTAACCAAAAATACTCGTTTTGCTCCCAAATTCCCGTTCTTGTACAATTGTAAAACAAACAAGAAAAAACAAGAAAATGTAAGACCAGAGTAGTTCACTGTTAGTTTTTTATGCTTATTTGCTCCACTTTATTCCCACACAACTATAGACTGTACATGCATTAATTTATTATTAATGACGAGAAGACGGAAATGTCCGAAATAAAAAGAGTATGTATTGAAAAAATCGATCCTACTATTATGTCCTGGGATAAGAATTTAAAGTCTGTACTACGTAAATTTAAACAAATGTTATATGCCCGAAATTTCCCGTTTATTCTCGTTGCTCCTTTTTTTTTTTTTTTTTTTTACCCCTTTTAGCTATAGTAAAGTTTAAATGAGAAAATAATCTTGGCGCAGCTTTGAGGGAGGGAATGTAGGGGAGATACCTCCCGAACGCTCGCCGCTGGAGAGAGGGAAACCACGTGACACTGCTGGCTCTATACACACCACACTGATAGCATCGCTCTCTACTATCGCGACACGTGGAGCAGCTCTCGCCCAACCGTACTCGACTGCTGTCACTACTGAACTGAACAGTTTCACTCTTTCCTGAGCGGCAATGGACTGTCCTGACTCCCCCGGCGCGTTTTCGACTTCTGCGTGCTATTTCGTCATTTGTAATTCACAATACTGAAGTTTCCCGGAAGACGGTAAATTTCCCGCCATGTGGCAACACTGGTGGTAGAGAACGCGTGCACGTCGCTGTCACAAGTGCGGGTGTAGTGTCCTCCGCGTGTGTCATCTGCAACAGCGTGCTCGAGAAGGGGATGGTGGCGCGGCTGTATTATCATCTCCACTGGATACGCTGCCTGTCCACCCCCTCGCACGCTCCCTGGGGGAGGTTTATCAGCCCGCGTCCTGCAAGTCATTCTCACATTCCTGCGCCATCACTCACTCTCTGCCCTCGCAACCACTCCCTCTCCCAACTCCCACCTCGAGATGATAAATTATCGACGGGGTAATGAATGCCTGCCCGTGATTAAACTGCTGGTGCGAGGAGCATGTGTGCGCGCGCATCACACGCTGCTCATTCCACCGCCTCCCTTGCAGGGGGACTAGACTGCCTCACTTTACCCAGGTTACAACCGCGTTCCGGCTTTCAACTGCGGCAAAACGTCACGAGATTCCGCGAAAAAAAAAACCCACGTTAAACTTGGTTTACAATTGAAAGCCCAGCACCAACCATAGAACACAGGTGGGGGAACCTCTTTTCCGCGATAATTAGACACCTGAAAAATTAGCTGTTTCATTTCGGGACAAGCTAGAATTCAAAACCTCGTACGTTTGTATTGCTTATTCTATTGGTCCGCCCGTTAGTTTACACCTCCTGGACAACAACTCTGAGCCAATAACAAACACACAAAAAAATGCAGACCGAATCACCGTCTTCCACTAATACAACAAGCAACGAATGAACAGTGATATTTGCATTATTTTACGTATTGCAATGGAGTATAGCCTACAGGTTATTGAACTCCCGAATTTTTCAGGTCTCTAGTGATAATATTTCAGGACAAGTTGTGTTGCAACGGCACTTTAGTTCAGAACCACTTTCGTGATTGGACCATTTGCACTGTTGCGCGTCTTATCTGTCTGCCCGCGAATCATGGATAGTCATTATCGGAGAAACTTCACTCTGATTGGCTCGCTCATGTAACAGACTGTCTTCGCACAAATACGAGCGGCCAATAGCCAAATGAAGACTGCCAGAGTGCACATAGGATATTGAAGTCTAGCCACCGCGTACATTTTTTCACGAAAAATGGGTTGCCCTAATCATATCATAGGTCGTGTTAGAGTTTATTCTGCTCAGGTTGGTGAGCGCAATGCTTTTAGTTTGGCAACTAGAAATTGTCGCCGCAATTGTGCACTGGTGTCTCGTGTGTACCGGATTTTTTTCGTCTTGTGTGTAAGTAAATGGGATGATTGCAGGTTTCATATAATAAATATAATTTTGTAAAATTTTCGGATTTGAGTTGCGTTAGAACCTACGTAAGGAATACAAGGAATAAACTTTGTTCTTAGCACTTTAGTGTAATTATAACGAAATATGTTCACACGTGTTTTAATATTGCCGTAAAACTGGGCATAGTTTAGCAAAACGTTGGCTTTCTCAATTAATTAAATTTAATATGACCACTGAATCGAAAATAAATTGTGAAAATGGTTTAAAAGATAACTTGTAGGGCTTTTTGCGCAGTTTCCTTAGGGGAAAGAATAGAAGTACTAAGTATCTTTTAATGACAGCTCGCACTTAAATTCGTAAAGTTTTGCCAGTGAAATAAGTTTTCTTGTGAACATTTAAGTGCCAAACACATCTGTATGCTTACTGTTCGCTCTATTAAACACCGTTGGAGGGCGTGAATAATAGTTACTCAATACAGTTAATACTTAAAATTTTGGCTGGGGCAAGTGTATATCACAGTTCCAGCCTAACACGAACTTATACACACAAATTAATATAATTTCTCAATTTACCGCCAGTTTAAAAGTGACTTGTTCGGAACACCAGCGCACCTTGCGGCGAAATTTTACCCTATGCCAAAGTTCCCCATAAGAAATCTCGTGTTAATTCTAACCTAAGTAGAATAAACCTTACTCACGTGCATAAGAATTGACCGCCATGTTTTCGAACTTGTTGACTCACAACTGCGCTTAGCAGGTCGTGTGCATGAGAGTTCCTGACGTAGTGGAAATGGTTATATGTCATTTCTTGTGCAGGCGCATTGGGCGTCAACCCATCAAAGCAAAGTAAGTTATACGTTTAGAGGCTAGAAAAGGGAGCAAGTTTACTAGCAAGAATTTTTAAAGTTTTATCCACATCTTTACGATCGCAAAAGTAAACATTTACATGACAATTTCACAATCTGTTACGAAAATCCAATATTTACCAACACTGCCAACTGATGCCAGATTCGTTGCAAAATTTCATTGGCTGAAAGTAATACATAAGTATTCAATTGTGAATCAAATTCGCTCAGTGTTTCTGGTCGTGTGAATGTTTTACTGTTATGCAGTATACCTTGTGCCTGTGTTTTTTTATTGTGAACCAACCCATACATGCGTAATTGTTACAGAGTTGGTTCAAGAGACTCATCTCTGTGCCTAAAGTTCCTGTCACACTGTCAAATGTTTCCATCAAACTGCTTCCAGTAAGTTTGGTCAAATAAAGTTGGACACTTGTGACGTCGTCGAAACTTCATAAACGCCGCCATATTTTCCTCAAAAAGTTGCACGGCTTGAGTTTCCATCAAAAATTTAAAAATTGGACCGGTTCTAAAATTTCTTTGATGTTTGACGAACTCAGCCAATCAAAATCGTGCACGACGAAAATGGACGTCACGAAACTTTGAAATAACGAACGATTGCTGGAAACTAAATAGGTTATGAAGATAATTTATGTAGAAGCTGCCTGAACAAGAATGCAATTTCAAGTGAACATTGCATGCATATAATATTAAGAACTCAGAGGCATTACATTTCATTGTGCAGGAAACACCCAGACAACCAAAGCTTGATTTTGGTCAAGAAGTGAATATACATTACAATATTCGTTACATTTCTTCCTGTAATGGATTGCACGGAAACACAACAGCAATGTCTCACTTTATAAATAATTTTAAAAAAAATTCAGATTGAATACTTTTAGCAAAAAAAAAAAAAAAATACTGTATGACACATTTCTAAACACAATCAAGATTATTTGTTAAAATTTGTTGGAAGGAAAGAGTGAATAGCAGAATAACTTTTATCAGATTATATTGCCAAATCTGTTTGAAAGCGAAAATTCGACAGTGTGGCGGAGGCTCAGGAGTTTGGGTGCCTTTACGGTGTCTGATATCTTGTATGACAACACTTGGCGGTCCCTGGCGTACACCCAGCCAACTACTAACTTAACCCCATGTTACTGGCGGTCCCTGGTGCTCACCCAACTAACTACTGACCTCTCTACACTTTACTGGCGGTCCCTGGTGCTCACCCAACCAACTACTGACCTCGCCCGACATTACTGACGGTCCCTGGCGCTCACCCAACGAACTACTGACCTCATCCCACGTTACTGACGGTCCCTGGCGCTCACCCAATGAACTGCTGACCTCGCTTCACGTTACTGGCGATCCCTGGTACTCACCCAGCCAACTACTAACCTCACCCCATGTTACTGGCGGTCCCTGGTGCTCACCCAACTAACTACTGACCTCTCTACACTTTACTGGCGGTCCCTGGTGCTCACCCAACCAACTACTGACCTCGCCCGACATTACTGACGGTCCCTGGCGCCCACCCAGCCAACTACTGACCTCGCCCGACGTTACTGATGGTCCCTGGCGTTCACCCAACGAACTATTGACCACATCCCACGTTATTGGCGGTCCCTGGTACTCGCCCAGCCAACTACTAACCTCACCCAATGTTACTGGTGGTCCCTGGCGCTCACCCGGCGAACTACTGACCTCATCCCACGTTATTAGCGGTCCCTGGTGCTCACCCAGTGAACTACGGACCTCGCTCCACGTTACTGGCGGACCTTGGTGCTAACCCAGCCAACTACTGACCTCACCCAATGTTACTGGCGGTCACTGGCGCTCACCCAACGAACTACTGGCCTCATCCCATGTTATTGGCGGTCCCGGTCCTCACCTAGCCAACTGCTGACCTCGCTCCACGCTACTGAAACCATACACTAAAGCCCTTTTTCACACGATCAAATTTTCCTTCATATTACCTCCAATTTTTATTGAATTCAATTCATTGATAGCTGTATGACGTCATACGAACGTCAGAAGTTTAATGTCTCGTTTTCTTTCAAAATTTTCGTTTTAAAAATATTTTATATTTTCTTAAATCCAATATTTTCATCGCTTTTCACATCTTTTCTGACAATATTAATGTAATTAATATCATAATAATACATATCTGTGCCCACATTTAAAGTTGTTACAAAATAAGGATGCATATTTTAAAATAAAATAAATATACAGAAATATTAAGATAATGTATTTGGGTTTAACCAATAATTTTTGTGTCGTGCATGAGTTGCATATACTTCTAAAAATGTAAAATTTCTGGTTTTTTTTTATTTAACTGGTTTTATTTAAAAGTTTATGCTAATTTGTCATGTGGAAACTTGAAAGCTTATTGATTGCATTTCATTAAAAGGCAAATGAAATGATTTTTTTTTTATTTCATAAATTGAATTGAAGTTATAAAATTCAAAAATAATTTGTTCGTGTGAAATGGCCTTAAAGATGAGGTACACCGATTACTCGTCTTCTGTGCATGAACCCAGCATTGACTGCACCCAAAACAACACAACTGTCAAAATCGCATGGTCAACAACGATGAACGTGTTCGTTTATATCTTAATTTTCTAAAGACAAGCCATTTTATATAATAAAATACTTTTACCAATTAGAATTTAATGTGATTGCATTAAAAAATGGTTACAGGTAGTTTACAATCATCTCAAAGCACTTGTTTACATAAATGGTGTTCTAACTTCAAATCGCATCCACGTCGTTATGATAATCGTATTGACATAAAAAAGCAGTCTAATGTTGGGCCACGAAGAGGGGGTTTCACGCACTCTACCCAATTGCCTCTCTACTGTTGAACCACGGCGACTGGAAAATGACTGGCAACCCACCAGTACTGTATGGCCTTGGGCTCGGGGCTCCGCGAATTTCTGTTGGAAGCGTTTTATACAGACCAGGGTTCTTAAACCTTCGTTGTTTTGTTTCGAGGACTCCTTTGATGTTATGTACGTTTGATAAGACCTCCCACCGTTCCCTTAATACGAGCTGAGAAAATATTTTCATGTATACTACCTATTTATTTTTCACTATACAAATTATTACAATCTTAAGTTAGGTTTACAACAAAATTTGCAAAAACAAGCTTCATCAGTACCTAACAAAAACGTTACACAGGATGTTTACTGTCCCTGGAAAACCTGGAAATATCAGGAATAACATTTTTGAGGAAATCTGAGATATCAGTTTCTTTTTTCTGTAGTTAGTAGAATTTAGTAGCACCACACAAAATAAATACGTATTTGCGACGTTTTGAAAACTATTTCAATATTTTCCGACTGAGTACAATTTATTTATTGCATTCTTAATGAAAGTGAAAGTAAATTTATCAGCACATGCATATCTGTATCGTTTTCATAGAGTACCATAAGTGAGTCCGCTTTTTAAGCAAAGGAGTTCTTAACGGTTTGAAAGAACTAGATTTAATTTACTAAATTATTTGGATCTCAAGCTTTTTATGCNTATATATATATATATATATATATATATATATAATGAAACCAGCACTTATATTTTGTGCATAAGTTGTATTTATTTTACAGTCAGTAAGCTATTCATAAAAAAGAAAGAAGTGGTAGTTCTTATATAAAACGCAGCCTCTAGGTACAGATAACTCAAATGCGCCATCTTCCCGTCGATAACGTCTCTCTGTGAGACTTTCAGCACTGACCAAGTTTGAATACTTTTTTTTTTTTTTTTTTTTTTTTCCAGATATGCTTCTAGTAGAATGGTGCAGTATTTCTATCATTTGTAAAATCCGATATTTGCAGCTTGGACAAATACAAAATATTGAATGATAGTTGTTGTGGCTAACAAGCAGCCTGGGGTAGCACGGTGCGCGCGCACGTTATAGCCGCTGTGACGCGTGGTCCAGCGGAGCCTGTGGCTTGGTGCGAGTTCGTTACCTAGTGAGTGCGGAGAGTGTACTTCATGTCGCCGAGTGGCCATTACGCAGATGACAAGACTGCGCCCTCGTGCCTCTCTCCGCCCTGCTCACCCCGAGGAGGGGTTGTGACGTATGCAGCCCCCCCCCCCCACACACACACACACACCTCCCCAGGGGGAACACCACTCTACACGCAGCACGCCCCTCACTGCTTTGAGGGAGGCTTTCCGACGCTCTCTATTGCCTACATTCTATCTGTATTATATGTTTAATGTTATTACCAGCATTTTCCATAATTGTCCTAGATAATGATACTACTTATTATTTTATAAAAGTATTTTTCATATTCACTTTTACTTCTTTGCTCTCCTTTCAATGCTAAAATCAGTATATTATTTTATGAAATTATTTTGTTTGCATACATTTACTCTATTAATAATTTATATAATCATTGCTTTTTGTAGTTAATATTGTAAATTTTAATAAAAACGTCATAATTTATTTATCTACTAAAGTTGTACACAGTTTAATTATATACATGTTTTTCATTTTTTTTTTTTTAATGGTATTTCAAATTACTTCAAATGTAATATAATTTGATAATATAATTTGAAATTAATTTTCCCCAGTCATTTAAATTTATAATTCTTGGATTTTTTCTACAAAAACCTCTTTGTGTGTTAATTTTAAAGATAAGCTCTAACTGTATAGGTTATTTGCATATAAATAATTTTAATTAATAAATTTCTTGTTTATTTGGATTATATGAATTTTAACATTTCTTGATTTTTTTTTTTTTCAATTTAATTCATACCTTTNTACAAAAACCTCTTTGTGTGTTAATTTTAAAGATAAGCTCTAACTGTATAGGTTATTTGCATATAAATAATTTTAATAAATAAATTTCTTGTTTATTTGGATTATATGAATTTTAACATTTCTTGATTTTTTTTTTTCAATTTAATTCATACCTTTTTTTCTTCCTTTTTCCATCACCAAATATGTACATTTCGTTGTCACTTATAAAATTTAAATTTATTATTGTTAATGTTATAATTTCATCCCAAGCTAATGAGGAAGTAATCAAATNTTTAAAGATAAGCTCTAACTGTATAGGTTATTTGCATATAAATAATTTTAATTAATAAATTTCTTGTTTATTTGGATTATATGAATTTTAACATTTCTTGATTTTTTTTTTTTTCAATTTAATTCATACCTTCTTTTCTTCCTTTTTCCATCACCAAATATGTACATTTCGTTGTCACTTATAAAATTTAAATTTAGTATTGTTAATGTTATAATTTCATCCCAAGCTAATGAGGAAGTAATCAAACAATTAGCTGGATCAAATTTGTAATTTTTAAAACATCAATAATTTCCTACATTTTTCTTTTACTTTATTCTCAATGAATTTGTAATGTAAATAATATTTTTCGTCCATTACTTCATAATTCAAACAACTATAACAATTTTTTCATTTAGTTTTGTTAACACTATAGTTTCCTATTTTTCAATATTGTCAATAAATGCACCAGGAAAAAATACACTCTCCACTTCAAATATTGAATATTTATTCTTCATCTCCCTGTTAAATATTATTTTATTTAAAACTATATAATTTTCTTTGGAATTATTGAAATGTGCACTGTCTTCCNATAATATTTTTCGTCCATTACTTCATAATTCAAACAACTATAACAATTTTTTCATTTAGTTTTGTTAACACTATAGTTTCCTATTTTTCAATATTGTCAATAAATACACCAGGAAAAAATACACTCTCCACTTCAAATATTGAATATTTATTCTTCATCTCCCTGTTAAATATTATTTTATTTAAAACTATATAATTTTCTTTGGAATTATTGAAATGTGTACTGTCTTCCTTTTTTTAATTATTTTGATAATTTGTTATTGATGAACCTACTAATATATGTGTATCTACAAACAAGAATTTTATAGATTTTCTCGTTTTATTATTATTATTAAATTAAAATCAATATATTTAAAACTAACCGTATATTTTATACATATTTTATCGGCATTCGCAATTAACTTCGCGAAAAATATGGAAAAGTCAGTTATTTAATAATCAAATGGATATCATAACCACTCCTCATGTTGTGACAAAATACTTAAATATTTTGTGGGAGTTTAAAATTTAAATTACGTTTTTGATGATCTGCCTCTCGATATTTCCCCGATAAATGACAGATATCTCAACTTTCGAATATTTATAATTCTCGTCGTTGATTCCTAATATTTCTTCATTTTCAGTTTCTTCATCTTCAATTACTGAACATTGTAAAAACAGATCCGTTTTATTCTTTGTCATCATTCCCTCGATCTGAATTATTTTTAAACGTAATTTTTTTTCACAATTATGGGAAATTTTAGCGTTTTATAAATTAAATTATTCTTTAATTCATTCCAAGTTTTTTTTTAATTTAATTATATTTTTATGCAGTTTTCTTTACTATAATTTCAACTTTTAAGAATACATTTTCTGGTTATTGCTGTATTGTTTCAGTTTTTGCTCTGAAACTAAATAGTTGATCAAATTTATTTTTGCTCCTGGTGATTAAGGAAATTTTAACTCCATGATGTATGTGATATAATTTTTACCATTGGATATTTACTTGTATCGGGTTTAGAAGTATGAATTTTATCCAAAGTTCTTTCGAAGTCTAAGTATAAAGTAAATAGGTGTTAAAATTTTTATTATTTTTTTTTAATAAACCCGTTTTACCGGTTTTTACATTTTTTGTCTTACTACTACATAAATTTTGTACCTTAACTTTTTTTTTCGAATAAAAGTGAGTTACAGATTTTTTACATTGTATGTAATTTCTGAGAATCTTGTGATATTTGAGAATTAACTAATGTACTTAAATGTTTTATTTAAGTCCAGTAAGAATTTTTTACTTTTTATAATATAGTAAATTAATTTCTAATCTAGCATCATAAATTTCTGAAATGTTTAAACAGGATTTTCTTACTATATTATACTATCATTATATAAAGTAAATTTTTTTTAATGGAAATATTATTTTAACATAAAATGTATTTGTATTTTTCGATTCATTCGATCGGGTATTGTTCTTTTGTACGTACTATAAATGTTAGTTGTCCACTGAGGCATTTATAACNAAATATTATTTTAACATAAAATGTATTTGTATTTTTCGATTCATTCGATCGGGTATTGTTCTTTTGTACGTACTATATAAATGTTAGTTGTCCACTGAGGCATTTATAAGATTTAAACATTTTTCCAAGATTTAATCATTTTTCCAATCAAATTATTCCATTCTCCTTGATAAGTTTCTAAATAATAGAGAATGTAATTCGTACATATACTCCAAATAAATATGTTTTCAATTCTTTGGTTTGAATATCTATGATTTTATCTTTGGAAATATTAGAACTTCTGATGTGAATACGTCTCTTATGCCAGACACACATAGGGTTCCAGGACAGAAACAACGATGTTTGGCATTGGATGCAGTGCGACACCGCTAGATCTCAGTTATACAATTCTCACCTCGACATTTATTACATTTCTTTCTTTTTAAAAAATGTACGGTATGATCTTGAGAGTTAAAATGTCTGTCATATAATTTGGAAACTAACTATTTCCATCTCGTAAATGTCTCATCTCGTTTTAGGTAGGGTTTCTCATTCGTTTTCTGGCTAAGCCATTTTGATACTAAATTTTTTAAAATAAAAATAACTATGATTTTAAAATATTATGTATAAATCTCTTTTTATAATTTTAATTTTGTCATGAGTAGTACATACCTGGTGTAGTAATAGAGGCCACTTTTCATCTAATTAAAATCCTTATCTAATAATTTAAAGTAAACATAATTTATTTATTTAATAATTCGATTTTAAATTTATTGTAATTAAAATCATTATCTATTAATTTGATTTTTAAAAAATAATTTTANCTCATTCGTTTTCTGGCTAAGCCATTTTGATACTAAATTTTTTAAAATAAAAATAACTATGATTTTAAAATATTATATATAAATCTCTTTTTATAATTTTAATTTTGTCATGAGTAGTACATACCTGGTGTAGTAATAGAGGCCACTTTTCATCTAATTAAAATCCTTATCTAATAATTTAAAGTAAACATTATTAATTGATTTAATAATTCGATTTTAAATTTATTGTAATTAAAATCATTATCTATTAATTTGATTTTTAAAAAATAATTTTATAATTTTAATTCACTATAATCAAAATTATTATAAATTTAAATATATTATAATTAAATTTATGTGATAATAATCGAACTTAAATAAGTTAAGAATTAATTATAATAATATATTATTTTAATTAACTCATTATTAAATAATTTAAGTCAAAACTAATTTTAAGTTAATTATTTATGTTTCTTATAATTAAAGTTATTTAAATCTTTTTAAATATTGTCATAATTAATAATTTAATAAATTTTTATTTTTAAAAATTAATTTTTTTGATTAATTTAAATGCTATATTTACAACATAAATTTCAAAATTAAAATTTTTACTTCATAAATTTTGGTACCCTTGCCTAAATTAAAAAAATGTATATAAAAATGTATTATTTACAGCATAAATGTTAAAATTAAGTGTCCAAATTGAATATTTACTGCTTAGATTTAAAATTACCCGTAATAAATTTAAAATATATAAATAGTTAAATTATTCAATTAAATTATTAAGAATAATTTTACAATATTTGAAATTAAAAGTTTAGGTATTTATTTACTTATAATAAATTAAATCAATTAATTGAAAATTTTTTGATTTAAGATATTATATAATGATTCTAATTATTATACTAAATCATAAAAATTAATTATTAAAATATTTTAATTTAAAATATTTAATAATAGTTTTAAATAATATAAATTTAATTTACAAAAATATAAGTATTTTTAGTTTTAATCTTTATATAACTATTTTAATTTAATACATTTTAATTTTAATATTTGTATTTATTAAATCTATTTATTACACATATTTTTATTTAAATTATTAGATAATTATTTTTAATATATGTAAAGTGGTCCCTGCTACACTATATATATATTAGTTCTGCATCCTTCAGCGTAGAAATGCTTTGCAACTATCGTTCTCCTACACTCAGCAGCTCGTGGTTGAGGCCTACATTAGAAGCATCTTTGATTTGTCGGTCTGTTGCTGCTGCCATCTACTTCCTATCGTTATAATTATTACTATATGTTCTAAACATCCGTTTATAAGGCTCCTTTCGTTGTTCTGCTTCTATAGCTAAGGGATAGAGTGGCTGACTTGTAAATAGAGGGTCTGGGGTTTGCGATCCGGTTCTTCCAGGGTACATTTTCAATTGAAATGGTGTCCGACATGGAAATGGAAATTTGCCATAAGTCAATATAAATGAGCTAATTAAGGTTAGGAGGAAACAAATAATCCCTTTTTGGTGTCCACGTAGGAGTGCCTACTCTTCCTTTCTTCGAACATTCCTACATGGAGTTCGCATAGGGATTTCTCCTGACCGTCTGTAGAAATAAAAAAGGATTAAGAATGTGAAAAAACTCTTAGAATTTTAACTAAAAGATTGGTTTCAGGAATTTTTGTAACAGAATGATTAAAATCTTAATAAATAAAAAGATTTGTAGTTGTTTTACGATGGCGTGAAAGATAAAAATGTTCGCATAGTTTAATCAAAAGAACTTTTTTAAAAATTAAGTTGGTTTTTAATTAATTTACTTAATTAACAAATGTTGTTTATGTGTTAATTAATTTTTCATTACTCCGAATTCCCCAAATCCTAAAATCCAATTTGTTTTTCAATCTTTGTTTNATTACTCCGAATTCCCCAAATCCTAAAATCCAATTTGTTTTTCAATCTTTGTTTTTTTATGTAAGGTGTTGGTATCTGTCCGGCGAGACTTTGGAAAGATTTTTTTTCGTAATTGTGTACTTTTGTGTAAATTTTTGTCATCAATTCAATGTTTATTGTCGTTTAATATCATTAAGATAATTTTTTTCAACCGAATGTGACGTCAGACTAATCGAAAATTATAATTTATTTCAACCAGTGTAAATAGTGTAATTACACCTGGTGTGCATTCTGCAGCAAAAACTGCATTAGATCTTGAGGTGTNCTTTTTAAAAATTAAGTTGGTTTTTAATTAATTTACTTAATTAACAAATGTTGTTTATGTGTTAATTAATTTTTCAATCTTTGTTTTTTTATGTAAGGTGTTAGTATCTGTCCGGCGAGACTTTGGAAAGATTTTTTTTTCGTAATTGTGTACTTTTGTGTAAATTTTTGTCATCAATTCAATGTTTATTGTCGTTTAATATCATTAAGATAATTTTTTTCAACCGAATGTGACGTCAGACTAATCGAAAATTATAATTTCTTTCAACCAGTGTAAATAGTGTAATTACACCTGGTGTGCATTCTGCAGCAAAAACTGCATTAGATCTTGAAGTGTNCTTTCAACCAGTGTAAATAGTGTAATTACACCTGGTGTGCATTCTGCAGCAAAAACTGCATTAGATCTTGAAGTGTAACTGGTGTAGTGTAAATAAAAGCGCGTGAAATGTGGGCTATGTGTGTTGTTTATGAATTGATGAGAGATTTATGTTTATGACGAAATTAAAGTTTGAAACATGCCTGTAGTGTAGGTAGTGGTTTAATTTGTTTTTACGTAAGGAATGTATTTGAAAGTTAAATAAATTTAATGTAAACATGTAAATGCCATGTTTTCAGTTTTGACAGTAAATATCATTAGAAATTAAAGTGAATTTATGTAGAGCTTGCTTAAAAATTCGGGATTTTTTTGTGAGATTTGCTGAACAATAAATGAAGGGCCCATAAATTAGGCACGCCTTGTATGAGTGAAAGAAACGTCCACTGTGGTGTAATCCAACTTGACTCAGAAAATTATTGGACTATGCCCGTTGTCTGTGCTAATTTCAAACACCAGAATAGTTCGACTTTGGTTTCTTGTTGTAAGTTTTCGTTAAGTGTTCAACTAATGTTTTTTNTAATTTCAAACACCAGAATAGTTCGACTTTGGTTTCTTGTTGTAAGTTTTCGTTAAGTGTTCAACTAATGTTTTTTTAATGCTTACTTAGATTCTAATTCTTCGTTGTTAACTTGTAGATAGAGAGTTTTGTATATATTTTTTTCTGNTTTTTTAATGCTTACTTAGATTCTAATTCTTCGTTGTTAACTTGTAGATAGAGAGTTTTGTATATATTTTTTTCTGTTTTTGTTTTGTTGACAACAGAAAAGGCCGACACGAATAAAATGACTAAATCCAAATCAGTTCTGGTATTTTTATTGTAATATGAGACACTGAAACGTCCTAGACTAAAATTTAAACTGAAACTTAAAACTAGAATTGAATGCCAGAGACTACGGTATTTCAAGACATGCCTATAATTTTACTACCGTAATGNCTGAAACTTAAAACTAGAATTGAATGCCAGAGACTACGGTATTTCAAGACATGCCTATAATTTTACTACCGTAATGAAAATTCCTAGTAATGCTTTTTAAATTGATTGCGGTTTTTTTTTTCGCAGTCGTTTCTGTTTGCTGAGTCTATCGGATTTCCTTATTTCTTGATCAGAAAGTAGTGAGATTGTAATTCTGACAGGTAATTGTACAGAAACTGTTGATCACAGGAAAACAAGTTTTATGTTGTNTAAAGTAGTGAGATTGTAATTCTGACAGGTAATTGTACAGAAACTGTTGATCACAGGAAAACAAGTTTTATGTTGTCAAATTGGTATTGCTCACGATGTGTACAAACTAAGCAGTTTTCGACACGGATACATAAGAGTGAGCCTCAAAATGTAAACAGCGCATTTAATAAGCGCCGTTGGACGTTCTGTGATCCTTCTGGAACAAGGTAATATGACAGTCACTGGGTCTCTGCTGGGACTGATGCAACACGAAGATGGAAAATGTCTGCGAGCGCAGACACGAGCATTATTCATCAGGCGACCGTGTTTTTATTTTTTTTTTCAGTTGGATCTGGCGAGCCGAGGGGTATGGAGAGCTCGGCGGGCGTTGTTCGCTATGACTGTCCCCCCCTCCNATCTGGCGAGCCGAGGGGTATGGAGAGCTCGGCGGGCGTTGTTCGCTATGACTGTCCCCCCCTCCATAATCACCCGCGCTAATCAAGCCGGTGCAATAATTGAAGCACGAGGGGTCGATAGCCACTTTCAACCCCCAAAACATTTTCCCTGGGTGGGGCGGCGCGGTCCACAATACCCTCTGATGGCGCCCTCCTTGCACCATCAGGGCTGCTAGAGCCAGTGACATCAGCCTCGGGGCCTTTGTTGCGAAATGCAGGCCAGCAGAATGTAGTTACACCCCCCACACCTACCCCCACCCCCTCTACCCTCTTCGTGCTCAAGGCGTCGAGTGCTAGGGGTCTCCCCTCATGCCACCTCTCGTCGATGATACTTTTATTTTTACTGCGGGCGCCCGCTTAGCGCAACCCACTAGGGTTACGTATTTTTCTCCTCGTGGTTTGTCCGCGCACGCCGGGAACACTGCAGCAGCTTTTATCTCCTACTAATTATTTATTTACATATTTTAGGAAGGATTGCATATTGCCAATCTGTTTAGTCCAGCAGGGTATCAGTATGCAAAAAAATAGTTACTTACTACGACACAAATTTTTTTTTAATGTATTTCCCCCCGGGACTAATAAACTAAGTTATAAACGAACATTTCCCTTATAGTTATACATAGAAAGCAGTTTAATACATTTTTTAAATCGATATTCCATAACAGAAAAAAAATGTATGCAGTTTATGTGAAACAAATAAATAGTAGATAAGTTTGATCCCAAAATGGGTTTTAAAGTATCATCAGCACTATTAGGCATTTGTTGAATTACTTTTATACCTTACTACCTCTATACGACGGCTGCGCCCACCCACAATTTAAGTTTTGTGTTTGGCAGATAGAATTTAATTTTTTTACCTGGCATATTAAACTAATTTTTGAGCACTTGTGAAGGTAGTCTTGAGAGCGAAATGCACCTGTCTGTCTCCCCCTCCCCTCTTTCTCTCTTTCNTTTTTGAGCACTTGTGAAGGTAGTCTTGAGAGCGAAATGCACCTGTCTGTCTCCCCCTCCCCTCTTTCTCTCTTTCTCTCTCTGCTTCTGCCTCTCACGTTTCAGAGAAATTGAGGAATCTTTTGGAGAAAGTACTCTTCCCACTTTCACCCTTTAAAAGGGACGAGTTTTCAAAAAAATGTGAACAGTGCAAGTCTCAATTTGGACGACATGATAGCTTATAAAGTCATCTTGCAACGTGTGATGGANAAAAAAATGTGAACAGTGCAAGTCTCAATTTGGACGACATGATAGCTTATAAAGTCATCTTGCAACGTGTGATGGACTCTCTCCCGTCCCAGCTAAGCAATGTAGTGTATTGTTTTCATTCAAAACATGTGAAGGTCAGGCACCTGCTGCATTGGATACTGGTGCACTGTCACCATCGGCAACATCAGACCTGGGTGTGAACATTGCAAACAATTCTCAACAGGCAACAAGATATCCATGTTGCTACTACGGCAATACCTTTAGTAGAAGTGCAGTGCCTGTCAACATGAGAAATATGGAAAATGTTTGAAGAAGACGAGATGGGCTCTTTTAACTCGCTGCTGTTATAAGTGTGGTCGTGAGTTCACATGTTATCAAGCAGCAGCAAACATTCCAGACGAAGTGCGATGCAAAATATATCTCCATTAGTAAAATCTATGTCGTGAGGCGAGTGAGAACCATGAAAACATTTGTACATATAAAGCTCCTACAACTTTGTGTTGCAAGCTTACCAAATGAGAATGGGTTCATACTGAAAGAATCTGCTTTCCGGGGTCTTATGAAGACGTATGTTGCATATGATTCGTCAAGCATGGCGAAAAATGTTTGTACATATCTTAAGCATATGAAGCAGAATATTATAGATCAACTTACATATGAGATGGAAAAAGAAGGCGCTGTGAAATTTAATATGTGGTTGGAATGTAAATATACCAAACCAGTACCAAATTAAAATGAATATAGTGAGAGATCCTTCAAGACCTCGAATGTGCCTCTGAATAACACGTGCGAAATCGAAGACAGTGTTGAAGCTAGTATACAGAAGATTTGTCACGAGGAAGAAGAATACATGGGAAAGGGTTCCGGTTGGACATTATATACAATAGATCAGCTACAGTTGAGAACAAATTCACTTAGGCCACTTAGCAAATATGTGCATACTGATTTCCTTCAACCCCACTGCAGAGAATTACAACATAGCTTTGTCTTCGACTGGAAGACTGGAGGTATTTCTACAACCGCAGAAATTCACATAGTTGTTAAACTGACATGTGTGGCACCGGTACTGCGTGAAGGTAGCAGTGAGTAGTCAGCAGTGAGGTGTCAGCAGTGAGGTGTCAGCAGTGAGGNGTGGCACCGGTACTGCGTGAAGGTAGCAGTGAGTAGTCAGCAGTGAGGTGTCAGCAGTGAGGTGTCAGCAGTGAGGAGTCAGCAGTGAGGTGTCAGCAGTGAGGTGTCAGCAGTGAGGAGTCAGCAGTGAGGTGTCAGCAGTGAGGTGTCAGCAGTGAGGAGTCAGCAGTGAGGTGTCAGCAGTGAGGAGTCGGCAGTGAGGAGTCAGCAGTGAGGAGTTAGCACTGAGGAGAAGTACAAGAGTTGGAGTACACATATGCTTGAATATGAAGGCTAGTTGTCGCTGAGGGGTAAACGAGTTGGTATACACCTGCGGTAGCAGACAAGGGCGGTGGTGGGTGATTGTCGAGTGCGTGAAGGCAGATGTGCATGTGTGTGCTATTTTAGACCCTTCACTCCTACTTGCAATGGTAACTTGGCGACGGGCCTGTATGTATACCTTAATTTTCTTTACATGCGTGGACGGTTGTTTCATGTTCCCGAACTTCAAGGGTTTGGAAATGCTGACCAACTGTGCTTATAACAGGGCTTAATGCCTACTTGTCATTATCTCCTTGGTTGCAGTCGGAAGTGATGTCTGTGATATGAATTTGGTTGTCATAGTTTCGGAGGAAGGGAAATGATGAGCAACTATGCCTATAAGAGGGCTTAAAGTGTACTTGTCCCTACCACCCTGTTTTGTCATCGGAGGTGATGCCTAATATATGAATTTGATGACTATAGTTTCTGGGAAATTGCAGCCAACTATGCTTATACGAAGATCTAAGGTGTACTTGATCCTGCGGTCCTTTTCGTCGTCAGAAGTGATGCCTATTTTATGAATTTGGTGACTTATAGCCTTGGTGGGTGGGAAATGGTAGCCAACTATGCGTATACGAGGGCTTAGGGTGTATTGGACACTACCATCCTGTTCGCTGTCGGTGGCGATGTCTATGTTATGAATTTTACAACTATAGCTTCTGTGGATGGAAAATGACGGTCGACTATGCTTATAAGATGCCTTAAAGTTTACTTTACCCTACCCTGTTCTTCATCAGAGGTGATGTTTATGATATGAATTTGGTGCTTATAGCTTCGGTGGGTGGGTAATGGTGGGCGACTTTGCTTATAAGTGTATCTAGGGTGTGTTTGACCCTGCGGCCCAGTTCATCGTCGGGGGCGGTGACTATGTTATAAATTTGGCGGCTATATCTAAAACGGTTCGGAAATTACAGCCAAGTATGCTTATAATTGGGCTTAAGGCATACTTGAGCTTGCGGTCTCTTTCGTCGTCGGGGGGTGATGCCTATGTTATGGTTTTGGTGACTATCTTAAACGGTTCGGAAATTACCGCTAATATGCTTATAAGTGAGCTTAGAATGTACTTGACATGCGCATGGTGCGACTCTAGGCTACCGTGCGTGGGCAGGTTTCGTTCCGTGCCATGCAGGTGGAATGACAGAGCATGAGACTTGTCCCCACCAGAACGCCAGGGGAAAGAGCAGAACGAATATGAGAAAACCAAGGTGGAATGACAGAGCATGAGACTGGTTCCCCGCCAGGATACCAGGCGAAAGGAGACCAGAAGGAATATGACCCCCAAGGGATACAACGGACAAGAGAGATTGATACAGGAGAAAAAATAAGGTAGACCAGAAGGAATATGAGAAAACCCCAAGGTATAGAGCGGGCGAGAGAGAGAACGGCCGTGGTCGAGAGAGACTGGCAGGAATGACAGAAGTTGCATAACAGGGCAATGAATTCGAACACTTTTCAGACAAGGTGGATGGCACTGGCATGGAATGACAGAGCATGCTTGTAAATAATTGCACACTCCGGCGGGAATTTGCACAATTTTCGCCGAATTCCTTTGGATTGAGCAAAAATCAGCCGCTTTTTGCAAAATATATTTATTGCGGGAAATTTTGCTGGTTTTGAGGGAAATTCAAGGTTTTTTGGGTGAAAATTCTGGTGATTTTAACCGTTTTTTCAGGGAAAAAAAAAGGAATTTCCGAAAGTAAAAAAGGAAAAAAAAAGATGGCGGCCGACTCTTCCGCTTGTNATTTCCGAAAGTAAAAAAGGAAAAAAAAAGATGGCGGCCGACTCTTCCGCTTGTCCACGTCCCCAATCCACTGACGGGGAAACCCCCTTTTCATACTACTTATTCATACACACACACACACACACACACACGAGATACCATCGGCTGCATGAGATCCGTCATTGTGCGCCACCTCTCGTCGAAATGCTGTGACGATGTCTGCCTCATCGCTGGCAACGAACCGTGGACAACCTCGGAGACTACTTTGAAGGCTTTTAAACAGCTTGTACACGTACGATGCGTACCCGTTCACGTGAGTGTCTGCAGTTTGTACGTGAATATATGAATTAAATGGTGATTTCAGGCAGCCATGTTTGTCTTTGTTCCTTGCCGGACATTCCTGCATCCATACCTCACGTGGTGTCACCTTTGAAACGTACATGTCGTACACTTTCACTGTACATAGTACATTTCAAGCGTTGGGTCATTTTCGGGATATAAATAATAGTTGCCATGGCTTCTGAATCAGCCCTTGTCTATGTTGTTTTTTAAATCAGTGCAGATATTTTGGGGGATGCAAGAGGGTGTCAATGCGAGTGTTTTGATGTAATGAACATGATGCCGTAAATGCATCCTTATGATACAAATAATATAAATGTAAAACGCATATGCTGCAAGCAATGATTTGCGCTATCGTCCACATACGAGAATTTCCATCGTAGCTAATATGAATGCGTTCGCCTTCGTGATATGCAACTTGTTATACACGCAGGTGTGTAAAGCTGCGGACTCCCGGCGTTGGTATGCGTTACTTATAATTAAATTTAAAAAATACTATATACATTTCCTAACATTTTGTTACTAGGATTTTTTGTTTATATTAGTCCATACATGATGTGGTTTGAATTTCGACATGTTCAAAAACACCTTGTATTTACATGCACATATGCATGTATAGTCCATTCACGGTTACTTCCAACTTTTCTGAATCTATGCTAAAGTTCTACTTGCAGGATATTCCTCCGCATCATGCAAAGAAAAACGGCTTAACTGAGTCTAGAAAATTACAACAGAGGGACTGTGCACCGCATTCGTGCGCACTCAGTGTGATAATAATTTGCATTAGAACTATTTCTTACTAGGCATTGCCAACGCACATTTCTCTCACTGTTTTTATTCATGTTAATTAAAACTGAAATATCATAATTTATAAATAAAATATAAGTAGAAGTTTAATTTAATAAAAATGTAAGATGCTTTTATTTTAACAGAAGTATAAAATACTCGTGATCCATGACATGTTTAGAAGATAACCAAACATGTTATACATGGGATGATTATATATATATATATGTATATATATATATTTGCTATTCATTGTAAAGTTAGTACTTAAAGCCCTCTCATTTAGAGAAATAGCCAATAAATATATTTTATTTTAGCCTTAGACCTTAAGTTCCGAGTGCGGTGGAATATACACACTGTGATTATTACTTAAAGAGCAATGTTTATTTTAAAAGGTGGTTACAGGATAAGAGGTGGCTGAAAGGGAGAAGTAACTAGGGCCTCAAACAGCATGTACACACATACATTAATGTACATGTGATAGTGTGAAGCACGTAGGAGGTGTGGTATGGTGTTGGTGGGCGATCGCACCACGTAGTGAGGTTTGTTGTGTTACAGTGGCGTGGTTCACGTTCGACCCATGCCTGGCTCCCGCTGAGCTGCACTTCTCCGAGGACAACTGCACAGTGTCGTGTGACGGCTACGAACACAGAGTGGCCTTGGGCAGTGTGGGCTTCTCGCGAGGCGTTCACTACTGGGAGTTCTCCGTCAACCGCTTCGACTCCGACACCGACCCCAGCTTCGGCGTCGCGCGACTCGACGTTACCAAGGACCAGATGCTAGGTGAGTCTTCCACTTGGGTGTGCCATTCCCCTCCTTCTTGCCCCCCTCCCCCACAGTACAGGCCTGCCTGCATCGTTTTCTCCTGTTAGTGGTTAGCCTGCTCACCTCCCTCCAAGGCGAGCCGGTTTCGATCCCCGGCGGGGCCGCTCCTGGATTTTCGCGTGTGGGAATCGTGCCNATCATTCCAGCGCCGCTCCACACTCATCTCTCTTCATCCTCATCGGCACTCAAGACCTTGATGTTAAGAGCCGCCCAAATATCTTCGCTCATTCCTTTTTTGGCCGAGAAGCGCGGGAGCTATAAGGGTCACACTGGCACGCGCTAAAAGAGCGCCATCGCCGCTACGCGCAGGACTCTGGACTGGTGTGCAGTGTTCTCGTCGTAGTGCTGCGTGTACCTATGGGACTTCCAGTGGTGGCCCTATCAACCATTTCAAAACAAAATTATTCGACTTGACGGTTCCCGAGGAATACTGGCGCGTTAAGAAATATTGCAAATATGTATTTTTAATATTCCTTTATAACATTCAACATTAATACTAACATGTTACAAAAATTGTTGAACGAATAACTTTTTTTTTTGTACTTGTGCAATTATGTTTCGGGGTCTGTGGAGGGTCCTTACAATCCCAGCTTGTAAGTGTGTCAGCGCTGGAGTGAATGTTGTATCGTGGTGCTGCAGGGAAGGACGACAAGGGCTGGAGCATGTACATAGACAGACAGAGGTCGTGGTTCATGCACAACAGCGTGCATGAGCAGAGATGCGAGGGCGGTATCCAGCCTGGCTCCACCGTCGGTGTGCTACTGGACCTAGACAGACACCAGCTCAGCTTCTACGTCAATGAGGAGCCTCAGGTATGTCTCTGCTTCCGGAGCCACACTTCACTATCGCATATATATACATACAACCTCTATCTAACTTAGACCGGCAAGCTACGGCAGATGGTCTAAATAAAGTCGTAAGGACCGTGCACGTCTTTAAAGTTGGACCTGAAGCACTAATTTACTACAAATATTGGAGAAAATATTCAAGATGGAGCAATGAGTGTCTGGGTAAGGTGAAACGGAACAAAAATCTGTAAACTCCACAATATCTCTCTGTACCTGTCTAATGGAAACCATCACTTTTAGTAGAGGGAATATGGGGACTTTGGCACATCGGGACCTGCATCCGGAGCGTCCGAGATGTTCGTGCTCTGTCATTCCTGTCGTACGGTGGCCATCTTCGATCCATGTAACCTTGACCTTGACCTTTGACGCCCAAAAATAACATTATTTTTATATTAAAAATGTATTTTTAAAAACTTAAAAATTTTCGGATGTCCCCCACACACCCCTCCCCCATTCTCATTCCACCATATTGGTATGTGCAGCCGTCCGCCATCTTGGACGGTGCAGTTCGCCGTCTTGGTAGCCGTCACAGACACCTTCCGCCATCTTAGTTTTTTCGTTTGTCATCTGTTTATACATTACTAGAGTTTCTCTCTCACCTTCGTTCAACCGCCATCTTGGTTTTTCGTTTGTCATTTGTTTTACATTGCTGGTGCTGTCCCCAGCACCGCGCCTAGTAGACGACTGACCCCAATACTCCCCACTTCCAATATATTTAATTGCTCCTGCAATGTTTCTCATTGGCTTATTACTCGGATGTTTTCGAAAACCTGCGATCCGACTAATAGGTGGCCTACTTTAATCGCGAGAGCGGACAATTTTTTTCCCTAAAAAACTCTTTATAAGACTCACCCCGAGTCCTCTTGGGAAATCAGTTATTTTTCTCGCTTTTAGAAATGTACGCAAAGTATTCTTCGCATTATGCAGAAAAAAAAAATATTGTAATGTGTGTGCATCAAATAAATGTGTTTAAAGAATATATAGATTTTTACTTTATCTCGAGTTATGTCTTGCCCACGTAAGTCTTTAAAAAACTGTTGGCAAAGAAAAAATATTTATTGCATCAGTTTTGTTATAATTGAAATAAAATAAAATATTTAGTATATCAGTTTTATAATTGAAATAAAATAAATTATTTATTATATCAGTTTTGTTAAAAATTTTAAAAATAATATTAAATGAGACTTTAGCTGTTACTAACATTATATATATATATATATATATATATATATATATATATATATATATATATATTACGTATACGAAAGTAATTATGTAAAAAATAAATTAAGGATTTGGAAAATATCATTTGTTGTGTACGGATGAGTTATACTGCTTTCTATTAAGTAATCATGGCTCGAAAAACCCAAAAGCAGAGTTAAAACCACTTCGCTACCCTTCACCATATGCGATACGCACAGTGAAGGATCCCATGCATTCCCCTTAACCCAAGGATAGACGCTCATCATTATAAACATTTCCTCGCAAGTTTAAAATCAGTGCACTGGGAAATTTATGCAGCCGGTAAATAATACCCATATGGTTACTCCACGTGCGGGGATTTTTCTAGCAGCCATTGTCAGCATATATAACTCCTTATATGCATAAATAATGCAAATACTTGAATATGATAGAAATTTTGTAAGGTGCGTATACTAGGAGAAATTATTTCTGAAGGTACGGTAACTCGTCCCGTTTGTCCAAGGCACTATAGTCTAAGCAACAGAGGAAAAATAGGCGAAAGATTTGTTGTAGTCGTGATTCTTGGTACATATATGTTTTTTGGGTCGCTGAACACGAATCTGAGGTTTGCCAACACTGATTTTGCCCGGAAACATGTTTTTTTTTTTTTTTGCAAAAAATGTTTAAATTTTGGCACTTTTTTTTTTTTTTTGTTTTTCACCTATATCTCACTAACTATGCAAAATGAAAGTGGACAAAATTTGCTACATTAATTATATGACATTTTTTCCTACGATTAACCGTTTAGCCGCTAGAGCGCGCTGAAAAACGGCAAAAAACCCAAAAAGTGGAAAACGCGATTTACAGCACTTTACGGCAAATACTGACCAAGTATTTCATTAAAGATGATGAAATGCACATATAAATATGAAATACATGAAAATTGCATTTCATGTGTACATACATAGCGTGCACATAATGAAGTGGCTAACTTCCAAGTGAGTTGGTAATAAATAACGATGAAAATAATGAAGACAAACGCAGGTAATATCTTGAAAACTTCATGTAATGTGACAATAAGTACTAATAAATCGTAAATTAACTGCATATAATAAATCGTGAAGTACATATAATATATGTCAATTATTTTTAAACAAAGGAATATAGGTACAAATTTAAAAAAATGCCGAAAGCGATTTCAATATTTAAAAACGTCGTCATGGGTCACATTTCTTCTCCTTCCTCACTTTTTTCCTCGAAGGGCCTGGCTCAGCGACATCTATAGAAAATACAGAACAAATCGTGCAGTATTAAAAGGTGTGTTTATTGATACCTGATTAATGAAACCCCAAACAAACTAGCGAAATTGTATGGTTAATTTTCAGAGGTAGTATTACCTACGTACCTTGTGCAATGGGGAGACGTTCTTCGTCATAATCCGTTGCTTCCACTGGATCATCCGGTTCTGGGCAGGGCAAATGAAACCCCAATTCCTCTTCCAGGTCCACATCCTCTTGGCTGTCCTCGTCTGTCTCCACCAACACGTTTTCGCATTTGCCTTCGCAGTTGCGGCGCATGTTGGAGCAGTGAAGGCCTGCTGTTTTGCAGCCACAGTTCCGGGTGCAGTTCTTGGTACATTTGCAGGTGATAAGTTTCAGCAAGGCAGGGGGAGCAAGGGGTAAAATCGTCGTCACTGGCTCAAGGCCACTTTTGGTTCTTGTCCAGCCCCACTGCTCGGGTTGTGCAGCTTCGTTTCCCCTCCATTGCTGAACTTGGAACCACACCCGGAAACTGTGTTGTCTGGCTGCTGCTGCAGATGTTGGTAAAGCAGCAATGTTTGACGCCGCTGAGAAGGCAGCTCTTCTGTAGCCCAGGAATCGCAGGTGGTTTAGTGATGGTGCAGTACTTCCACTAAAGCCGTATAGTGAAACCAGGAAACGTTCCCCAGCTTCTGCAACCATCTGATGAGTGGCGTTCGAGTTGTTGAAGACTTCCACAACAGCAGCAAGGTCGGAGTTTTCAGATAGAGTTTTTAAAAACTTCTTTTTTCCTTACTTGAAAAGTGCAGAAGTGGTGTCGCATCTACTCATCGCGTGTAGGAACATGATATTCTCAGCAATGGTTTCGTTACCTAAAGCGTCCATCGGTGAATACGTTGCTGGAGGAACGTTGCCCTTTCCTGGTTTCATGAAGAAAACGTTGTCAACCCTGCACAGACCTATCAGAATCACCAAAAGGTCGACATCCTCTCCAACTATTACCACATTCTCATTAGACTGAGCCAAGGACAGAGCTGTGTTCCCTATAAGGGTGTCTGCGTCTTCTGTCGCTTGTCGCCAAGACATTTTCTTTGATGTGAACTTCTCAATCAGCATGGATATCAACCGTTTCTTGTTGTTGGGATTGGCAAAGAAATTTTTTTTGGACGTGGTTGGTATCATAGTGCCGTCAAACAGAATGTTAGCTGAAGAAGTTTTCCTTGACCTTATCATACGTTCAACAGTTTTTGTGCCACCTTGTGCATAATCAGGATAGCCATCGAAGACAATAACTGTGTGGGGTCCATATTTTGTCTTGACATACTCAATGTATTCGTCACAGATAGAAGAAAATGATGTACTCGTCGGCCACATATCTCTATGCAGCAAAAACCCACCATCGATGATATATTGAACTTGGCCGTTGAATTGCTTGTTTTGTAGTGGTACAAAAACTTTGTATAGCGTAGATTTGGTTCCTTTCCTTAAACCATGGTCATCAAATAGAGACAAGGCGTATGGGCCGAGGTCGTAGGCCAAAAACTCTTCCAGTTTTTCGTCTGAATGCTTTGCAATGGTAATGCGTTGGAAGAAAGTGGTGGGGTTAGTAGGAATCAAGTCATTTCCTATTCGTATTGCACTGTTTATTATTGCAAGAGGTTACACTCTGTCACTCCTCTTGAATTTGACGCTTCCAAAATCATCAACAACTCTTTGGATGCCTTGGATACCCACATCCCAAGCCATATGACAGTTAATCCTGTCATCAGCAACAATACCAGTGCTTAATGAAAATAATTCAGGGTATTCTGGAAAAGGAAAATGCTGCTGTAACCATGCATTCATCTTAGCGCCATCCTTGTTGTCCCTTGCAACTTGTGCATCCCTCAGGCTTAGATGCTGCTGTGAGGACTGAAACGAAACCCGACTGTAAATCTCAATCTGTTCACAAACATGCTGCACAGACGACATTCCCATTGTCCACCTCGTCAATACACCTTCTCCTACTCCACGACCATGTGTTAAACCTCCTTGAAGTTTCATGTTCTTCATGAGAAACTGTTCAATAACCATTTCTGTCCATGTTCCTGACCAAAACTTGGTGGCTGATCGTCGAACCGTGAAGAAGCCCTGAAGTGGCAAATTTCTCGTATTCATCAGTGGGCATTGTTTCCTTCAGGTTCAGCATGTCTTGGAGGTATAAATGAGCGCTTTTAGCATAAGCACAGTGACCCGACGCGTGAAAATACGGCAGCAGTCTCCAAACAGTTTGAAGGTGTAGGTCCCAGTTACCCATTCTCTCAGACAGAATGAATAGTTTTACAAGATTCACCATTTCTATGTACTGCACCCACAGCTGGGCGGTGGAACCTCGTTGTTTCAGCTGTTCCATTTGGTAGTACACCTTCTGTCTGATTTCTCGACATTCATCAGGGTCACGGGCAAGGATCACTTTTTTGTTCACATTGTGCAAAATTTGAACCAAATCCGATTCAGTTTCTGTGGTAAGGGTTATCATCTTCATGAAATTTTCCATCAGTGCTGCATAGGCTAAAATATGAGCTCTCACGGCTCTGTAGTATGCATGCCCAGCTATCTTTTTTTTTGAATTCATAGTGAAGACGGTATTGTATAAATCCTTCAGTCCACTGCCTTCCATGATGAAACCTATGGCCCCTAAAGAGGACACAAGTAAATGAAATCCGCCCAATCGAAGAACAATGTTCTGCAGCCCGGTGTCTGTGCAATTAGCAATGATGTACTGTGCCTTCCAGTACAGGGGTTGGTCGAATGTCACCATACACATCTTCCGGCCTCTTGCTGTACACTTCTCGGCCGCTTCCAGGAGTGCAGTGAAGATTGTGTCATAATCAGTAGGAGGGTAATAGATGAAGGGAAGACAAGCAGTATATTATTTTCAAATGCGAGGTCTGCTCTCACTTGCTCCATGAACACGTTCCATCCTGGTGTTATGGTAAGCTCTTTGTACTTGCTGTAGAGCCAAAGAATCTCAGCTGCAGACGGATAGACATCAGGGGTTGTTGGGAATTGATTAGTGAGGTCTTTGATCTTGATTGCTCTAAGACCTTCAGCAGTCTCACTTGACTCAAATCGCTTCAGCGTTACGTGTCCAAATTTTCCGACCACCTCAGAAGCTGGTATTGATGTCACTCTGGCAATCGTTGTATATGCAGGTACAGCAGTTTGCTGGGGCTACAAGGTAAATGCCTCCCATTACATGAAAGGTTTTGTAACCATCAATTGTTTTGGTATTAAAGTCTGCGTTGTCGCCCACAAACTGAACAAATCCGTTTGGAGGGATTATGATCTCTGGTTTCAGGGCACATGAGGTCTCAAAGCGCACTGCTTCTGAGTACGAGCTGCAAAACCCCAATGAACTCAATACTTCCAACAACTTCCTGGATCCATACTTTTTATAAATGAACGCTGCCAGTCCAACTTGTACGTTTGACAAAAAGGATCTTGGTCTCACAGCAGCGATCAGACAGTGAGATAAAGCATTGCATTTAGTTTCCCATTTCTCAGTACTTCCTTTTTTTCTTTTTAAGATCAGCGTTTGCATAAAACATTTCAGAGTTTAGGGAATTACAGCTTCAGTCTCTTCCATGAAACGGTCTGGTGCAGGATACTCTTTGAATTCGTAGACCTGCGATCTCATATCGTCGCAAATAATTTTTGTTGCCAATTCCAAAATTCGAAGCCTCTCTTCTTGGTCAGATTTGCACCTTTGCTCGTACCACGCGTTAGTCAATGTTTTCTCTCCAAGATTCTTAAAACACACAACAGTTTTTTTCTTCTTGTTGCTTGTGAACAGAATATCTTCCCCGTATTTCTCAAGGAGGTGAGCCTTCACAGTTCTTGGTTCTGATATAAAATTGCCTTTGATCTTCCCCATCAGCTCGTCCATGGAGAACTCGTCATCACTGTTCTCATGGTAATCGTAAACGTACTGCATTGCCGCCTCGATTTCCTCGGCAAATGGACCACGTTTTTTTTGTGCTGTTATCTTAGGGTTTCCGTACGGTTCCTTATGACACTTCTGATAGTATTGTGCATCATATGCGACCAGATCATCGACGGCCTCGATGCGGCGAATTACAGCATGTCCATAATCATCATCACGATCTCGAACTGCTTTGAGAATTGAGGTTCTGAACCCTTGTGTTGTGTCACGAACTTTATGCACAACATTGCGGTCACCGGGTCACGTAATGGATTTTTCGCTTCACAGGCCAAAAATTGATCAGTTATGGCCACTCCACATATAAAACAATGGGTTCTGAAAGTAAACTCAGGGACTGTTGATCGTGTTACTTGAGGCGGGGTTGGCACATTTTTCACTTGCCTATGCAGGAAAGCAGCAATCATACGTTCATTCACGTATGATTTCCTGCACTTTTCATGCACACGCACAGATGATTTTCCCCTTAGAAAAGTCCCCTTCTTATCCTTTCTTTTTTTACTGGCCTCCGCAAACATTGCGATACCTCGTTCTTTCACGGTTGCTACTGCATTTCCATTTTCCAAAGAAGATTCACAAATGAAGCACTCCGGCATCGCGAAAACTCACATCGTTTTAACTCGCTTGACGACAGACACGATCGCGAAATAAGCTCCGAAGCAACTGAGAGGTCAGGTTGGATGTTTATTAGACGCCCAGGACTCACGCAATACAAGGGAGACCTTGAAAGGCTTCAAGAGGGTACACCGGAAGACCCTTTCATGTAGTCAAACATCTGCCACCGCGCAACTAAAGCCGGCACAAACTACAATTTCAGCACTCGACTAGGTACTATAATCATTCGCTGCTAACCATCTACTTCATAAAAAAAAATTTAAAACTACATTTAATTTACATTGACATTAAATATACAGTACATTACATTACATTAAATAAAAAAAATTAAAATACATTGAATGTATTTTTCATGTATTTCATGTATCTTATGTGCATTCATCATCATTAATGTCATACATGGTCACTATCTGCGTAATATGGATAGTTTCCGCGTGAATTGGTCGTAAAGTGCTGTAAATCGCGTTTTTTCACTTTTTGGTTTTTTTGACCGTTATTCAGTCATTTACATAAAATGTAGCAAATTTTGTCTACTTTCATTTTGTACAGTGTTTTTTTTACCCCCGAAAAAACGCAGTTAGTGAGATATAGGCGAAAACCAAAAAAAAAAAGTGCCAAAATTTACATGTTTTTTGCAAAAAAAAACATGTTTCCGGGCAAAATTAGTGTTGGCAAACCTCAGATTCGTGTTCAGCAACCCAAAAAACATATGTGCACCAAAAATCACGACTACAACAAAACTTTCCCCTATTTTCTCTTTCTGACGCTATGTTGCTTAGACTACTAAGCGAGCGCATCCTTCTAAATGCCAAAATGGCCGAAATAATTTTATGGCCGCTGGGTACACACACGTGCATTTCTAAGAGCGGGAAAAATGACTGATTTCCCGAAGGAGCTCGGGGTGCATCTTATAAAGAGTTTTTAAGGTAGAAAAAAATAATCCGTCCTTGCGATTAAAGTAGGCCACCGATTGGTCGTATCGAAGGTTTCCGAAAACACCCGAGTAATTAGCTAATGAAAAACATTGGCGCGGTAATTAAATATATTTGAAGGGGGGAGTCGAGGGGATCAGTCGTCTGCTGGGTGCGATGCTGGGGACAGCACCAGCAATGTAAAACAAATGACAAACGAAAAAAAGTAAGATGGCAGCCGAACTAAGTTGAGAGAAAAACTCCAGTAATGTATAAACAAATGACATACTAAAACTAAGATGGCAGACAGTGGCTGTGACGACTACCAATATGGCGGACTACACTGACTAAGATGTTGGACGATTGCACCTTCCAATATGGCGGACTGCACCGACCAAAATGGTGGACGGCTGTCACGATGGCGGACTGTGGCTGTGACGCCTACCAAGTCTGTGGACTGCACCTACCAAGATGGTGGAATGAGTATTGGTGAAGAGGGATGTGGGTGACCACCGGAAATTTAAATTTTTTAAAAATAATTTTTTTTAATAAAAATGAATTTTTTAAAATAATTTTTTATTAATTTTTTGGATTTTTAGGGTTTAAGACTAAGGTTTCATGGATCCAAGATGGCCGCCTTTCTACCGGAATGACAGCACAAACAGCTCCGATGCTCTGGTCTCAGGTCCCGATGTGCCAAAGTTCCCATAATCCCTCTACTACTGTTACTGTCCTTCTCTATGACGTTGTAGCAAACTTGCGATTTAAAAGTTCATTTAGGGATTTAAAAGTTTATTTAGTGAGAAATGTATGATGTAGCGAATGCTCAGTGGTGTTACACAATGTTGCAGCACTATAGTATAAAAACAATTAGAACAACAGAGAATAATCCTGTTCAATACAGTTAAATTTTAGTCCTGTGCGTAATGTACAATGTATGTATTTATATGCAGTATTTTTTGGGTATCACAATTACGTATTACCGAATAACGCTATCACTTATCACTCAGGGTCTAACTAATCCATGCCTCATCTCCTGCATTCAGTCGTCAACTGTTTTATAGTCCATTCACGGTTACTTCCAACTTTTCTGAAGCCCTGATAAAGTTCTACTTTCATTCAGGCTATGCCTTCTCCTTATGTAAACAAATCTCAACAGAGGCTAGAAAATTACACGAAAGGGACAGCACTGGATGGAGACAATGTCTTCTTGTTTTAGTAAATGCACGTTGCACATTTCTTGTTCACCTGACCGCTTGAAGTTCCGTGTTACGTTGTTGCAGGGTCCGATAGCGTTCCAGGACCTGTACGGAGTCTTCTATCCCGTAGTTAGCGTGAACAGGGGTGTGTCCGTCACGCTCCACACGGCAATCGACCCGCCATCGGACAGCGACGAGAGCTGAGCTCTGCGACCCTGCGTGGCCCAACCAGTACATATCACGAGCTCCTAGTTCCACACACACATGCTCCACCTCACCCCCATAGCCGCTGCCTAGGATTCCACACCTGCATCATCTTCCAAGCCTACGAGGGCAGCGGCCGCCCAGAGTCCAACCGTGTACGTGTCTACGTTACTCCAGCAAGCCGTGGGAGTTGATTCTTCCCACCCAATAAAATGTGTTTATTAACCAGTTGTGTGTTGTGTCTGCTCTAAGTGTAAATTAATGTGTACATATATACTGTCTCTTCTGAACTGCGTGCATGGCAAGTGAAATGTTTTTGACTATGCCATTATTTAGTAAGTGTAGTCAGTAATTCTGATTGTATAAATTTTATAGAAAGTAATTCTTTTTCTCAGCGAAGAAATATTATTTGTGTTTAAAAACCAAATATAGAAGTAAAAACAAAGATTGATACATTGAAAATTTCATTGTTCTGTACAAAAAAGAAATTATAATGGCCAAGTCATAAAAAATTATTGTTGTGGCCGAAAAGGCAAGTATATTTTATTTCCATGTAACAGTTCAGGAATGCCCATAAAATGTAATACCTGTAGGACAAAAGAAACAGATGTAGAGTAATTTGAGTTCAGACAATAAGGCGTGAGAAGACAGTTGCAAGCCATACGCACATGTAATTTTGCTAGTGTCGGCAGGAAGAAATCAAGTAATTATAACAGTGTTTCACAATTTCATACAGCGCTTTACGTAATATACCTACAATTTTCTGTGACTTAAAATTCAATATGCGATTTGCGATGATAAAACACCAAATACAGTTTGTAGGTCGCAGATAGNACAGTGTTTCACAATTTCATACAGCGCTTTACGTAATATACCTACAATTTTCTGTGACTTAAAATTCAATATGCGATCATAAAACACCAAATACAGTTTGTAGGTCGCAGATACAAGACGCTCATACATAGGGAAATCATGTACTTGTAGAATTGTTGCCTAGAATTCAATGACAGTCAGAGTATTCCATAGGTATGGATCCTCTGTTTTCTCTACATTGTTCACATGTCCCCTTCAGGAAGGATACAGATGATTATACCTGCAGTGTAATTACAAGGATAGGAATGAACAGCTGGTTATAGCATGATGGTGGAAGTGAGGAGTCGCACTTGAATATCGTCAGTGTTGTGGGAGGTAAGTTGCCAGTGTATCCCAGCAGACGTCTGGGCAGTTGTTAGCATGACTGAAGATTAGCAGAGTGTGCAAAGTAGGAAGAGAAGCAAGTGTAGGAAGGCTTGTAAACCGGGTGCGGCAGCCACATTGTGCATATTACGAGATTCACTACCCTCTCTGGTGAAAACTATTAGCAGCACAAAAAGTGACAGTCATAAAGTTAGCACCGTGGTTTCACGGTTTTCCACACGGCTTTACAGTGAATCTGAACTCTGAATGTTCATTCTGTATGTTATACATTATGTCCCCTTTCTGTAAGCCAATATGTGTAAATTGAATTACGTATTATCATTACATATAGTGTCTGCAATGATAATTGGAAATAACACTTGAAATTTGTAACCCTGGGGTGCATTGTATTTACAAGCACGTAAACTTCTAGTTGTTTCCTGTCCTGCCTTAGGGGAGGGAGAAGGGGACTAAAGATTCTAATTTTTTTTTGTATATTAAATAATTGGCCTTCTACTGTAATCAAACTCATCATAACTAAATATACATAATGGCAATCACTTTGCTACAAAATTAGACTATAATTTTTTAGAATAAACATGGCTTCTTTTGCCCCAATTTTTGTTAGTTGTTACAGTACTTAACCAAACTATTTAACATGTTAATCATCTCCAGATGATTTACTTAAAATGGTGAAATAAAAAAACTGTTAAAGTGTAAAATAAGGAAACTTTTAAAGTGTTTTATGGCCATTGTTGGTGTGTTTGAGCAACCAGGTTGAAAGTAAAATTTTGATGCTCTAGTATTTCTCGTAATTTTTGTTTTGCAGTAGAAGTAATGCAAATGCTGCACATATTTCCCTTGGCATCCCTTTCTTTGATCCAACATGCAGAAGAGGGTGTAAAATTCTGTCGGCTATATGATGTGTTGATATTGACGTAGCACTATTATTACCAACTGTAATGTAACAGTTCTTGCTGGCCTAGAAGTGACAGTACACTGTCCACATGCGTGCTGGGGGACGTAGTGATTACGGCCTGGAACTTGGCGTGCAGGGACCACAACCTCGTAGCTTCGCATACAATGTTTGGTCTAGTTGTTCGCAAAGTTGCCCCATTTTGTATTTCCTTCATTACTACTGTGGTAATCTGTACACCAAACTACACTCGTTCAGCACCATAAATGCCACATCACCGTACTACTGTAGCACAACAATTCACTGTGAGTTTGTCCTCACCGACACATTCGTTAGTCAATGTAAATATTTTGTAAAGAAGTGTGTTTTATGTTAGTACTGTACTTAATTTGTTGAGTAAGTAGTGTTTCACATTTTTGTACATGTTGACGAAGACTCCTGCACTGAAGGATAATTCAGTGCATACTAATTTTGTAAAAATAATTTGGTTGTTGTAGCAAAAGTAGTTTTTTTGCTAACAGACTGATGATTATAATGACTGAATACGAAACACCCAGTCAAGTTGTTGTCCATTCAATTACATTTCAATCAAATGAGATAAAAGACATGTGAATATGTGTTCTATGTCACTGTTGATAAAGTCTGTCTACACTCACATAATTTAAGATGCAAATTTGGGAACTTAGTAGGATACATTTTAATTGTTAGACTGGTATCTCTGTTTTATCTTATTTTACGATAAATTATTCTTCAGTGTGAGTTTGTGTCTATGAATATGTATCGAACTTTAACATCTCAATGTTTTTCTGTGTCGCGATAAGAAAGAATTGTTTGGGGAGTGCTCTTAGACTTCAAACAAGAAACTGTCATCCCCTTACTTTAACTGATCTTTTAAAAGATGTTTTTAGTGTTCACGGATACAAAATCTACTTGTATGTAAAATTATTTTACCATTATACTTTGTTATTTTTAAAATGTTCTTATAAAAATATAACACAGTTGTTTCAATCTGGTTGTAATAAAATATAGCATATATTTGAACAGATTGTAAGAATGTGGTCTAGTATAAGAATGCGATGTTCTGTTTTTTCCCCGTTCATTGTTATTTGTACATTTTTATTGTTCCTACACAGATTTTTTGCAAGAAGTTGGCTGTATTAAAGTGTACTACATATTGTGCTTGCATGAAGTAGGATGTAACTTTGGTAGTTCTTAGAGCATAACTTTGTACTAACAAAAGGCACCAAGCTGAAGATACCAGTGTATACTGTAGAGAGTTTTGTTTGTAACCCACGACGGTAATGTGTCGATGTAATGCTATGGAGTTGCAGGTCATTTATAACTGCAGTGAAACTGGTATTTATATTTTGTACTGGCCCTGATGTTAAACTTTTCTCACAGTTTCAGACAGCCATTAAAATAAATTATGTCACTGTAAGATAATATCACCAGAAATATTTTATTGCGTAGAGTTCAGTTCTCTATTGACGTGTGGTGTAAACAGTTACCAAAAAAATATCGTGCTCACAAATATCTGTTGTAACTATTTGTAGGACATACTGTAATGTCACTGTGTTGTAATTCCCTGAGGTAAATTAATTACACTACATATTTAAAAGTAATGAATATTCACTTGCATGTACAGGTTTCAACATGTTTTATTCAGGTTTGTAAGACGAAAAAAAGGAGAAAAAGACAAGGGGGTTGGGGGAGTGACCAAACGTGACGTTAAACTATTCTTCTGTTCGCTGACTGCAAGCGCAATATTCACTACAGCGATGGTCATGAAACCTGTGATACTGCAGCGCGCTCAGCAAGTTGCATCATTTGAAACCATTCTCACAGTACACATTCATATTTGTATTATTGGCGATCTGCATCAAGAATGCCTAACTTCAAGCAGTTTTCTTTTCTCATGCTATTATACCTACTGTTTTGGAAATTTTAAAAAATTAATGTTGCAAATTGGTAATTTCACGTGCTTCTTAACATTATAATGCATGTAAGAACAAGAAGAAGTCATCACATAGCTAATGAGATTTCTTTCCTCTACATCCACAATTTTGAGCACTTTTGATGAGGTTCTGAATAGTTTAGGTAATTGGCTTTAATTATCCCACACAACTACGGGGCAGGCAGGTAACAAGCTGCCATTCATAATTGTTTCATTAAGGTTGATAGGTTCTTACTCTTTACTTGACATTTGAAGATCCATTGCAGACCACGTTGCTGTTTGCTTCCTGCCGAGGAGTTATAAGCAAACTTAACACTATTTATGTGGTCATTACGTGAAAACTTTGGCCAGCACCATTAATAGGGTTGTACCCTGTAAATGTTACGGAAGTGCCCTCGACGATGATTATCTATAAAAAAAAAAATGCATCGTGTACGGCTTCCGCCCCAACCCTGAAGCATAACAGCCTCCGGGGCTATTTTACGTGTGATACCACTTGGGGACCGAAAATGAGTCCATAAAACTGTGGGTGGTCCAAGAGTGGCGGGAGGGAGGACTGCGTATTTGGGGCGCCCACATCCACACGCCATGTAACGACACCCTATTGCAGTCCGGCGCTACGCTGGACGCTGCATTACCGGGCCACTTGTCACAGAACTGCCACGTTCCTCCTACTTCCATTTGCAACCATCTGTTTTTACAGTATAGATATTTGGGTGGGCGATAGGTGTAATTGTCACTTACATTTAAATGTTTGTGATTTTTCTTTGTAGGAAACGAGCATCATTTGAATTTGTGGGTGATGCCAGTTATAACAAGAAATGTGTTGTGAATTTTAAACATCTGGAAGCTATTAATACCAAATACAGGAAAAGACTGAATGTATTTCTAAATATAATGCATGTTAACAACTGAATTTTATTGTTAACAATTTTTTTGTATACATCCAATTTAATATTTGTGGATTTATTAATAAATTATACATTTATATACGTGTAATTATTAATGTTCATATTGACTACCGAGTTAAAATTTATTGTGAGCCAACAAATATCTGAAATAACATTTCACTAAGTTTTGTAAGGACGAAAATTGTATACCTGCCAGTATTATATAAGAGGTTTATACATTTTGATCTCAATTTTAAGGCAGCTTGTTTGCTATTAATAAATGTATGAGGAATTATTTCCTTAAATTTTAAAATGGGCTTATCTACAGTACCTAGTAACTCAAACTAATAAAATACATAATGTGCAAGAACCCTTAGAAATTTGGGCCCAGACATAATTCAATCCTACAGATTAAATATTATATTATTGTAGTTTATTGCCTTAATTTTACTTGATAATTCAATATTTTTTTGTATTCATGAAAGAATGTTTATTTTGATTTTTGGAATTAAACTGAATCACAGTAATTAAATGTATACCTACTATGTAAACTGTGCCATGGAGACAGGATATATTGTTGGAAAATGTTTATATCTGTAACATCAATGTATTTGTACTCTATACTCTCTTAAATGATTTACAAAACAGTTTGTACAATACCCTGATTGTGTAGTGTTGCATTCTGTATCACCATCTGCATCTAGTAACACAGTTACGTTATGATGGTCTTGTTTTGCTAATTCAGTATCTAAGCACACATTTGTACCCCTTGTAAATTTGTATATTGGATTAATAAATAATTTAGAAAATCACAACTTAGCTTTTTATTGAAATGTCAACTTTTGCTGGGGGTCTGATTTTTATGTTTTAGCACAGCAGCTATAAATTAACACATTTTTAAATAAATTTCTTTGAAGTGTAAATCCAGTAACTAATTTTATATGACTAGAGATTTGAATGAAAAGCTGTAAAGAGTTATGCAGGCATAAAAATTGAAAAGTTTGCAGTAGCAGTAAACACAATTTACTTTGAAGTTGCGGAGAGAACATTCTTTGAAAATAAATTATTTGTACCAATGTAAAAACATTTCTGTTCAACAAAGCCGATTCCATTAATTTGTGAATACAGTATCACTTACTATACTTATTCAATCTTGCAAAATACTGAATGATCAGATAGCCATTTACTGTGGTAGAAAGTATTCTGTTTTTATTGTGTGTGTTCTTGTTCGCAATGAAGTTTGGAGCTGTGATGTGATAAAATTCTCTTTTGATCATCTTTACATTGAAATTCCTTTCATCGTGAGTGTTAGGAAAATACACAGGCTGCAAGCTGGGAAAAATATAATGTTCTGTACAGTATGTAGGTATTCAAAGAACTATTGTGTTCGGAAATACATAAACCTTCTGACAGCACTTTACAACTGGGTAGAACCTAGTACACACAACACAGGATGGGGAGGGAATTAGCCTGTGCATGGCACAGGGTCTTGGCAGACAGATGAACGTCTATCTCTGGTGCACTAACCACCAGTAGAATACAAACTGACACACTCAGGGCTCCATACATGTAGTGATCGACATCAGCACCAGGCCCAGCAACCTAGCGAGTCAGTGAATATCCTGTACACTTGTGTCAATGACATCGGTACTGGGGCTGCACTTTGCACGTGTGCCGTGGACAAGCGACCACGCCAATGATAACTCAAACTTGAACACGAAAATTACTCACATACTTCAACAAGAAAACAATGCAGAAACAGTAAAAGATATCTGGTAACGTGGGTAATCCACGGGCTACTGAGTTACGCAGGAATTAGTAGCGCACACAACAATACGGAATTGCAAACTGAAGTTACTTACAACACTTGTTAACATTCCGTTCATCCTAGTTATATTTGCATTTGCTGGTCAGCACAAGAAAATAGAAAAAGAAAAATGTTTTTGTCTCATTATTTAACTGCGCAAAGTCTATAAGCCAGAAGAAAATACAAGTATTATAAGAAAAACATTACAGCATCTCTGTGAGAAAATGTTTGGGGCACATGAACTCTCATCCTGACTGTATTTACTGCATCCAGAGAGCGGCACATGTGCCCTCGCACCGCTCGTCCTAGTTGTCTCACCGGTGACCAGCCTGCACAAGCACGCTGGTTATCCCTCACACTGCCACTGAAACAAAACCCAATGTTGCACATGCAGATGCACTTACAACAAAACAATACTACAAAGCATGTCAGTCCAAAGAAAACCAAACAAACAATACAAAAAGCTTAAACCTCCTGCAATTAATACTGACTTGAGTTTTCCTAATGTATTCTTGTATTAAGAATAACAGATTACTGTTGCAAGTGGGATCCACAAGGGCCTCGCAGTTAGTTTTATTTAACTACAGGCCAGGGCAAGGCCCCAAATGATAAATAAGTTGGAAAGATGCTGATCTACGAACAAAACCCATAATTGGGATGACAGATTATATTGAACATGTGATATGGAGGAATTGCCTGCTGCGTAGCCTAGATAATTTTGAAAATTTTTGTATTCCATTTTATATATCACTGACTATAATGGCACTGTTATTACCAGGAGAACATGGGATATGAGGAGATTTTCCCTGCTGCATATCCAAGATAATTTTTAAAAATAATTTTTTTTATCCCAAATATTATCAACACTGACCGAGAACCACTATTGGCACTGTCTTTACCAGGAGATCACGTTACTGGCACTAGAGATGGGAGTGGTGACAACATTCCTGGATCGGTGACAAGTGACAGCGACATCGAAGTCGTAGTGACAAATAGCCATGACTTTATCACTGCTTGCCACCGTCCCTTGTTTTAAGTCATTTTCCAATTCACTGCACTGTGTGCACTCGGTGAGTTTTGGGAACTAGATAAGTGTAATTCCCATGAGTTTGTTCGAATCTAGTGTTTGCTTGTCGTCTATAATCGCACGCGGGGCACACTTTTACAGTGCAGTCGGCAATTGGAAGATGGGAAAACAACTGCACTCAGTGCGTGCTCTCTTCAGATTTATATNTTTTTTCCCCCCCCCCCCCCTCTATTTATGTGCTACATGAATGTTAGATACTTGGTCTGTTTGTTTCATACGGAGATAGACGTTCATACGATGTAAACAGATACTTTATAGTGAATTTCATTAAAGAAATTATTTAAAATAGGTAACATTGTCATAAAGCTTGATACTCTGAATTTTATGTTGTGTTTCCTATTTAATATTTTCTACATGAAGTTAATTTAAATATTTACAACATTAATAAGCGCTATTATACAGCTAACCAAAAATGAATTAAATTACATTTTTTTCGTTTAAAATGTTTTAAGTTTGTTTACATTTCAGGTACGTTTCAAATACTTTGTATTTCATCGTTATGAGATTACAGAGTTTAATTTGACGTGATATTTCGGGAGTTGTTAACGAAGTGACAGCACTTCAAATTTGGAACCCCACTTTATAAATAAATCTATGTTAGTTAAGCACCACGAGAGTTAAGAAATACAACAACTTAATATAGATCTCGCAGCTACAAGTGAGGCGGCACCATGACAGCGACAAGCGAAAGCGAAAATAGATAATCTCTGGCACAGGTCGCCAAATCTTTAAGTCTTCTGTCACAATTTAGTTTGCGACATCTCACGACAGCGACAAGCCTGGAGCAGTGACAGGAATTATTACCCATCCCTAACTGGCACTCTAACCAGATCATGTATTTTCCCCGTAAGCTACCACGCATTGATTGGCGAGCGACGTCACGTCTCAGTCTGTTGCTGGCATGTGCTGGACCGCTGCTGTTTGGTCCGGGGCCCTGCTACACTGTTGGTTTGGCTAGAACTAGGTGGTCTGAAAATGTGGTGCAGATGACTTAAGCTCGCAACAGTTGCAGAGACTCACAACATGCCCTCGTCTGATTCCTCTGCATCAAGATCAGATGAGAACTATGACTCACTTGGGTGCAGCAGCGAGTTTTGGGCGGCTCTTAACGAGATTTTGAGAGCCAATGAGGGTGAAGCGAGGTGGATATTGAGGAAGGCCGGGGGAAACTGGAGACCCGCGAGAAAACCCGCCGACCAGCGGCACAATTCCAATTCCAATTCCGATGTACGAAAATCCGGGGAGCGATCCCACCAGGAATCGAACCAGGTTCGCCTTGGTGGGAGGCGAGTATTCTGACCACTACACCACTGCGGCCCCTAACTATGAAGCGAGCAGCACCCCGCGTAATCCTTGCGTCTATTTGTTGCACCGTATCCCAGCAGCAGCCCCAGCAGAGGACCGTGTAGACTTGACAGCTCCTCGTGAGTGGTCGTCAAGAGTCTATGACCAGTGGTTGATGAACACGCCCGTTTGCCCAGCCACCGCCTATCAGCTGATGGTCCCACTTCCATCTCATCACGTGGGCAATATCACAACAATCCAGTGGTTCGGATTCCACAAACCGGGCAAGTGCAGATGCTTCTGTGTGATGCACGCGCTCCCCAAAAACCAAATTAAAAGGATTATCATACTAGTGATTGTAACACCAAAAATGCACCCAAATGCAAATCGACTTCATCCATGCCAACCTACCCCAACCAAGTCCCATTATAACAGGGGTTACAGCATTTACTTAATATTAGCAGCATTAGCGTGTATATGCAGTGTTTTCGTCTTATTATATTGGAAAAAGGCTTATGCGTGCGATGAAACTGTCAAAATGTCCATGAATCCAAGTTAAAGATGTCTTCATGTTAACACTCATTCAACAATTCTACTTTCATAGCGTGTGTTTGATTTGTTCTACAAAGGCTGCACTTATCCTCGCTCCCTACTAATGGCACTGCATTGTCACCAGTTTCACAAAGTATTCTGCCCGAAATTCTGAAGGAATAGTAGCACACAGAGAAAACTTGCTCGTTTGTTAAATATTCTCTTTTAGAACATTTACTTTATAACAAAATTTTGGATAAATACAATTTTCTTAAAATTTCTTAATTTGGCAGTATTATCTGTGAAAGTTAAATTGAATAATCTTTTGTTTGAACTAGTATCTTCGAAACTGAAGCATTGAGGATTTCTTTAACATAGATTACCCATTTAAACTCTGGCTGCAGAGCCTCTACAGCATTTGCATTCAAATTACACAAAGTTCCGTTTCTGCCAGAAGCACAACAAATCAATTTAAATTAATTTTTCAGATTTATTTTGCAAAAGATTCAGCACATCAGTCCTGGAAGAGATTAATTCTCACTGCCATCGCAGTGCTGGAGAAAAATGTTCATCTGGCCTCAGCATTCTCACCAGCAGTTGCCTCGCCTTTGCTCATCACCACCAGCACCACGTGATACATAGCTGCAAGCAGTACTTAATGTGAGGAAGTTGTGGACTGGGATCGTTAATCCAGTATCCAGTCTTGGATTTACCCACAAGCATTCTCATCACAGCACACTAAATAGAAATATTACTGTCACCTTGACAGAACATATTTCCAAGACTTGATGGAAGTTGCAGTCAAATAGCAGTTGGTTGGGACGGCCACTGGAAACACCTACAAAGTGCAAGGTCTACGAAAATAGTCTTCTTGGGAATTTGGCTTGCCATCACATAGAGGCTGTGGCATTAACAGATGATGATGATGATGGTAAACCACTTTGTGGGATTCATGGCCTGCATTCAAGAAGTCCATCTAGAGATGGGTGTGCCAGCTGCAGGATACCCACGTAATTGCCACCCTCGGTCCTCGGCTGACAGTACAGGTGACAACTGTCCGCCCATCCCACACGAGTGTTCATCTCCCGGCCGTCTCTAGACCCATGCACACAATTTGAAAAAAAAGGGAGGCGGTGGTGTTCTGGTAGCGACAATGTTCCATCAACTACGCCTCCAGTTTTACAACAAAAATAATTTTCTGGTACAGCCCAGATACAAAACCAGGCAAGGGACAATCAAATAGAATCACTTTTTATAGGATAATTAAAACTGAGATTACTACAGTTTGTTTTAAGATTTTGTTTAGTTTCATTTCTTGCAACTTTACAGGAAGGGTTTACCCTCCAAAAATTTCCCGTTCACATGGCCCTACGTCTCACCACAGATCTTGCCTGCGTCAGGCTCACCTGGGGAAGGAATACTGCCATGATACAACGACAGAACGATATTTCCCTAGACAAGTGGGCCAACAAGGACCAGACGCCACTTTCTCTACCACGGGAAAGAGGTGCGACGGGGCAGGCGTGTGTCAAAAACAAGTATATTAACGAGAACTGCAGAGGTTGAGAAACACGAGCCACAGTCCTCTCAAGCCCTGCACGTCTATATTGTAATACTGTGATTGAAAACAGTATAAAATGAATGGGTGCTCTACAAGGAATTAAATGCCACACACTACAATATTATGTAAAATACCCACTATCTTTTTTAATCGTGTAAGATCCGAGTTTGTTCATGATACAAGAAGACTTGTAGGGGAGATTCACAACAGCATTTCCTTTTGTAATAACTAACCTCTTCCATTCCTGTCAATCTGTTCTACAAGTAACAAAACATTTCAAGAAAACATGTGTTACACATACAAATACTTGCAAGAAATTATACAGGCTGAGTAGAAAAGAATACCCCAACTTTGAAGGTCTATAATATCAAAACCTACAACCTTGGTTGACCAATCAAATGAACCGTGGAACTGTGAAGTTTGTTTACCATATCTTCATAAATGTTCAATGTGACCACCATGAGCGGCCCGAACGACATCTATGCGATAATCACACTAGTTCCACGCTCTTGTCAGCATGTCCGGTGTTGCGGGTTGGATTGCATCCGTAATTCTCGTTTTGAGGTCGTCAATGTTAGCCGGCAATGGTGGACAAAACTCTTGATCCTTTATGTACACCGATAAGAAAAAATTGCGCTGGGTAAGATCTGGGCTTCTTGGGAACCAGTGATAAAGAGCCTGGTCACCAGTTGCTGCTCGACCAATCCAGCGTTGCGGCAACGTCTTGTTCAGATATCGGTGAACAGCTAGGTGCCAATGGGGTGGTGCACCATCCTGCTGGTAAATGAAGTCCCCCGCCGCCTCTTCTGAGGAAACAACCACTCTGTAAGCATGTCCAAATAAGGGATTCCAGTAACAGTGGGCTCGTGAAAAAAGAAAGGGCCGAAAACAGTGTCTTTGGATACAGCACAAAACATGTTCACTTTGGGGGAAGCACGCTAGTGTTCGGTTCACCTTACCAATTGTATGGAACATAGCTTCATCGCTAAAAACCAGCTTAGACATGAATGCATCATCTACCTCTTTCTGGTCACATAAAAGAAACGTCAGACCGTCCCCTTCACAGTGACGTGTCGAATGCGAGCTCGCTTCCCCTCACCACCTCAAACCGAGAGTTACGAATGCCATCCAAACTGTGACACCGGATATGCTGACAAGAGCGTGGGACGAGTTTGATTATCGCATAGATGTCGTTCTGGCTGCTCATGGCGGTCACAGTTAACATTTATGAACGTATGGTACACAAACTTCACGGTTCATTTGATTGGTCAATCAAGGTTTTAGGTTTTTTTGGTTTTGATATTATAGACTTTCAAAGTTGGGGTATTCTTTTATATTCATCCTGTATAGTGCGAGCTGCTTTAAGCCAATGTGGGCAAGCAACCATAGCCCTTTACATGAAAAAAATACCATTTAAAATTTTGTTAAGAGTTTGCAAATATGCTTAAGGAGTTAGTGCAGCTTGTGGGCAGAAACAGACACACTTGTTGTCGTAGGCAAAAACTGAGTGTTTCAAATAATTAACTGCCTAGTGCAAAACAGAAAATCCAAACTTTTTTCCTGCTTGTGTGAAATAAGTTTCAACTTGGCTGAAGTCTTGTGCCGGAGATGGTAATAAACACATAGCTTATGCCAAGCATCCCCCTGGTCCAGGAGGATATAAATTCATCTCGAAAACCTATCTTCCTTTCTTGCGGTCCCACCGTCTTCCCTAGCAAAGCTCACAGGCCTCCGGCACTTCTAAAGTCCCTTGCACCGTAACACAAACGCAGGCCATGTTAACATAATTACACTATCTATGTTTGCGAATGTTGCCCTATCAGACACACTTCACTACGTCACAGTAGCTGTGCATCTTAATTCTTCCCAAGCCCGATTTCAAATCTCTGAACTAAACAAAATTTCTTCTCAATGCAAAGCCTAACATGGGAAACCACTTTGGATTTCTGGATCCTACGCCATGTAAGATGGCAACCACCCATTAAGTAAGCTAAAAATGTAATAATTTAAATATTTGAAAAAAAATTTCTGCATGTGTCAAGGGTAGGGCGCGTGCTGTTATAGAAATGTACAATGCATAGCAACAAAAATTCCACTGCATGCTAAATAAAAATTATATTCCCAGTAAGAATAAAATTAACATTACCAACATAATTAAACAAAATTAATAACAAATAATGAATATAAATTTTTTCAAATAAAACCACTAATTTGTAGGTATCTTTTTTAACAATCCATAATAATTAAGGATATGCAATAATTACGATAAGATACACCTGTTATAGAGCTGTAATGCAAGACAAAACAATCTCCCCAAACGTATGCAGATATCAAGACATTCCACCCGTACCTGGTGAACCCCAGTAGCCAAACCGAAAAAGTTACCAAAAATTTTAAAAATCAACCCTAGGTGAATGTTATACATTGAGGGTTTAAATTTTTGTTTTCCTATGAATTTTATATTAATATTACTTTTGCACAATATTCTATGGCATAACTCAATTAACAAACAGTACCTGTTACCCTACTGTAATACATTTAAATCTCTTTCGCACTTTGAATACAAAGGAGAATTGTCAAAGGAAATTGTAAGTTTACAGTTTTTGCCCTTCTGAAATGCGAAACTACATCTGCTGTGTTTGAGAAGAGGCATGTTTGACGTCTATAATTACCTTTTTTCACAAGTACCAAAATATCACCAACATGTAAATATTTACATACAAAATGGGTATGAATGTTCATCTGGAAAATGCACAAGATAAAAACTACAATTCAGGTTTATCTGCATTTATTACCAACTCGCATAACAAATTTTCATGGAAATCAAGGACATTATACAAGCAAATCTTCCAAGCATATTTCATCACATATTTTTACAGGGTAGTGCGAAATAGAGACTTGGTTTTCATACAATTTCTCTACATAGGTTTATCATAATCAACAAACTGTACAACTAGTTGAGATGTGTTAGTTTACCAACAGGAGTTACACTGACAAGTATCAATCGTCGAAAAGGAAGTACGTACATAAAAGTGGTCCTCGGATAACCGTGTTTCTTCACGACAATATGCTCGATTTACACTGTCTTAGGAAATAAATACAAAACACAGATCACCAGACTAATAAGAAATGGGACATCTGATAGCCATCAGCAGGTTTTTTATGTATACAAGTTGCTCAAAAACACCGGCTGCCATTAAGAAGTCACTTGGTATTAACACAACTACTACAATTAAACACCTAGCCACTAGTCATTAATTTGGTTCCACATCAACTTGATTTACTACGTTTCACACACATGAAATACTTTCCACAGTATTTCAAAACTTAAAAAAAAAAAAAAATTCTGAATAGAGTGAAGTATCTACAAGAGTGTAATATGTTTTCCAACAACATAAAGTCACAGCCATTGTGAAAATTGCTTTGAAAGCTAACCTAGCTAACACTGAGATTTATTTGTATTCATGTATTTGTATTGCATCAGTAAACTACAATATCTAACGTGCAAGGAAACCTTTTGAGATTCTCATCAACACATCCAGTTACGGAGCACAACCTATGCGCAAATTAATTGTTTTTCCCTTCCCAGTGGTTGATTTCAACAAACTAACACAGTAAATACTTTCACTGAGCATTCAAAGCACAAAAAACACAAATCAACGTAATTAATCTTCCTCTCAGTTTTCAAAATAATTACTGTATCCAATGAAAACTACTATTTACTAACCGAATAATCATTTTCATGTTACCACTTATAAAGAGCTTCAATTTCACGCTATCTGTAAATTGTTAATTATTGCTACAATGAGAACATAATGTTATGGACTCTTTAAGGTCTGCAACAGATAAATTAACTGAAACATGTCACATTACTACCAAGCAAGATGCATACATACAAACAAAACACACATTTGAAATTTAAAAGTGTTGTTTTTGGAAGCAAGGCAACCGCCAACCACAGAATTATTTTGTGCATGCATAAAGTAGCTTCCCAGCCAAAAACACGGTATGGCAAGTTACAACCCCAAAAGAAACAAACGCAAATAACAAATCCATGTTAATCTCATTCCCAGATCCCCAAATGTAGAAAGGTAGTTGCCAGACACCTCAAAGACCCACACACACACTGGCACTGAAATTCCTAGACGTGAGAGAACCTGATGGTGAACAACACACTACACAAAGTAGTAAAGAGCAGGAACAACACACAACTATAGCAAAGCAGGGCAAGTGCGTAATGCAGGGGAATGATCAAACAATTACTGACAAAAAAAAAAACTAATGATTTGTGGCCCTGAAGAGAGGGGTGCTAGGCTCGCCACTACTAGGTCCATCAAACACAGCCACAGTACCGGACACGCACAGCACTCGACCGTCGATAAACCTTTCAATGTGATAGCGAGAATTAAAGAGATCTGGGCAAGTGCCTGAGCACAGAGTATTCAGCATCGATGAGGACGGATTCTCGTGTGCAACTCGGGGGTCGTTATGGAAGTTACGACACCCACCACTCGCTGTAAAATTAAAAATCTACACATAATTAATTTATGAAGTGAATTTAACCATTTTAAAGTACAATGCTATTAATACAATTAGTACACTTCTTACATTAGTCGCATGCAAGGTTTAAAATTTTATTTGTAGACTGTTAACGGTAAACTGAGCACTTCTGAAAGTCCTGCGCAAGATCCACTTGCATGCACGTTGTGCATTATTCCACCACGTGTGAAATTAACATTGGAGTGGGCCTGATCACTTTTATACATATGTCTGGTAAAGTTAAACTGACATTAGCAAAGTAAATGTTTCACGAATGTGCTCATTCTTGCACTTTTATGAAGAGAGGGGATCCGTTTGGACATCTTTGCTGGCAAACTTGAGGTTCAATAGGGTTCTGAATTCTTCCCGGTTTGTCACAAACGCTCATACTGCGAGTCATTTTCACAGATGTGTACATAACACTTATAATACAACGTTGAAATATGGAACCACTATCTCCAAGTCATTGCCAACTTGACAGTGTGCACACCATTAGTGTGCCTGTTGAAATGTATGTAGGTAGGGGCAGTGACATTTTTCAAAGGTTGGTTACAAAAATGCTCAAGTGACCATAAACAACCAATAATACCATCTTGTCGAATAGATAGATCTAGTTATGCCTCAGAGTGGACCAACAGTGGAATTTCACGGTGGGCGAAATAGGAGTACCTCGGACAACCTATCAGCCAACAAAGTCCACCGTGTTTCCCAACACAAGAACATCCAGGAATGACACAGCTGTAAAGTTTGCTGTGACGGGGGTTGAACCTCCGTGTCACATTTGTCTTCTTTGTCTTAATGGGGGATTGTATTAACAGTGGGGAAACCTTTACTGGAGTGCAGTAAAGTCATGTAAGCAGTCCCATGTCTGTTTTTACAAACAAAATGCCAGCTATAATGCTGTGTTACTTTTCTCAAGACTGCAACATCATGTAAGATGTTTTCTTCCATACAACAGTTTCAAGATTGTGAAAAATTTCAGTGAGATAGTATAATCCCACTGGGGTATTCATCTTCATAGTGAAACACACTAAATTTTCTTGCATTAAAAGAACAGTTTCTTTCGCCCAACTACATTAAAGTTACCTGGCTGCACTGACTTACTAGTGACACACTGTACAAACAAGAAATGTGCACGCTTCCTAGCATTTTAATATTACTGTACTGACTATAACTAGTTCAGATGCTCAACCAGCCCCTGCTAGTCATATCAAAGGTGGAAAGTGGTCTTACGCATATGTACATCTGTTTGTAATTGCAAATTATTTTGTCGATACACACATGGTACCGTGCTTCCAACCACAGATGCTACAGAAGATGCTATTCGCCACAACAAATATACAGCAACATGTCAAGAAACAATTTCAGTGAAATAATTCTTTGAAGGAATGGAGGAGTATGAATTCTTGCACACGTGCACAATTTGTTGCAGCAAGACACTGGTTATAACGAAGTCTGTAGAAAACGAACTTCTCACTGCACATTCAGATTGTCAATCTTAACTGTCAAGTGAAATCATGAAACTAAAATAAACACCTGAAGGATCCAGTAAGTGATGTGGACATGTGGTCACCCTTATTGAAATGAATGTAACTTTAATACTGATGATACTACGGTTAGATAATAATGAAACAGTTAAAAATTAAATACACTATTATACTGTAAACAAACAAGTCGCAGCGTATCGACTCACAATAAAAACATAGCAAAGGGGAATTGAANCCCCCCCCCTCCCAGGATTCAACATAACTACCACAAGAGTTTGCTGTTATTGAAGCAAAAGGAAACTTGTAAAAGAATGCAACTAGAAAGTGTAGACTGCAACCACATACACTTTGTTGTAATGTTTTGCACGACATGTGATGTTGAGTGACTGACTGCACAGTCACTGTCGGACAAGGCTTTGTGCGTCGGTCAGAGACACGGGTTATATGACTGGGCTAACTATTGGCTGCTAACCGAACCCCAGCAAGTATATCAGCTGAGGCGCATGGCTTGATGGCACGACACAAAGTCTGGCATGGGCTTAACTGTCCTTCATGCTACAGGTTTGCACACAGCCACTAGTTTACCTGTATTGGGCGTGGCCCGGAGTAGCTCCAGACTCGGCCGCTGTTGCTGGCTGTAACTCGTGCCCAGTCCGTGGGCGAAGGTGGTGCTGCGGCTGACTGTGCTGGTGGGGGACCGCTGGTCCTGTTGGGTCGGAACCAAGGATTATCGATTCCCAGCGGTACTGGAAGTCTTTGGCGAAATCTCTTAACGATAACATGTGGCTCGCCGGCGGTCTTGTGGGGTGGCTGAAAGAGGGAACTGGGAGGTGAGGCCTCTCCAGATGGCACTGGGTTGCAGTTCACGCTAGACCCAGAGGCAGTAGCTGGCCTCTTAGCACCACTCCTATGGGCATATGCCATAGAGGTAGGAACTAAGGTCTGCCATGCTAAGGAAGAGCAGGTGAATAAGATCCTAGTTAGGTATGAAGCCAGCAGAGGCCGAGCCACCCAGTCGTACCCGATTACTCTAACCGGCAAAGTACAATGCGGTGGGTTATTTTGTCTGATAGCGACGTGGGTGTGATCCAAAAGGGATCAGACCTCTAGAACCAGTCTTATCACTCCTTCCGGCGAAAATAACAATGCAGTGGATGGAGTGAATTGGCTGGGCTGGCTGACTAGCCGCCTTGTGGATTGAGTGTCTAGTGGTTGTGGCCTTACTGTACGTGCGCACCAGGTACCTTGCCGTACCCNACTAGCCGCCTTGTGGATTGAGTGTCTAGTGGTTGTGGCCTTACTGTACGTGCGCACCAGGTACCTTGCCGTACCCGATCCACAATGTGGGTGGCAGTCTTAACGTGTGTTTGAGATGTACGTGCACCCCGTTAAGGGAGCCCGCAGTCCTACTCTAGGTTCTGCAAAGAGGGTTTCAATAACACTGTCTTCTGCTTTTCCTTAGTGGGCCGTCTACTTGGGATTTAAGTAGCAGTCATCCGAGAAACGAATACTCGAAGGTGAGCTAAGATCACGTGTTTATTCCTGTGAGGAATAGACATGGTGGCCCGTACTAACTCCTAACTAAAATGATCTGTAACCGAAGTAAACTACAATAATACCAAATTAAGGGGACCTGGGTCTAAACTAGACAAGAGCAAATGTGGCAAGGTAGCTATAATACTAACTGACCCTAAGTAACGTGGTGTTGTCTAGAACGCACTCTAGTGTCACTACCAGAAGGGTAGTGAGAGTTAAAGGGGATGAAGACTTCTTCAGGGGTTGCTGGTGAAGGTATCGAAGATGTCTGGTGGGTAGCGGTGGTCCTACTGGAGGACGTTGATGTCTGCAGAGAGCTCCAGCACACGAGGTGGTAGAACGAGCTGCGGAGAATGAACTGCCGTTCTGTGGCGATGCAAGGACGTATATCCACCTGCTCTTGAAGGTGGTGTGGGTAGCTCCTCCCTCCGTAGGCAGAGCCGTACTCTGGTGCCATCTATCGGGCCGTGCTGGAAGCAGGCTTCTCTGCTATGCGGGGTTGCGTCGACTGCATGAGCTCAAGGGCAGCGCTGGTTTTTATCACAAGTGGGGGTGGCATGACATCTGACGTTAAGGTGAAAACAATCTTGGCTGAAGTGTCCGTGAGTGCCCCTTGCCTAGGGGCGTGCTGGTAGACTCTGGTAGCAAGTCGTTCATGGTTCAAACCCCGCCTGGGATGACATGACACGTGAAGATGAGGCAAAGTTGCACATGCATGTGTGTGTATGTGTCAGTACGCATCATGTGTATAAAATGGAATTAACAGAAAAAAACATCCAGAAAACTGTTGACTTCCCTTGGTATTCATTACTCATATATAAGAAGGCAATATGCTATAAAAATTATTTTAGCTTTCATAAACAGTGTGTGTTTACAACAAAAAAAAATCCTAACAGTAAGGTACAGTTGGTACTTATGAAAGTCTGTCAGTTTTAATGTTGATTGGTTTGGTTNCAAAAAAAAATCCTAACAGTAAGGTACAGTTGGTACTTATGAAAGTCTGTCAGTTTTAATGTTGATTGGTTTGGTTAAAAATTTGTTGATTTGTACAACAATTGAAACAAATGAATTCTGCACAAAACTTCCTGNGTGAGTGCCCCTTGCCTAGGGGCGTGCTGGTAGACTCTGGTAGCAAGTCGTTCATGGTTCAAACCCCGCCTGGGATAACATGACACATGAAGATGAGGCAAAGTTGCACATGCATGTGTGTGTATGTGTCAGTACACATCATGTGTATAAAATGGAATTAACAGAAAAAAACATGCAGAAAACTGTTGACTTCCCTTGGTATTCATTACTCATATATAAGAAGGCAATACGCTATAAAAATTATTTTAGCTTTCATAAACAGTGTGTGTTTACAACAAAAAAAAAATCCTAACAGTAAGGTACAGTTGGTACTTATGAAAGTCTGTCAGTTTNAAACAGTGTGTGTTTACAACAAAAAAAAAATCCTAACAGTAAGGTACAGTTGGTACTTATGAAAGTCTGTCAGTTTCATTGTTGATTGGTTTGGTTAAAAATTTGTTGATTTGTACAACAATTGAAACAAATGAATTCTGCACAAAACTTCCTGNATGTTGATTGGTTTGGTTAAAAATTTGTTGATTTGTACAACAATTGAAACAAATGAATTCTGCACAAAACTTCCTGCAAAGGAAAAACAGCACTACACTTTATCAATAACTTTTTGTGTTAACACCAAATTCTGTAATATCCGAGCTGGGAAAGTGAAATATTTTTTCACCCCTTAGGCATAGGATTGTACTAACTACACCTATCATTCACCTCCATTTGCAACACTTTTGTCAACAGATACACATTTTTAACTCACTGCTCCAATTTATTAGTCACCACATAATGCTAATTAATATAACCTCTTCCAACAGACACAGTCAATTCGTTAAACGCAGTTAATGAAAAAAGGCATGATNACCTCTTCCAACAGACACAGTCAATTCGTTAAACGCAGTTAATGAAAAAAGGCATGATCAGAAAGGAACCCTACGTGGAGCCAATTATGAAACTGGGCATCTCAAATTATACAGTGCTGAATTAAAAAGTTGTTACAGTTCTATGTCATCTCTACGNATCAGAAAGGAACCCTACGTGGAGCCAATTATGAAACTGGGCATCTCAAATTATACAGTGCTGAATTAAAAAGTTGTACAGTTCTAGGTCATCTCTACACACACTTAGCTGCTGTAAAAATTCATGTACAACTGATTACAATTTATCCTATAAATTCTTTTGAGTAGTATGTAAATACGTAAATTCAGGTACAGTAGAATGCTATTATAACATTTCTCAAGGGCCCCTGGAAAAGCCAGCCTTGTACAAAGGAAAACTTTTTAGGGTAATCTTATATTGGAAAACATGTTTGTGGGCCAAGAGAAGGCAGCTTATTGAGCAGGAAAATGTTATAAGAGGAGATGTTATAACAGGGTTACTGTACAAGCATATATGCAAATCATATTTAATGTAATAATAAGAAAGAAATACACATCACTTCCTGCCACACAGTTTCCCTTAAATTGTTAATGATGAAAAATGTGCGATCTAGTTATTCATCACAAGTAAATCACTTGACTGAAGTGCAAACAGTTGTACCTGCTGCTATGATTGTAAACAATTCAAACAAATGCATAGCTTTCATTAAACTCCATTCACATAAGTTTAAGTGACTAATATTGGTCAACATTTGCCACGTAGTATGGCAGAAATCTTATGAATACTAGGTCGTCCATAGTCTGAAAAAAATTTTCTAATTAACAACACACAATTTTGATGTACAATACAAATTCAGATCAACAATATCCCAAGATTTCACCTAAAAACTTAATGCAATGTTGTTGCAACTTCTGCACAGTTCAAATTTTGACTGAAGCATTTATCTATTTAATTATTTATGCTTGGCAAGTATTTCAGGTGAAAATATTTAAGCTGCTTGCAATAAAAACAGATCATTGCATGAAATACCTGTTTATTAAGCTTACATACTATAGCAATGAATATTTTATAGTTATACTGACACTTTTGGTTTGGATTCCATATTGTAAATTTTTCTTTTTGTAATTTTATGAACGGTGGAAGATGTAAAAAAAAACCACAGCAAAAAAATAATAATAGTAGTGTTTAGTAGGGTAGTCAATCAAAAGTAACAATATTTTATGGAAAACTCGTTTCCAAATGACACCAGGTTATTTATTGTTTGAAATTTCATCTTTCAACAAAAAAAAATGATTGTCCCATAATTTAAATTTACATTAAAACTGCCCAAGTACAAAACTTCACATAAACATTCCAGGAAATTTTTTACACCAATACATTCTTTAATATTGTCTTTCCCACAGTGGTGAAAACATCGCTAGAACACAGCTAATACTGTTCATGAAATCTTTCATTAATATTATTTTTATTTAAAAAAATATATATATATAATTTTGCACAGAAAAAAGCCTGTAAGGTTTAATAATTACTCAACACTCAACACAAATTTTTATAAGTGTCAAAATGTTAAGAAACTATATGTGAAGCTTCGAAAGCATTAAATCAGGGATAAAACCCTCTATTATGATTTGAACTGTTTTATTGAAACAAAACGTACCTTCAATAAAACACATTCACACAAAAAAAAAATACCCAGTACAGCACAGTAATAAAATTTTTCTGTACAAAGCTACAGGATGAAAATGATTAGAAGACAGAAATTTGTTGTATGTAAAGGCATCACTGTATATGTATACGTAATCATTTGACCGCCTTGGGCCATACCAACACACTTATGTATTATGGCAGCAACCACAAAAGAAAAATACAGTGGAACCTCTAAGTATTCAACTCGTCTGGATTGAAATCCTGCATCCATGAAACACATTCTGTGGTTCCATTTTTTATTTACATGCATTTAAAGACCACATTCATCGAAAGTCCACATGTATTGAAATTGTTTGTCGGTCCCTGAGAATCTATGGATAGAGAATCCACTGTAGTTACAACTGAAGTGGAGTTACAAAATATTTACCGTTTTATTTCCTGTGACTTGCAGGCACAATTTTTAAAAAATACGAAAAACTTTCATGGATACATAATAAATAATCTACAAAAAAAACTAACAACTAGAGCAGACGGCAGGATGTAGTAGTTTTATTAGTCGTACACAAAAGTGCTACTCACAACTGCAACACTACTGTATTATGAAAATGAAGCTATCAATACGTACCTACAAATGCAACATGGCAAGCTTGGGATGTATATTACAGGCTACTGGTTTGACACACAACATATGACAGAAACACTATCTTTGTATATCCACATGTTCTATGTATAAAGTCTATTTCAGCATCTTAGTTATTTCCAAATACACATAATAAATGGTTATTTTCTCACTTATAATAATCTGATGATGCATAAAACAAAATACTTTTTATCTTTGCTTTAATAATTTCATGCTGTGAAATGCTACATTTCTTTCCCAAAGACAAAATCCTTCTGCTTTTAACTTAAAAATTACATTTTAAAAAATTAAATTTGTAAACAACATAAAATTAAAAATATTAAGGATTTGAAATTTTGTCTTTTCCTGGGAAATCATAATTAAAATAACTGGTGTTTCAAACTGACTGATTCCCAATTCTCTGATGAATATTTTATTTCGCTCTAATATTTTAGGAAAATCAAAGTTGATAAACTAAAATGTTCAATACTGAGCAAATAAAAAGAAAATGTAATAAAAACTGACATAATAAATATCAATACACACAAGTCTTTTGCTAATTTCACACACACACACGCACGCACGCCAGCCAGCTGCAGCGCTACTTTGTAATAACGTCAGCGAGTACCTACAAAGGGCTGCCCTCCAGGACAGCAGACTGCACATACGGGTTTCAACCTGTACAATCTTTCAATGCAAACGTACATTCCCAGTGGAGATCAGACGAACACCTTAAGAATCGACCATTGCATACCACACAAAACAGAGAGCTACGGATATCACTAACAACTCAGTCCGATAACCACCTGACACTAACTACACTTCAAGAGAATGTCCCATTGCTTATTGGAACTGGCGCTATAAAAAACTTAGTTCAATGCCTTTGGTCAGTCATGCAGAAAAAAATATTTATATTTATATATAATATATATATTTGTATACTGTACATACACACACAAGTCACACACATATACACAACATAATCTCAGGATTAAAAAAATTACAGCAACTGCGAAACTCGACATTTTGGCAAGCCCTACAACAGGGTTCACAATGGTCCAACATGTACATAACTCTAATACCGATGACATGTTGACCAAACCTACTTAGGTATTTTAGGCATAGTTTATCATACTTTGAAACATAGTTTAAAAGAAACAAACTTTTTTTTTTTACAAGTTCTTTGACACCACTGCATCATTCTTCAAAAAAGAAAATTACAGTCTTTGGAAACTTTTAAAGACACTATTTAGAATCAACAATTTTAAAACACTTCTCAGTATTCTTTACAGAAAAAAATTATAAGTAATTATATATTTGAAATTGAAGTATGTATCATACTGCAATGAGATTTTGGGAACATAAATAATAATAAAAAATATAAGACAAATATATTTAAAATTCAGTATAAACAATATTTTACCATTAAATATAAACAAATAGCAAAACATAATAGTACAGTGTCATCTTGGAGCTACACAGTAGTTCTACTTTAAATACAATATTTTACAGTTAGACACACATTCTTTTTTACCATTTTTTTACTTTTTAAGTTTCATATTGGAATACCATCATTTCTTTTTCTAGATTAATAAAATTGGCTCATGCTACGTCTTAAAACGGCACCCGGTCTTCTGTGCCCAAATATGAACACAGAATTTTTAAACGTGTACAGTTATGCCATAATACATGTCAACTCTGCATGCATCAGGAGATGTGATGGGAGAAAGGGGGACACAGAAGGGAGGAGGGAGGGGAGAAATAAGTATGAAAAGAAACTTCAGAGCAGCACATAATTATACAAATAACAAAAAAAAATATGTTTTCTTTCTGTGTTTGGCTCGGTTGGGTCGGTTGAAACGTTAATGCAACGTATGTCCGCACAGCAAGATGCGAACCAGACGAAATACCACTTTTAAATACACAAATACATAACAGTGGAAAAGGTTTAGTAGAACACTTTCTATAACTCCAGATACCGTTTAAAAAGCATGTGTAGCCTTATCTTTCACAGCATAAACCAATCCCCAGTATTTTGATTAAAGCCCACATCTTTAAACATCCAACTGGGCGCGAAGGAAAGAGATAAACCTCTTCTCAGGTTCAGCCTCAATGCTCCTGATAGCATGTTCAAACTGCACCTTACTGTAAATAACAGGTTCATGTTTGTTCGAGAGAAGGTTATTCTAGTAGCCTGAACATAAAATATNAGGTTCATGTTTGTTCGAGAGAAGGTTATTCTAGTAGCCTGAACATAAAATATTTTTCTACAGATATTAATAACTGAAAGAAAAGATCATTGTATTTTTCTTGGTACTAAATTTAAACACATCCTACTGCATCCAGACCTGGTGCTCAAATTCTGTGGAATATCACGAGTAGTTGTTAAGAGATTTGTGCGGCTCTTAACGAGGTCTTGAGAGCCGATGAGGTGAGAATGGAGTAGCGCCAAAATGCAAGGGCAGGGGAAATAGGAGAACCCCGAGAAAACCTCCCAACCAGCAACATCAACCAGGATGATTACCACTTGAGAAAATCCGGGAACAACCCCACCAGGAATCAAACTCGATTCCCCTTTGTAGGAGGCAAGTAGTCTAACCACTAAACCACCATGGCCTTCTGGTGTACCAGTCAGTGCACAGATTTTCAACAGATGAAATTCAGGAAAATGGTGTACAGTAGACCTGAGGATAGGTTTCTGTGCATTTGTTAAGGGGAGAGAACACAAAAGGGCAACTATATAAATAAAAAACATCACCTGCATCACAATAAGCTCATGTCGTAAGTCAACTAGTGCCAGGATCTTCTATGTACTAGTGTTTTATTGCTGACCACATTGGAATGCGATGTGTGGTTACTGACAGTTAAAAAACAAAATGCAAAGTTATGAAAAATGGTGGCAATTAATCACGTAGTAAGTACATAATAACGTCTGACACCATTACAATTGTTAAAAATAAGAATATTTGCTTTGAGTACAAATTTGTAAAAGGAAGAGGGGCTTTCTTGGATATGACAATTCTAGAGGACATGGTTAACTAAGGATCCACCCAACAAAGTACACCACAAGAATTCACCTAACAGATGTGTACTGCCTTTTTTCATGCAAAACGAGAGCAACTGAACTCAACCTACCTACAAATAACAACATTTATTTCATAACTCACCCAGCATTATATGATGCAGTGCAACAGATTATAGACACAACTCACAAAACTCCAATGGTTAATTTTTTACTATTTCCTCAAAACACACCAGCCTCGAACCCACCCATAAAGGATAATAAATGAAATAATCAAATTGTATACAATTTCAAACTACTCTCAGTTTTCGCACTTTATATTTTAAAACATAAGAAGGCAAAAAAATTATTTTATGTTTACCAAATTGAAAACCATTTTTGTTTGAATGAGGGCCAACTTGAACAGTATCTACAATTCCCAGTTAGCCTTAAGAATAGGCGTAACTCAATGAACGAGGAACGAAGAAAGAATGAAGCTTGGGCAAGCAGAGTGAAGCAGATATAGATACCCCACCACAGGAAGGTGGTAAACTGCTATACGAGTGAGATCAAGGCTAGACCCACACTTGCGACTTAGTAGCTGCAATCGGGTCGCGTTCGTTTTTTTCTACTTACTCTAATGTAGGAAATACGGTGTCTACCCCTTTAATATGCACACACTTTATTAACTGTTCCACAATTTATTTCATAAACTCAGAAACCAGAATACATTTTTTAAACATTTTTGAATGAGCGCATCTTCATTTGACGACCTTTGTACGTCCGAGCAGTCCACGAATTTGATTTCAGACTAATTCTGTATTGAACAATCTATTGCTGTTGACTATAGCATGCTCCAGACTGCTAGAATCCATCCATGAGACAGGCAGTAACTACAACACCAGCACAGTCCCTTTTATAAGAAATAAAGAAGAGTGCAGTTCGCTATCAAAAAATGCTGCTCACTCTAGCATTTTCAAATCTGTCGCTATTGGTGGTTGCCATGTGTGTCCACCCTCGTACGATATTATGAAATGCAATACCACGACCTGGTCCCAAGCGTGGCACTAGCCCAACATTAGAAAATGTTCTGCAAACTCGTTACTGGGTGATCAAAACCACGGCAATTCGTAACCGTAGCCCCAAAAAGCCACACATACACCGACAAGCCAAGACATGACACACGCCAAGACATGCAGTATACCATTGTGGTCTACTGAGTCTTATGTCGCAGTAATAGGAATCAGACTCCCAAACCAAGGGAACCTCTCAAATGCACAGGACAATCACTTCTGTATATTTCATTCTTTTCAATAAATTCCTTGGCCCTCATCTGCGCACCCTTACATACAACTTGTTCCAACAATTTTGTAGAAANTCATTCTTTTCAATAAATTCCTTGGCCCTCATCTGCGCACCCTTACATACAACTTGTTCCAACAATTTTGTAGAAACTTTTCTATTCTAACAAGAAGAAAAATGATGCTAGGCAACTGATTTGTTTAATAAGAAATAATGTACAAATGCACCATTATTCACCTGCACCTTAGACGTGTATATGAACACACACACACACACAACTCTCGCTAACTGAAGAAGCTGTTACAACCAGGTAAAGTTGCAACATTGTATACAGTATGCTCACTATAAGAATGTGCTTCATTTCCAAATACTTTGGTCATCCTATTTCAATACTTATTCAGCATCACNTCATTCTTTTCAATAAATTCCTTGGCCCTCATCTGCGCACCCTTACATACAACTTGTTCCAACAATTTTGTAGAAATTTTTCTATTCTAACAAGAAGAAAAATGATGCTAGGCAACTGATTTGTTTAATAAGAAATAATGTACAAATGCACCATTATTCACCTGCACCTTAGACGTGTATATGAACACACACACACACACAACTCTCGCTAACTGAAGAAGCTGTTACAACCTGGTAAAGTTGCAACATTGTATAGAGTATGCTCACTATAAGAATGTGCTTCATTTCCAAATACTTTGGTCATCCTATTTCAATACTTATTCAGCATCACNCAGTATGCTCACTATAAGAATGTGCTTCATTTCCAAATACTTTGGTCATCCTATTTCAATACTTATTCAGCATCACTACTACTTACATACATTTCATTATCTTCATCCTTGCTGTGGCTTATTTTTTACAGCATTCACCTGCACACCAATCTGGTTTCTGCCCTCTAGGTCAATAAAGGCATGTAATATTCTTTGCATTTAACTATGTACCACGACTCGTACAAACTTCTCTGGGGAACAAACAAATTAACAGGAAGGGTGCACATCATATATGGAGGTTAAGGTATGAAAAATAATCCTGCTCTAAAGTGGACAGACAACGACTGACTGCAATGTGACCAAATGTGTAACTCTTTGACCAAAACTTTGCCTCCAAATGTCATGTCTTTCTGGCAAACAAATACTTGCGCACAATGTTCATTTCCACCAGCCAGCGTAGTGCCGCAAGCCCGACATTGCTACTGCTATATTATTAAGGCGCCTATTTACGTAAGGCTGTTCTACTGTATCAGGTACATTAGTAGGGGAGTGCTAAGAGTGAAACTAACAGATATAAAGTGCCTCATAACCTCTATGTGCAAGGCACTGAAGTGGTATGCAGTCTTTTTTTCGTGCACAAGCAAATGTTAACACTTTGATGTGTGACGCGTACTGACATTAATTTAAAACGACTTTGCTTGATCTTCACGTGTCATCACGTCACCCCAGACGGGGTTTCAACCCTGAACGACTTGCTACCAGCACGCTCCTAGACGCGGGGGCACCCACGGACACGCCAGCCTAGTTCGTTTCGCCTTTATGTCAGACGTCATGCCAACCGCCACCGATGCAACCCTGCATGACAGACACACCTGCTTTGGCCACAGGCCAAGAGATGGCACCAGAACGCGCAGCTCTGCCCACGGGAGGAGGAGCTCACCCCCGCACCTCAGAGAGCCCCCGGGCAAGTGGAATATATGTCCGTGTATGCTGGAGGTCTCTGCAGACATCGACGTCCTCCAGTAAGATCTTTCAAGACCTCCACCGGCAACCCCTGAAGAAGTCTTCACCCCTTGAACACCCACTACCCTTCTGGTAGTGCCACCCGAGTCCCTTCTGGACAGCAGCATCGAGTTAGTTATGGTCAGTTAGTATCATAGCTACCTAGCCACATCTGCTCTTGTCTAGTTTAGGCGCAGGTCTCCTTCACCTGGTTTATCATCGTCTACTTGTTACAGTCCTTGTGGGTTAGGAATCAGTACGGGCCACCGTGTCTATTTCCTCACCGGAATAAAAAAGTTTTTGAACAAACCTCCGAGTACCGATTCTAGGGTGACTGTGACTTGTATCTCTTGTAGACGTCCGCCCACCAGGGAAAAGCAGATTGCGTCATTACAACCTAATTGCCGAACTTAGACTAGGACTGCAAGCTCCCTTAACCGGGCGCACATACATCGCGAACACACCCATTAGACGGCCACCCNTCTTCGTCGCCTGCTCTTCCTTAGCTTGGCAGACCTTAGTTCCTACCTCTATGCCATACACCCATAGGAGTGGTGCAAAGTGGCAAGCTAGGAAGGCAACTACTGCCTCCGAATCCAACATGAGCTGTAACCCAGACCCAACTGCCCTCTACATCATAGCCCTCCGGAAACAAGACACCCGACAAATGGTGAGGCGTCGCCTCCCAGTCCCTCGCACTCCCTATTTCAGTCACCATCCAAGACCGCCGGCAAGCCACACCAATTNGCCCTCCGGAAACAAGAGACCCGACAAATGGTGAGGCGTCGCCTCCCAGTCCCTCGCACTCCCTATTTCAGTCACCATCCAAGACCGCCGGCAAGCCACACCAATTCGTCGTCGACTTCCATCAGGGGCTCCACGTCCCACTGGGTAGAGTGAACCCGTGGTTCCAGAACCGCAGGACTAGCAGCCCTCTGCGGTCTACCATCAGCACCGCCAGCCACAGCATCAGTTCCGCCCAAGGACTGGGTACGAGTTCCGACTGGCACCAGCAGCAACAGTGACCGAGTCAGGAGCTACCATGGGCGACACCCAATACAAGTATACCAGTGGCTGTGTGCAAACCCGTAGTACGAAGGACACGTAAGCCCACAGCAGACTTTGTGCCGTGCAGTCAAGCAACGTGTCCTAGCTTATATACCGAACGAGATCCGGCGAGCAGCCAATAAAATCAGTCCAGTCATATCGCCCGTGTCTCTGACCGACACGCAAAACCTTGCCTGACCGTGACGTCATCAACCTAATCAGTGTCGCAATCATTTCTGTAGAGGAAGCAGATGGCAAAGTTAAATGTAGTAGCTAAAAGTGTTTTACATCCATACTGACTGCAATGTCCATACACAGCAGTTTCGAGATAAAGAGATTTGTAAATGTATTGGTGTCTATTATCACAACACTATGAAGATGTTACGTTTCCAAAGAAAAATGACTTCTTGGCTAAGAAATTCTAATTGCATACTGATGGCACCATGAAAATCTATGTAAGAGAGTTTTATTGATTGTAAAAACAGTTACTTCACTTTACCTTACACAAAACTTCATTCTACACTTCTCCACCATTATTAAAAGTACGTATACAGCTGATCTTGAATTTGATTCTTATGTCCTCTCACACTATTAGATAATCTGCAAATATCAGTGTCTTAATTTTCTCTTCATTGCTTTGGTAGATTTTTTATTATCTTTGAAGTGGTAACATTGGGATTCTTACTTCTTACATTAGAATGAGAAACCAAGGACTTATCACATACTGAAATGTACAATTTAAAGGATTAAATTATAAAATGCAAAAACTATATATTGCAAAGTTCTGTTCCCACTTTACATTTTTAACTTGTAACACCATCACACATTCTAAACCCCCAAGTAAAAAAAAAATTATCACAGCAAAATATTAAAAATAAAATTTCAAAAAAATACAGAAAACTTGAAATGGGTGCGAAGGCTACAAGTTTTTACAATCACCAATTCCTAGTTAATGCAATAAATTTTCTAGCATTACCTTAGAATCTGACAGTTTAATTACAAGGGTTGTTCAGTCTATTCTGGTAACTCACATGACTTTCTGCAACCATGTGACAGAAGTGAAATGGCTAATCACAGCAACTGGCCAGTATTGGTACCTCAATACATTACATCCTAAAAATGCCACAGATGACCTTTCCATTCCTTGGAGTTGTTTTAGTAATGCTCAGCACCCTTCGACAGCTAACTACGCACGCATCTCCACATGACAGCTAACACTACACTGATGGCAGATGGAAAGCCAGTTTCTACAACACATATATCTTGCACTCTTAGTCACACAGACTATTCCATGTGTTCTTTACCATAACTTTAATATTCAGTGATTTTTCAAGGCCTTGAAAACAAAAACTTTCAGAATGTAAGAACCCAGTATCACTAAAATGTATTATCTTTTATTTTATAGACACATGTCATAAATTAATTTATGTTTAAGCTTGCTTAATTTAACAGGGAAGAAATACTTTAAAAACTAATGTAAAAAACTTAAAACTTGATAACATGTACATAATGATTTCATCATACTTAGTTTGTGAACACAGTTATGCCACTTCACAAACAGCACATGATAAAATTAGTGACACAAGATTTGCCTTGAGCAAGTAAATTTGACAAATGTCATAGAAAACCTTACAAACTGCAGTTAAATAAAATTTTTCATTCCAAAACTACACAATTTCATTATGTCGACAACACATAAATCACAATAATGCAGCGAAATACTTTAAAACTCATAATTTCCGCAATTTGCATTTGTACCAGCAACTACAAGACGTTGAAAATGGTTGCCAAGACGCTCCAACCGACCCAACTCTACTGTGTGTGGGGCAGGACAGCCTCATGGCAATACCTGCCCGCTGCTGCCGAGGCAATTTGCGGTCACCAGATGGCAGTAACAGCCATCACAAACACTCTCTACGCCAAAGGCAGCTCAACACACTTGCACACACTCGAGTACATGCACATGCATGCACACACACTACTAAAACGTACATTTTCTTAAAGCATTTGTAATATTCTGCTTCCACAACGTAAGAAAATCCGTAACAGACAAAATGACAAAGTCCCTACGCAAGCATCAGTCACAGCTGAAACGAGCCCCGATAACTCACTGCAGGTGAAATGGACAGCGTAATATTTCTAATGAGGTTACTAATCCACAGAGACTTGCATCAAAAGTTCATCAATCCAGGGGTGTATAAATCATAAAACACAATTGATTCCTTATGTGGCAGTAATAAATTAATATGACATAGACATGGAAGCTGTTACTTGTTGCAAATGGTTCAAAAACAGAGTCAACCTATTTAAACAGCAGTATTATGCTTCAATGGACAATTATAACACTTTGCATTATGGGATGTATTTACAGTGATACAACATCACAACAGCCATGTCCATTTTCTCATGCAATAATATTTTTCAGAAAACAAAATCTAGAACCAAGGTGAAATATCAACCAGCGTATGGACAGGCAAAAAAAAAAATGATGAGCCACAGAAGGTATGCAATCTGTGCATACATGATGCAGCATCACAGCACGAAAATACGAGTTGAGGGAAGGAGCGAAAATGGACACGGCCGTTTGCCGCTAATCATTACGTACGGTGCTTCAACTGCGCAGAAGCACAAGTGACCATTCCATTTACAATTAAGTTAACATGATTTCCTCAAGCGAGGGATCAAGCGCATTCGGCAGTCCGGAAGAAGAGCTCACTCTACGCACGACGGTGGCTCTCGGAACACGCATGCCCGGGGGACCAGAAACTGTGTCGCTCGCATGTTCGACACCACACCCTGTCACAGCCGCACAGCTACGCCCTCACACGAACACCTTGGCCAGAGCGTCCGCTCCAGCACTGGCGATGTACGGCCGTGATGGGTGGAACGCCACGTCAAAAATGCTCTCGTCAAACTTTTTCCTGTGTGCTGTGATCTCCTGCACGCAGGTCTTGTTGTCCAGGTTCCACAGGCGAATGCTGCAGTCATGACCTTGAATACCAAGCATTACATGGCTAGTAATTTCAACAATACAAACACATACACACATATATAAAAGTACAAACAAAAATAAATTCTATACTAACTTCAGGCTGCACATCTGCACGTTTAATTTATAGGGGAGACAACTTTCGCAAGGTGCAAAATCACAACATATTTTGTAAATTCGCTTTACTTGTTTGAAACCACAAAATAACTCAGTACCCTGCAAAAACATGAAATAATTGTACAAGATTGAAATGTGGTTCAGTAAAGACATAAGTTGGTTTGAATAATCAATTGCTCATCAAGCTACATTGAATAGTATTGAATAAGACATAAAAACACAGGCCACTCAATTGCGCATCAGAACAACATTCAATAGCAATGAATAAGACGTTAAAACAAATGGCTTTTGTTTTAGTTAGCAGAAAACACGTTGATTTAAACTGGATATTAAAGTTCTGATACTGCAGAATGAACTACAAAGGGAGAATCAGTCCAATGCATAAAAAAACTGGTACGCTTTTATTGGTGAAGTAAACAGACAACTATGAATACGTGATTTCAACAAAACTGACTTTTATGGGAAAGACGTGAATAATACAATCAAATTATTTAGTGGAAACTTTATGTTCTATACATTATGTAAACAAAGCAATGTAAATAAATATAACCACTTTTTATTTTATAAGTTACAGCATTTTTAAGCTTAGGCAGTCGAATTGTGAGTAATTAATTTTTTTTTAACATGGCTTTTGGGAAACAATTGTGAATACCAAAATGATTTTACTTTCTGTTTTCTTTCACACATATAAGTGTAATAATTAACAATTTTTAAAAATGTTTACTTTTTCTAATAATTTTATAGTTTCACTTGGCTGATGCATGAATAAAGTGACTAAACCCATACCAATGTTAATTTCACACGCGGTGGAAGTACACACAACGTGCGCACAAGTAGATCTTAAGCAGGGCTTTCATAAGTGCTCAGTTTACCGTGAACTACTTATACAAGAGGCCACTAGTTGAACCACTTCAGTAGGGAATTTCACTATAGTACATGCTTTCATTTTGCCTTCATCGGGAAAAGGTCTTTCATCAAAACAAATATATTTCACTCTGCCAAAAGAGATTGTTGTGTTTTTGGAAACAAATAAGCCTGCTTCTGTCCAGCGACCCAAGTTCGATTCATATATATCAAATTGCTCTGGAGCCGCTGTATTGACGTGTGACGCTTATTTGATGTAGGTATAAACACGACTTCGCCCTCATCTGTGCGTACAACACGCTACCCCAGGAGGGGTTTGAACCCCGGAACGACTTGCCACGAGAGCCTACAATTACGCATGTAGTTGCAGGGGCACCCACAGACACGCCAGCCAAGATTGTTCGCCCGAACTCAGATGTCACGCCACCCCCTTACGTAAATGAGGCTAGCCACGCAACCGAGTTAAGCACCTAAGTTTGTGCAACAAAGGCAACCCGACATTAGAGAGGCACATAGTTCAGCCACGGGGCGAGGGATCGTACTAAAGAGCAAAGCTCCGTCCAGGAGGAGGAGCTAGCTGCACACACATCCACACTACAGACGAGCCCGCAGGCAGGTAGAATATATGGCTGTGCAGAGCCGAGGAATTGCAGTTTTTCTCCACTTGTACTTCTGAGTTCATCTTTTCAGCAGCTCGCTCGACCACCTTGTGTGCTGGGGCTCTCTGCTGACCCCAATGTCTTCACCAGCAACCCCCGAAGAAGTCTTCAAACCCCTTGAACAGCAACCACACTACCCTTCTAGTAGTGGCATTCGAAGTCCCCTCCAGACAACGGCACTGAGTTAGGGACAGTTGTCATTATAGCTGCCTATCTGCATCTGCTCTTGTTCAGGTTAGACAAAGGTCCCCTTCACCTGGTTTACGTAGTTTTCTCCCATTCGGTTCCTAATTAGTTAGAAGGTAGTACGGGCCACCAAGTCTATTCCTATTGGAATAAACAGGTTTTCTCTCAATCCTCAGTGCTAAATCTAGGGTGACCGTGATTTTATCCTCTCTCGATATCAGCCCACCAGAGTAAAGCAGGAGACAGCGTCTTTGACAAACCAATTACCGAACCTGGAGTAGGACTGTGGGCTCCCTTAACCGGGCACACGTACGTTGTAAAACCCACCCATTCGACGGCCACCCGTACTGTGCACCTGTGCGCAGTACGGTAGTNACCGGGCACACGTACGTTGTAAAACCCACCCATTCGACGGCCACCCGTACTGTGCACCTGTGCGCAGTACGGTAGTGTCACTACCTCAAACAACACAATCCAAGGGCTGTCAGTCAGCCAGTCCAACCGATTCACTCCATCCACCGTGCTGAACTGACGCCAGAAGGAGTGATAGACTGGTTCTGGAGGACTCCTTAACTTTGGACATACTGTAAATGAAGCAATGCGTTTCATTCTCATTATTAAACAATAAAAGGCACAGTCAATGCACGCACAATCATTTGAAATGTCAATTGCATTTGCAGCAAACATAGTTTTTGTACTGAAAACCGAATTGTAGGGTAAACAACCCCTATTTAATTTCCAGTAGAAAATTGAAACTGTAATTCAAGTTTTTGACCCATATCATTTATAGATTGCTTTCGTTTGATTATAATGTGTTAACTATATTGAAGCTTTNTAATTCAAGTTTTTGACCCATATCATTTATAGATTGCTTTCGTTTGATTATAATGTGTTAACTATATTGAAGCTTTATAGCATGTGAAATTGTCAGATAATGCAAATGACGGATGAACAGCGCACGTTCGCCAACATGTAGTAGTTGAACTATCCACTAGATGGCTACACTGTTACTGCAACATAAAACTGCTAGTTTTCCCAGTAGATAGCGTGTCGCCCTAGATCCTGTTCTTGCATACACGCATCCGCCCGATCAGCTTGATGGCTACCACAGAATTTTCAGTTGTTTTCTGAAGGATGTGCTTCACATTACAAAGCATGTATGCAATATAATTCGTATGGAAGTACTGGGAAATATCATATTCTACGTCCTGCATACAATTCCATCTATAGAACAAATAACTTTTGTAAAGTGTGTTAAAGGGATCACTGNAGGTCCTCCTCCTCTTCTTCTTACGGCAACTGGAATATTGTCATTCAATGATATAACATCTTAATCAAACCAATGTGGTAATACCTGTACCGTTCCCTAATACGGTAACCCACGTCTCCATCTTGAGACCAATACACTAATAACTCATCCATTTCCCTGTGTTTAGCTATAGCACCCCTGTACCTAGCATTGCATATAAGCAACACGTTATGACATGTATAAAAGTTAAATCCATTGCCAAAAAAAAAAAAAAAAAAAAAAAAAAAAAAAATTTTTAAATCCTTTTTCGTTTTGGACTTCAAGGTANTTTCCCTTAAGAAGTACGGTATTCTTCTGTAACCACCAATGTCATCAATAAAAGCAGTCCAAGCGTTTACGTTTATGAGAGCCATTTATTCACCTTTAGGATAACAAAAATAAAATTGCAAAATACGGCATTCGCAACCTATTTTCCGAACCTAGCGTAGGACTGCGGGCTCCCGTAACACCGCGTGCACGTACGTCACAACAATACACATTAAGACAGCCACCCATTCTGTGCACCTGGTGTGAAGTAAGGTAGAGCCCCAACCATTAGGTCACAACCACAAGGCGGTTAGACAGTCAGTCCAGTCCATTCACTCATCCACCGAACTGAACTGTTGCTGGAAAGAGTGAGAGACAGGGTCTGAAGGTCTGACTCCTTTGGTCCACACCCACGTCATTGTCGGACTCCCGGGGTAACCCCACTGCTCTAACCACAGCACTGAACTGTCGCCAATCGGAGTACTCGCGTACGACTCTGATTGGCTTGGCCTCTGCTTGGTTCAACACTTTGTTAGGGTACTTCGTTGCATGCTCCTCTCTTGCATGTCCGACCGTAGAACCTACCTACAAGCCATACACCCATAGGAATGGTACCAGGTTACGTATTAGAAAGGCAGCTACCAACTCCAAGCTTAACTTGGGCTGTAACCCAGCCCCAACTGCACTTTGCAGTATAACCCCCCGGGAACAAGCTTAAGCCGCCCGACAGTTGGAGAGGCCTCACCTCCCAGCTCCCTCCCCCTCATTTCAACCACCATTCAAGACTGTCTGAGAACATCATGGCGTCGTCATCGCCCTCCGCCAAGAACTCAACGTACCACTGGGTGTCGCAAACCTGTGATGCCACCTCAGCCGAGCCAGCAGCCCTCCTCAGGCCTCTACCTGTATTACCCACCGCAGAACCACCTTCGCCCCGAGCCTGGGCACGAACTCCAGATGAGCAAACCCCAGCTGAAGCATAGCCAGGAGCTACCCCGGGCGATGCCAGGCAAAGGTAAACCAGTTGTGGTGTGCAACCCGGTAATATGTAAGGTCATTCGGCTCACTCCAGACTTTGTACCAAGCCACCAAACCATGTGCCCCAGGTTGTATACCGGCCGGGCTCCATTGAACAAACCATAAGTCAATCTAGACAGCCAGCTGTGTCTATGGCCGACACACCTAAAACTAGCCCTACCGTGACATCCATGTCAATCACAGACGTCGCCCGTCAATATGATGAATGATGCGGCTATAATAACTAAAAATAATTATTTAAGTAAGCATTATCGTTGTACTAGAAATTTTTTTCACGCCAAAACCTTGACGGTACTTAATTCTAACCTGCACCTTGTTTTTCAAAAATATTTTCAAGAAAAAGTGTGATTAGAATAGAGTAAACACAGTAATAAAACACGGCAAATAACATTCACATCACAACTCAAGTGCTGGACCTGTTTTTTTTTACATCAGTGTTTACAACAAGATATCAAATTTTTTCAGTGTGAAGAATTGGTACTGTCGATACCTCTCAATAACAGTAGTAACAAGGGTATCATAGTATCAAGAATAGGAATCAGCACATTCCTAATTGTAAACCAACCATCCATTTTCTAGGTATAGGATTTTCAATAATTTTAACCTTAAAATTTATATTTTGCTTTTCAAAGACACTTTTATGATGTAATTTAATTTTAATAATTTTTTCAATATATGTAATTAACTCTCTTTTGGTTTTATTTTAATTATGATTTACTGTCTTGTGTTTTTCATTTTGTGACTTTTCAGTTTTTCATGAAGTTAGTTCTGGTTTTAGTGTTCTCATGGTGCGTAGTTGCAGGAAATACGGCTTCTGGTGGGACTTTTGAGTAAGGCGGCAGTGATTCAATTCCCCCAGGATTGATGTCAATCCCCGGCGCCAGCATAACTTAAGATATTATTTGAGTGGTTCCAGAAGTAATGTAAAGTGTAGGAACGCCGCACCCCGTTTAGTAAGAAAGCGCAGGCATTATTCTAGCAGTTTTTGGTAACATTGTTGGCATATGGGGCAAAAATGTTGCCCCATAAAATTGGGCAATACCATCCAGTGGTCCAGACTTTCTACGGACTTGAGCTAGCGACGTAGCAACGTAATTTGTTAATAAACCACGAAAAACTTTTAAAGCAGTTAAATTGTTATTTGAAATAAACTGCACAAGTGAAATAAAGAATCTAAATTTCTGATTGACTTTTGTGGAGATATTAAGAATAGCAACTTCTTTTTCATGGAGTAGAGAGTTTAAAACATTGTTTTCAGAGACATGAGAATTAAGAGGTTTATACGCAGTCAGAATTTAAAAAAAATTTTGTTTAATTTCGATTTTTGTAATGTACATATATTGAAGTATATACACAGAAAATTTCATGTCAATCCGACAAATATTCTCGAAGTTACACGCAAAAGACGAATATATTTGTAAAGAGGAGTGTTTGAAAGTACAGGTGGAGTGAAGGCCCAAGCAGCAGCTGCTTACCTGCTTCCATGACCCTTTCTATTGTATTCATATACCTGGAGTGACAATTTAGTAGTCCTTTTTATACCTGGGAGCNTATATTGTATTCATATACCTGGAGTGACAATTTAGTAGTCCTTTTTATACCTGGGAGCTAAATTCAACAATTTCTATTTCCAAACTGGCAAATATTGAAGAGTACCGTATTTTATCGCATATAAGTCACACATTTTATTTAAAAAATTTTTATTGAAAACTTGGGGTGCGACTTATAAGTGAGAAAAATTCTTCCAGCCCCGCACTAACTTTTCATTTACTNTTTTTTATTGAAAACTTGGGGTGCGACTTATAAGTGAGAAAAATTCTTCCAGCCCCGCACTAACTTTTCATTTACTCCGATTTCACGGCCCGCAGCTCAATTTCCAAACTCTTCAGCAAACAAAATCACTTTCATTTTGAAATCTGCGATGTAGGTACATCGCTCTTTTTCCATCAAGAAACTGTCGCACTTCTTCACTGCCACAAAAAAAACATCAAAACAAAAATACGTGCGCTGCAAAGACGATATAAGAGAAAGACGTGGAAGTCACGGATAACATTTGGTACTCATGAACCAACGCTAATGTGCTGCTATCTCTTACGCTCCACATAAAACTTTCGGAAATAATTGATCGTCAGTTGTTGAGCAAGAATTAATTCCTTTTAATTCTTTTAAAATATTTTTTTCTGTTAAGGATTGCAAAGGAAATTACGTAACGGAAATATTCAAATACCTTTCTATATTTTGCACGTTTATTTAAAACTTAAAAAGATAAACTGCAAAAATAATGGTTACGTTTTTGCTTCTAACATAAATCGTTAGAAATACTTGAAATATATAAAAAGNAGATAAACTGCAAAAATAATGGTTACGTTTTTGCTTCTAACATAAATCGTTAGAAATACTTGAAATATATAAAAAGTAAGCTCGATAAAATTTTTGTCGTAAAAATATCACTTCAAATTAAATGACATGTTTATAAGTTATTTCTTTTTTCCAATAAATATATAAACTCCGGCAGTCAAGGCTGCATCTCGAGTGCTATATCAGAACATTCCAGACGAACTACGTCCAACAAACTTGTGGCGTGTGTCTGCACTGTACGCTTGGCAACACCGCTTGCTTGCAAGGATACAGCTGTCACACGACCTTCGCCAAGGTCGTGTGCATCAGCCACCCGTGGCGCAGGCCGTGTCGTACAGGATTTACAACAAGGATAAGCGCGACCTATAAACGATAAATATTATTTTTCTTTTAACACCCTTTGAAAATAATGGTGCGACCTATATGCGCAGGCAACTTATATGCGATAAAATACAGTAACACACCATCAGAAACAGTATACAATGAAACTGCAATAAATGCTAGATGAAAAACACTTCACAGCTACAGCGGAAAAAAAACCAAACAAATCACTCATTGTTCTATAAGACATAAATTTTTGTGTGGGAAAACTATTTGTTTCAGTTTCTCTGGATTTATGGAACTTCTTTTCTTGTTACAAACAAGGCCCGCTGTACTGAATATGAATAGTCTTTCGGAGGCAACAGACCCACACGGTGCAGACAAATACACTTCCGCCACACGTCTTAGAGAGATTTGTGCTGAGCAGTCTTCCAGTACTGCAGTAAGTTGCTGGAAGTGTCACACAAATTCTCACTGAAATACAACTGAAGTTCTTGCTCAGGACCTGCACTACACGAAGTTGTACTAGTTTGAGCCTTATTCTTATGAATTAACGATGCATATAATAACGTGACACAGTCTGCTTCCCTATTACTGTTCTGTTGCTAACACTGTGTCCTTGAATCTAGGGTCTAGAAATGTGCTAAGTGCATAGAACTGGTTTCACTCCACTTCGATGTACAGAGTTTTAAGAGAGTGGACCAAGTCAGCTCTCATTGTGCTCAACCCATCCCCTCCAGCTTCTGTGTATTAAACCATTAACCATCGGCATCACTTCTGAAATACCAGCATCTTCATTATGGCAAGTGTGCATAACAACCAACGAAACAGAGAGAAACTGTCGGAATGGTGCCACTAGGCGGCAGTAACGTGCAGCACGTAACCAACATTACAAGATTACACAAGTCCTTTTATGTGTTGCGATGTTCGCAGTTAGATGTGAAACTACTAAAACCAAATATTTTTTGGAGGTAATCGTAAATATAAATTATTATTAATGATATATGTGTTAGGATGATCAAATGCTAAGTTGTGAACATACTGCAAGCTTGCCTACAGAGGTAAAACTCAGTGAACGCAAATGACGACTACTGCTGTTTTGTTGTACACACATTTTGTAAACAATCATGCGTGACGTGCCTGAATTTGNGAACGCAAATGACGACTACTGCTGTTTTGTTGTACACACATTTTGTAAACAATCATGCGTGACGTGCCTGAATTTGCTATAGGGAACAACCATAGCCAGTTAGGTACTTCAGTAAAAACACATTTGAAAACAGTATCATCTTAGATTCTTAGGTAAAGGGTAAAATATTGGTTATAATATTGGCGATTTAAACATTAACTGTGCAAAATTCNTATAGGGAACAACCATAGCCAGTTAGGTACTTCAGTAAAAACACATTTGAAAACAGCATCATCTTAGATTCTTAGGTAAAGGGTAAAATATTGGTTATAATATTGGCGATTTAAACATTAACTGTGCAAAATTCCTATAATCACGATATTGGCCGGTTTTGATATATCGGTACTGGTATCGGCTCAGCCCTAGTGCTTACACATTTTGTACTTCTCCAAGTTAAATACAGTAAATGTACTGAAAAATAATTCAAAAGTAACTGGATAAAAATGACATGATCAATAATTAACTTATTTATGCATAACAAATTATTTCATCCGTGGGCCAATATTACGAGTCTGGGAGACCACTAATTGAATAGCCATGTTCTAGCAGGTTCACTTCCCCCCCCCCTTATTTAAATGCTGAGTACAATATGATTGACTGTGGTAGTGTGGAGTGCCGAAAGTAGGGAGATACTCACTGCCGGAGAGCAGGTACAGCCCGTTGGGGTCGACTGCCAAACTGGTGACTGAGTCGAGGTGTGCGACCATGCTGTGCACTAGCTTGCCCGTCGTGTTGTCGAAGAAGCGTATGTGCCTGTCCTCGTGGGCCGTCATGGTGATGGGTAGCGTGGGGTGCGCCACCACACGGTTTATCTGTCGCCCCAGCACATTGTTGTCCACTTCCTGCCAACACGCACACCCATCACTGTCTCTTCCTTTTCCAAATGTTCCACATAAGGAGAAATTTTCAGTTTACTTTTGAATGACTACGACAATACAGTAAATCCTTGTAATGAAATGCTCCACACAACGAAATACAATTGTGAGCACAGCAAAATAAAACCTCTACAATGAAGATAACGTACTGCTCAAAATGTAGTAAGTATAAAAGTTGAGACTTTATTTGTGTACATTATAATGAGATTTTACAGTACACACCTGCAGTGGACATTTTGATATGTCTGCAGATATTGTTAGCATCTTAATACTTTAGTCCAGGCCTGCCATTTTAATGGATTTTATCAGTTTAAACAGATTTTTAACTCTAGGAAAAATCTCTGTGAAATAATGCTAATATACACCACTGAGGTGTACAAAATAATTTATCACCATCTTCTATATCTCGACTAAGTTGTACACTTCAGGCACCATAACCAAGGTTTAAATAGCATGTAAAATATATCTGAACCATCTTTATGTGTAACAAAACTATATGGTACAAAGAAATGTAAACAAGTCTGGCCCAAAGTTCATAGAGAGCAGTAAGACCACTGCATGTTTATCTCCATTTACCCAAATATATTATGTTCGGAACTATGAAATTTACCTCCACAACGAATATCCATGTCCGTTATTAATTCATAAATCACGCAAGTATCATCTAGAAAATGTTTGATCATATTTAATTTCAAAATGACGATACATTGATAAACATAAAAAGTAAACAAACTTCTTTTTTTTCACATGCCAAAGATATTGTGCGTGCAGACGACACTACTCAAAATGGCTGCTGTGTACATGCGACACTAGCAGCTGCAGCAATGTGTGTGTGTAAGTTTCACTTTAAGTTTTTCTTGTTTGAAAGATTCTTGCAACGGATGTGAATAAAAAGTGAAATATTTTGGACATACGCCATTGCTTCAATAGCGTATATCCAAAATATTTCGCTTAATCATTCACTGGCGTGGATATACAGTTTACTACATATTTCTGTCACTAGCCGTATGATCACAAGCAAAGGCCAAGGCCATTTTTTAAAAGAACCTTTGCTGCACTTTGCCGTTTGTGCGCACGGAATCCTAATTTGGCGACTGTGTTTTGCGTTTGGCATTGATATCACAATTAAGAGGAAACGAAAATTATTGCAGATATGGTTATTGTACAAACAAAAGTATAAGTGTGGGTGGAGAAAAAAATTATGGTTTGTACATTTCAAACAAAAACAATTACATTAAATAGGTAAACATCCTTCATATCCACTTTTTTCTATAATTAGCCAATTTTTTAATTCCAAGAATTTTACAGAATTTAACTGGATTTTTATATACAAAAACTAGAATTTCAACTTCAAGGCTAGTGGCAGCCCTGCACATTAAATGAAATTGCATGGCAATGCTTATATTAACACAAGGCAGAAGGATACGCAAATGGAAGAAAGAAGACATTAAAGAGGGCTTTCAAAAGTGCTAACTTTACCATCAACATACAAGTGCAACAAACTGGCTCTCTTTCTACTCGTTGAACGACATCCCAAAATGTGTGGGTCAATAACAATAGTTCACAGAAACAAGCCAAAAACACTACCAAATCAGAGCAAAATAAAGTTGTGGACAAACAAAGAAAAACCATGAGACAAAATCTTAAAACAAGTAAAGTGAGAAAGCTCATGAGTGAGAGCACGATGCCAGTACAAACAAGAAACAGTAGTAGTGTTGCGACGGGTGGGGTGGGCAGATTCAATAGGGATTGGCTATGGCTGGTCGCCTAAGGGCGAAGTATCTATTTTTGGATATGCTCTACATTCAGTACAGTATGGCCAAGAAAAACGCAGAAAACAAAAAAAGTGCTACAAATTTATTTTTCAACCAATTTCCCTCACATTTTTTTATGATTCCTCAAAAACAAGTTGTTATAGAAAGATGGACACTATAAATGGGGTTGATATAGAGATGTCCCACTGTAAAACTATATTTTATAAGTGTATACTTAACATTATCATGTTGCAAAAATTTTAAAATACTGTGTGCTACATAAGTTTAACAAAGCTCTACTCAGGTAATCAGAGGGTAGTAAAACCATTATTTATAACAAAACTGACGCAACTTAAATATCACTAGTTGGTCATAAGGAGGTATTGTAGGGTAATTATACTCTAAATTGGGTGATTAGCAACAGTGGGGTAGAAAGAAACAGAACTGCAAAAATTTTTAAATTATTCTGACGCAGACAAATTAATAAAATATGTCAGTATTATTGGTATGGCGACACTGGAACCAGGGATTAGTAATCCCTAGCGGAACGTGCCGGTCTTGACAGATGTAAGTCACGATCGGGTGCGGTCCCCCAGCTGTCTTGATCGATGACAAAGAGGAAGGGGGAGGGAGCTGGGAGGTGACGCCTCTCCAGTTGGTGGGCGGCTTGAGCTCGTTTCCGGGGGGTTGTGCTGCAAAGTGCAGCTGGGGCTGGGTTGCAGCTCCCGTTGGCTTTGGAGGCCGTAGCTGCCTTCTTTTCTTACCGCTTAGTACCACTCCTCTGGGTGTACGGCATATAGGTAGGTACAAGTATCGGCCTCGTCAGGGGGAAGCAGGCAACGATGGTCACTAGCTAGGTGTAGAACCAAAGCTGAAGTCAAGCTAACCCAGAGTCGTACCAGTTTACTCCAACCGGCGACACGACGAGCGGTAGTTAGAGAGGTGGGTTTACTCTGAGTGTTCGACAGCAAAGTTGGGTGTGGGTCCAAAGGTGGGCAGACCTCCGGAACCAGTCTTGCACTCCCTCCGGCGACAGTTCAGCGCGGTGGACTGAGTGAAGGCTGGGCTGGCTGACTTGCTGTCTTGTGGATTGTGTTGCTTGTGGTTGTGGCTCTGCCTTACTGCGCACCAGGTGCACAATATGGGTGTCTGTCGACTGGGTGTGTTTACAACGTACGTGCGCCCGGTTAAGGGAGCCCGCAGTCCTACACTAAGTTCGGTAACGGGTTTGTCAAAGACGCGGTCTCCTGCATTACTCTGGCGGGCTGACATCAACAGAGGATAAAATCAGTCACCCTTAGAAAATAGTACCCATATGTTTGAGAGAACCACTTATTTATTCTATATGGAATTAACACGGTGGTCCGTACTACCTCGTTAACCAAGAACTGACCGGAAGTAAACTACGTAAACCATGTGAAGGGGACCACAGCAGATACGGCTAGGTAGCTATTACAGATGTCCCTAACACTCTCCATGCCATTGTCCAGAAGGGTATTTGACATTTCAAGGGGTTCGAAGATTTCTTCGAGGGTAGCTGGTGAAGATCTGGAAGGTCACGATAAGACGGTACCAGTAAAGCCCGAGCACACGAGGTGGTGGAGCGAGCTGCTGGAGTTGGAGAACAACAGACGTTCCTCGGCGGTGCAAGGCCTTATATTCTACCTGCCTGCCTACTCGTCTGGAGTGCGGGGGTGCACGCGGTAACGAGCTCCGCCTCTGGGCGGAGCTGCATTTTCTAGCGCCATCCCTAGGCTCGTGGCTGAAGTAGGTCACTCTGCAATGTGGTCTCGGCCGCTGGGTCAGTTTCCTTCCCTTCGCAACTGTTTTAGGGAGAGAGGGGGGGGGGAGAGTGACATCTGACATCAAGGTGAACAATCTTGGCTGACATGTCCGTGGGTGCCCCCGCAGCAAGTGGCGTACTTGTAGGCACTCGTAGCAAGTTATTTCAGGGTTCAAACCCCACCTAGGGATGAGGCGAAGTCGTGTTTATTATAATCAGAATAAGCATCGCGCGTCAGTCTTTGCAGAGAAAAATAAAAATTGCAATCATGCTGTGGGTCATGTTTAAAAGTACCAATGCTGCACTGACTTCCATACCAAGCTCAACTACCACCTTCCAGCAAATGCTTTGTAACGACAGAATAAATATTATTTATTTGTAGTGTTATAACTGCCGAGGAGCCATCGCTCAGTGTCCCGGCAGTTCCCACCTCTGATATTCCATTCCACTAGAGTAGGAAGATCTAAACATAAACAGCATGAAATTACAGCTTGGTGTCTTGTCTGCCCCTCTTATTGTTTGATATGCTTCCGTTGTCTGTCTCCTTGCTACCTGTCACTCAGTGAGTGAGTGAGTGAGTGAGTGAGTGAGTGAGTGAGTGAGTGAGTGAGTGTGTGTGTGTGTGTGTGTGTGAGAGAGTGAGTGTGTGTGAGTGTGCGCATGCAAGCGAGCGTGTCTGTCAACAAGTGCTACACTGTAAGTACTTGAATTCCTGTCATAAATATATTTTTAGTAGCCTGGCTGCCTACTTGCAACCTTAACAAAAAGTTTGCTATGGAATGCTGAACCAATTTTTACCGCTCATAATAACTACACATTGTATACATTTTTACACTCCTCACAAAAACATAAAATTAAAAAGTCTACAGCCACCTAAAACTTTCAACAGCCGTAACCAAGACGTACAAATCCTGGGGGGAAAACCAATTTTTTAATGAAAGAAGAAGTTAGCCAAGTCTAGGGAAACCATTACTGAAAAGGTTACAAACTGTTTTCTAAAGAAACATAATCTGTTTGTTCATTTATACATTTTTATAGTATCTGTAAACACTAAATACCACACAATGCTTACGTTGAGTAATGATGGAATGTTTTTGTTGGAATTCTGTTATTCACTTGTATTAAAATTAACTTATTTTAAAAGTTCAATTAATTTTGTTTAAAAAAATATGGGTAGCAGCGGATTTGTTGGGTTAGGTCAAACATGGTTTCCACAGCTATTTTTATATTCATGATATGCGGAAAATAATTCTTTCGTGTAGCAATGACTTAACTTTTGTGGCTAATCTAGATTACGCATTTTCATGCCAAAAAAATTACAAAGTGTATTTACCAAGAAAAAATTTTAAGTTGCAAAAAAAAAACAATGGTGGTTATGCTTTTCTTTCACTACGAAAATTACATTTTTCGTACAGTAATTATAATATTTGATTGAGCAAAAAGATTTGTGATCAAAAATGTGATCAAAAATGAAGAAGTAAAGGGGAAGTAAGATTGTAAACACAACATTGTAGACGGTATGTTATGGTACGAAACAAAATAAAGTATTAAATATTTACGCTGGAACATTAAAAAACCTAACACATCTTCAACACACGAAAGGAATAATGTTGTTGATACACGGGAAAATTTTTTTATTACCAAAGTAGCACAATTGTGGGATCAGAAAATTGTACATTATATACGTAATATGGCCATCGGTTTATGCTTGTGATGCAAGGGAGTGACATCTTTATACACTATCCTGAATTGGATGTATAAGTGGGATACTTAGTATAATGTATTCACGGTAACTTCAAGATTTTCTGAAGCCCTGCTAAAGATCTACTTTCAGGGACCCGATTATGTATCCTTCCGCAGTATGTAAACAAAACATTGCCATGTGACACCTGTCAAACGTTTTGCAAACAAAAACAGTGCCATGTGGGTACTCTCAAATATTTTGTAAACAAACAGTGCCATGTGGGAACTGTCAAATATTTTATTAACAGTGTCCATGTGGGAACTACCAACATTTATTTTTGAAGAGAAACAATGCCATGTAATCTTAACTGTCATATACTTTAATAAAATTCTCCAAATGTCTAAAAAAAATGCTAATCAATTTAGCAAAATATTGTAATACATACAAAAAGGTAGATTGAAGTATATATCGGAACTGTTAATTATATAATTTAATTAAAGTTTACTTATTGTATTAAGATTTATTTACATATTTGGTGTAAGGAAAAAGTTAAATTTTACATAATAAACTTTTGGAAGTAGCACTCAGGTTAAAGATTTCACTGTGATAAATGGTACCGTATTTTATCACATATAAGTCGCACATTTTATTTAAAAAATTTTATTGAAAACTCGGGGTGCGACTTATAAGAGAGAAAAATTTCTCCAGCCCCGCACTAACGCTTCATTTACTACGAATTCACGGCCCGCGGCTCAATTTCCAAACTCTTCAGCGAACAAAATCACTTTCATTTTTAAACCTGCGGTGTAGGTACATCGCTTTTCCATCAAGAAACTGTCGCACTTCTTCACTGCCACAACATCAAAACAACACTACCTGCGGCGCAAAGACGATATAATAGAAAGACGTGTAAGCAAACGCTACTGTGCTGCTATCTCTTACGCTTCACAAAAAGCTTTCGAAAATAATCGATTATCAGTTATTGACCAAAATTCGATTCCTTTTCATTCTTTTAAAATATGTTTTTCTGTTAAGGATTGCGAATGGAATTACGTAACCGAAATATTCAAATGCCTTTCTATATTTTGCACGTTTATTTGATAAAGTGCAGAAATAACAACGCTAATACTAAAATTACATCTTAACCTAGAATTATCTTATAAGTAGAAAGAATGTGTTACGTTAGTTTTATAACCACAATTCAGCGTCTCCAATATCCAATATGGCGTGGTTATACTTCTGAAAAAAACGTGCCCAAACGGACAAGATGGAGTGTATGAGTCCGCTGGACAGACACTGAAATTTATTTAATTTCAATTAATAACAGTGAAATCTTTACCCATGAGTGCTACGTAAAAATGTAAATATATAGTTTAGCAATATTAACTTTACAATTACGGCATTAAATTTATACATATTAATATTTAACCCACGAACTATTTCTTTTCAGCTATAACCAACATGTCCCTTCAAAATCCGTTGTTAATTCGTACGGACTTTTAACAAATTATTATAATTTATTGAAAAAATATACTTAAAACAACCAATTTATATAGTGCTTCAGTGCTAAAAGCAAGACAAAACCTTTTTCCATATATATTTTTTTATAACGAATTGAACATGTAACTCCTAGGGTGATTTTTCAAAGGTTCTTTTCAAAAGTATCGAAGATACCGTGAATGGATTATAGAAGGAATTCACTGTAAACTGCAAATTATTTTATTTTCTCATTAAGAAAGGATGTCTGTGGTAAACCACACTACACTTCTGGCCTTCACAGAGTTTACCTTGCCCTAGCCTAACTCCTGGTTTCTAGTTTTTCACACATTGTTCCTTTGCCTGTGTACACACAATATTGTGGCCTTGTACACCTGCCAGATGAGAAGGTTTACCACGATGCCACACCTCGCTCAGTTTAAAAAGGAAGTAATTAATGTTTGCGACGAGGAAGTCCTCACCTGGCTGGTTTCTAGCCTCACGACTGGTTTGGCCGTCTCCAGGTCGTATACAAGGCAGTGTCCGGAGTTGTACGCAGCCACCATCCTGTTTGGCTCGTCGCGCACAAAGTCCACGGAAGTGGGCAAGCCGTCTGCCACACAAGAACCCTCCCACACATCAGTAACGCTCACTTGCGCAGTATAGCCATCACAAAGGCAGGCAGGAAGGCAAAGCTCTAAGTAGCTGTGAAAGGACTGGGTTGTTCAAAATAAAGTTCCATCACATGTAAAATCTGTTTAGTAGGTCACACAAATAGCCCTTCTGCACAAGATACTTGCCTATTCTAGCCATTGCAGATGTCTTACTTAGAATACAGCGACTATTGCAGATCACATTTTAAACACTATGTGAAAAAATATGAGATATGACGGGAATAAATCGCTAGGCTACAGGTTACATTATCAAAAAAAGTATATAGAATGCAGAAGTACTCGCAGGTGAAAGATGAACCCCCCCACCCCCTCCACATGCATACACACACACACGCACAAACAAACACACACACACATTTATGCACGTCTGACTAACATCACATTTTCCATGCAGATGTGTTTGTCTGACTTGTGTGTATCCACAAGTACTGCCTCGTGAGTACTTGTGCATTCTATCTACTTTTTAAAGTATAATCAGCGATTCATATACTGCAATAAAGGACTAAAAATAAGAATATTAAATACAGGCTTTAATTTAACTGCTTTCTGATTTACTTTTCACCATTTACTAACAGTTACAATTCACATTTCTTGGTCTTATTACTGCTGCCAACACTTATTCTGTGATGAGCCCCACATATGAACATATGTCTGAACTGCAAATACAATACATACAACTAAATTTATCCTTTTGATAATACCCATCTCAAACACTGCGATAAGTAGGTGGAAACCTCATGAACTGTTACTTACAAAAAAAAAAAAAATTAGGAAGACCACATGGTTAAAATGAAGACGAGAATAACAAAATAAAGCTGCACCAGCAGAAAGCTGTAACACAACTAACATGTCAAATGCTATCTGCAAATATTATAGATTTTTCATTTCTCCTCCTCCACCCTTCTTACAATGCATCACCAGAGGTACCAAACTAAGCTACCCTAACTTTCTTTTTAATACTGTTAGCTTTTAACCACGTTTTTATTTGATTTCTGCTACCATTTATTTTGTTTTTGCTGCAAATTTCTTATTTTGTCCCCAAATTTGTTTTTCTTACGGACTGCCTACATAAAATAGGTGTTGGGAAATACAGGTTTGAGTGCACTTAAGTCTGTCTTCACACGTCGTCATGACCATGGATTTGTTCACAAAGGTAAAGTATAATATTTACGAAGTAGTGGACGGACAGCCAGCCAGTTTCTGTTACCTGGTTCGGAGGAGTACGTGGAGAGCAGAGGCACCTTGCTGGTAGGCGCCCAGAGCTTCACCGTACCATCAGACGAACATGAGAGCAGCTGCAGCCGCTGCGAGTGTATGCTGAGACCCCACACCGCGTCAGTGTGGCCCTCCATGCTGCCTGTCAGGACTCCGGGATCTGCCAACATCACAACACCGTACACACCACACCATCATCTGAGGTCCGTGGATTTTGCAACTTCTTTCGGCGACAGGTAAGATTTCAAGAATATTTACTCCCGTGTTCCTATCATGATTGGAGCAGAGTTATTTGGACAACCCCTGGATGGCTTTACAGCCAGTAAAGAGCGAGAAGAAATGCAGAGACCATATCACGTGCAACACAGTCAAATAAAACCAGGCCTCTCTCACCACAATAGTAGACAAACCAGTGACCCAAGAAGTGGCACGAGTAGGTTGATAACATAAGATGTTATGACATTCACATGCAGCATTATAGCGGCCACAGTGGTGCAGTGTTTCGAGTGTTCGCCTCCCAACAAGGCAAACTGCATTTGATCCTCAACGGGGTCCCTCCCGCATTTTCATATGTGAGAATCACGCTGGACGATGCTGCTGGTAGGGTAGGTTTTCTCGGGGATCCTCAGTTTCCCCCAGTCTTGCATTCCAGCACTGCTCCATCTTTGCCTCGCTTCACCTTCATTGTCTCTTAAGACCGCTGTGCTAACATCAACCCAAACCTCTCCACTAAGACACTCTAACCATCATCTACTACTGCAAAACATACAATGACCTTGAAAATGACTACTACTTTCACTTTGGACTACAAAAAAATGTATGTATTATGTACACCACAAATTATCTGGACATGTAAGTTTCCAACTTAAATTAAAATTTTCAACCAGTACACATATTTCCCAGGCAAAACAAATCATATGGTAAGTGCATAAGCATCACAAATAAATGCAATGGAGAGAGATAGATGGCTCTTATCATTGAGTTGTTGCGAGCTGATGAGGGTAACGTAAGGTGTGTATGGATCAGCGCTGGAATGCAAGGGCAGGGAAAACGGGAGATCCTCAAGGAAACCCACCGACCAGCAGTATTCCCACACGTGAAAATCCAGGAGCCACCTCGCAGGAAATCGAACCCAATTTCACCTACATGGGAGGCGAGTAGCCTGACCACACCATCATGGCCCCGCTTCACAACAAACAAAGTACGTAGTGCTCATGGTTGAAAATACCTGGACAAATTTGTTACCAAACCCTGTGCAGTCAATAACAAAGCATACAGCAGATAAACTGCATTAAAAAAAAAAAAAAAAAAAGTCACTTTCTTTGCTTATGCCTACATTTTGTCCTTTTAACTATAAAGGGAAAGTATCTCAATTTTTGAGAAGATTTTATTAAGAGGTTTGTATGGTAATAAAACATGTCTCGTCAAAAAATATTGACCTTCACTTGCTATTACTCCAGCAAAAATACAAACCCTTAAATTATAGTATGGAAAATAAAATCATACTTTACTTACTGGAAGTAAAAATGTAGTAAAACATTTGAATAATACAGCAAGTGCTCTTCCGAGCTGCTTCCGACACCTCGCGACTTTACACCAATACATTTCAAGTCCTCTAGAAACACACTTCATCTTTGTGACACACAGTAAAAGCTCTGACGAAACATGTGTGTGTGTGTGTGTGTGAGGGTGTGTGTGTGTGTGGGTGTGTGCGTGTGTGTGTGTTTTATGTTTTATAGCGGGGTTCTTTATAGAGAAGTGATCATTACAGGGAGTTTCTTTTCCCTCGCGCAGAGAACTGTGAATCTAGTAGCTGCTGAAATTGAAGTGCATTTGTTCTTTTCTATGCAAGTTATATTAGAAAGATATTTTAGACATTTTGAGTTGATCATGAATACAATAAACCTATGTCACAATTACTAAAAGATTCAGCAAATTGGGAGGGGAGTCAAAAAAGGAAACTAATGTTATATAAAAAAATAACTATTATGTAAATAAAGAATAGTTCTTTAAATTAAATTTATTATTATTAATTATTGAGAAATCTTAAAGAAGTACTTGGTACACAAGAGGTGCTTCAATGGCACTTGAGTTCAGTCTGGGTGGCTGGAGTGCGGTGTGCACGCAGGGCCTGGTCAAGTAGCTCGGCTGTATGATTATCGGATCTTTTAATTACCACAACCAAAACTATTTCCACCAAAACCAAACGCCCGATGCAGCCTTGTCCACCATCTTGAGTTCTCATAACTGACCTTCACCAAGGACGAGCGCAAAGTTTAACTTAACCTACATGGCTGTCACATGTAAGCCACACCCCCGCCGTCAGATAATTTAGTCCCTGCCTACTTCCGTATTTACACTGGGTCACTGAACATTCCGTCCACCTTGAAATGATGATTTCAGGGTAAGGAGCATAGTTTAACAACTGGGCGCATCAGAAGTCCTTGAGTGGTACGGAGTTAAGCCACTAGCACTATTCCATCTGCACCAGGAAAAGCATTGACCACACAACCAAGTCGCCAGCCAACGAAGAGGTGGCACATTAGGATTTTGAAGCATGTCTGGCTCAAGATTGACTGAACCTGCTGTCCACTTTCCTCAAACCTGCAGCTGGTGCAGGTAGTCCTGATGGCACCGGTGCCAGAAATCTTGATGAATTTTCTGCAGGAGATTCCATCTTGACAGACGACCAGAAAGCACAGCTGCAAAATATTTATCAAGAACAGCATGTGATGGTTGCAACATTAGAAAATTACTTTGTGTCAAAATTTGTTCCGCAGTCACTAAATAACTCCGTACAGCAACCACGTCGAGCCACAAATCTTCTAAATGCTTCCATGAAAGTCTCCGTAGATAGTTCCGATACCACCTCAAGATGAAGAGCATTGGTTGAAAAATAAACAAACAGAAATAGGCTCGGAATGTCCTTGATTTTCGAACTTTGCCCATATGGTAGTGAAGGGTCCTGGATAGTACACATCTGTTTTCAAGAATGGTTTTGCTGGACTGATCTTCTCAGCCAGAAGACCTGCCATCACAGGTGTCATTGGTTTGGGCCAACAACGGAAACAAGTCACTCACTGAAGCAACCGCTGTCTAATTGCGTCACGCCCGTTTAAAACAAAGAATTCCTGCTGCATAACAGACAACAAGTGTTGCGGCCCTGGATGAAGTAGATGTTTATGCAGTTTGTCCATTATCAGTTCTACCAAGCGACACTTCTTTGGAAGCAGTACAGGGTGCTTCTGTTTATAGGGCAGCGATGATGCCTGGAGCCTTCTGCCCACGCTAAGGACACCACCCTTGTCCACAAAGGGATTCAACCTCTTCAGGGAGGCTGAGCATTCCCCTTTTGTAATGACTGCAAGCTCTACACTGAATTCTACTTCCTGGGTTTTCTCAACCCAAAACAAAACAGATGCCTGACTGAATATCAACGTGTACTGAAGCATATTCACTGAATTAGTGGAGCAACACAATGACTTAAGAGTTGCAGGAGGGATTTCTTCAACAAGATGGTGCAAAATGCCATACATCTAGCGTGTCTATTGCCCTCATAAACAGCTTCTTCGATGACCGAATATCCTCCAAGGACATGAGGCTTCCTCAATCTCTGGACCTACCCTCTCCAGATTTCCACCTGTGGGGCTGCCATAAAGAAAGGGTATAGCGGAACAGTCTGCATACACTTGTGCAATTCGGAGAGAAAATCACTACTGAAACAGCAAATATTAGCTACGACACATTACGGAAAACTCTCAGAATTTGGTGCAACGGGTGGAGTTGTGCTTGGATGCAGGTGGCTGCCATTTCCAACATTTGCAGTGAATGACATGAGTCTTCCATGGTTACTCTTCGTCTGACATGATCGCACCTTAGTGTTGTTCGATCTGTGGTTATTGGCAATGAAAATGGAAAATGTTTATATGAATCACTCTCTGGATTTATAGATTTTAATTTTAGTAATCTGCAGTTAAACTAGGCCAGAAGTGAAGATGAAATAGTGTTTTCTATACCAGATCTTGATACTCTTTAACAGAAATAATTTTCTCTTGCTATTTACTAAAGGTTAAATTCATTTAGGTGTCTGGGCGTTCACTAAATAAGCCCGGTGGTGGATGCCTCCACAACCCCTTTTCTTTCTTTCCTTCCTTTGCTTTATTTCCTCTCCTTTTTCCTTTCATACTCCGCCACCACTATACCTTCAGACACCTTTTGCCCCCCCCCCTCCGCACCGTCGTAACACTTTTAGCACCGTCTTTATGAATGAGCACTAAACCCATCAGTGCTCCAAAACTGACATAAGAAATTAAATAAAAAAAGGTATTCGTAAAGTGAGAGATATCGCTGGCAGAACACTGAGCTCGGCATCTGCCAAATATGACACAGGACATGAACCCTACTACACTGGGGCACACTGGGACAGCTGGCTTACCGAAGGAGTCGTAGGGGTCGATGTTAGCACAGGGCAGATTCCAGCAGTGGATGTGTCCGTCGAGGCCCCCCGAGTAGCACTGCTCGCCAGTCGCGCTCATGGACAGACACAGCACTGCGCTCGTGTGCCGGCGGAACGTGTACAACGGCTCCACGTCCAGGGATGCTGACCTGCAGCATCAGACACCATCTTCACTCACTGCACTCTGCAACTACTATAGATTTTTTTTAATGTAAGTTATGCTTTTAGAATTAACTCATCTGGCCCTCACTCCCATCTCCCCCAGTGGGTAGGGGATAGAGTGGAGTGCACAGGTTTTGGTGGCTGTTAACATCGCGGCCGTGAGATCCGATGAGGGTGAAGCAAGGTGAGTATGGAGCAGCGCTGGAAAGCAGGGGCGGGGAACATAGAGATCCCTGAGAAAAACAGCTAGTCCAGCAGCATGATCCCCACGTGCGAAAATGCAGAAACCAACCCCACTGGGAATAGAACCCGGTTAAACTTGATCGGAAGCGCTCTAGTCGCTGTGCCACCCCAGCAGGAGGAGGAAAGATATCCCCCCCCCCAACAAGCACACGTGCTGCTCTCGTTGAGCAGGCAACAAAGCCTGTCAATGAATGCAGCAGCACCTACCATAAATGCCAAGACCCTCGCACTTAGTCACACCCTTAGTCCAACTTAGGCACTACCCAAACACCTGTCAAGGACAACAGAACAGTGTTGCTACTCGACATATTAAACAATATGAAAAAGTGGGACTTCCCTCACATATTTTCTAGCATGCACTCTACGAGTACAGTAATTAACATATGGCCCTTAGAAAAATTAAGGTCTGTCAGTGTTCAAACAATGTACGCAACCAAATTATCCTCTCAGAAAACAAATTGCTGTCAACCATACAACCACTGTTTTACACTCCCTGGCTTTACACTTTCCTGTACAGCCGAGCCCCGATGTAACACACATGTAGGTAACGAAAACAGTGATCTAAAGTACAGGTTTTCTGGAACAGTCAAAAAAATTCCAAACATTTATGAAAATAATTAAATATCTTTGCTAAAATGGAATAAATGGCAATGAAAACATAATAAAATACATTCATTGGCCCTTGGCAATATAAAATGTAGGTATCTCTCAGTAGGTCAGCCCTTAAACCATATGTTGTGAGAAAAAAAAAAAAAAAAAAAAAAGGTCAGTTTAAAACTATGGCAGTGGTGATATGAGTTGACCGCGAGCATGCCTAGCGAGTTAGACTTTGTGATGTCATGAAGGGCTCCTTTGTTCTTTACCCCTGCCTCCCCGCTGCGACCATCCCTCCTCACACGCGTAGCTGCCATTCAACCACGCACCCATAGCAACAGCAGTAACCAATACTGTGCGGGTTACAGATCTCCCATTTTCTTCTCATGAGCACCTTTTATCTTGACCACGTAGCACGCCATTTTCATACGTTTACAAGCGTGCCATTATAACTTTGATTTTTGGATTTTTTTCTTGTATTTTGACTACGGATTGCAATTGGAATTGAATGCATTGACTGCTTACGACCCGCACACACAATTTTTTTTATGGAATACGATTTTATTTATGGTTTTGGATAAAACACATTTCGTCTGCCCGCCTTCACAGCTGCTCTTTAAAAGTAGGTCACATTCTTTGCACCAGCTGTGTGCATGCCTGTCGGCTGACTTTACGTGTGCCGATAAATAAAGGCATGATTGTGGTGCAGCGTACAGACAATTGCTTGTTTTCTTATTTATTTCAATTTAGTGAAAAAGGTGGCCTTCCCACTAGGTAAAAATGTATGCTGGTAAACAACTATATACGAGCTACAATGTTTACGATAAGAGAAGGTCCATGGCCTTGTGGGATGCATATTTCTATCTGAAAGACTTGCTTATTGAAATAAATTTGCATTTCGTTAAGAAATAGTCTAATTTTAGTACAAAAAGGTTTTCGGAAATGGAGTTCGCACTCGTTATAAGGTATGAGGCGCACAAAGTTTAAAATTTTTTCTCGAGAGATTATTTATGGGCTTGTTATAATATATTTTTATTCAGAATACTTCTTACTATTTAAATAAATTAAAATTTTGTTAATAAATCATTGAAATTTTGTACAAAAAGACTTTCCGAAATAGATTTTGCACATGTTAAAAGTTAGGCAGCGCACAATGTTTAAACTTTATTTTCGTTAACTACAGATTGTTTATGGTCTTGTGGTGTACCATTTCAATTGCATAACATCAGCCTAGTGAATTACTTCGGTATTATTTAATTAAAAGTGTTATTTTGCACCATTAATGAGAAAACATTGCCTTAAAAATAGTTTATAACAACTTGGTGTTGGGAGTGTTAAAATGGGTAAATATGAATTTAACTACACAGCAAAATAGTGAAAAGATTTTCAGTGATATTTTGTTAAATCGAGGTTCTGCTGTATTTTAAAAATAATTTTTTTGGTCTCAATTATTGTTTTTACAGCATAAACTTTCCTATTTTTACACTTTCCACCAATTTACAACATTTCCATGCCAAAAGAGTGATTTCTATTCATATAAAAACAGACTGTGATTAAGTACAATAACAGTTAACTCTCATTCCTAAGACTCCTGGAATAGCAACCATTTTGTGGGGAACCATGATCAATAACAAAACCCCTTTGAAATAACAACCTTTTTCTTCGGAACCATGAAAGAACATAGAATCAAGAGTTTATTGTAATTTTTTCATTTTAACAACATCCATCTCAAACAATGTAATACTCAGACAGGTGGAAATCTTAAGAACTGTTACCAACAGTTCTAGTGCAATAGTATTATACAGCAAAAAATATAATAAATCTTATTTTTGATACTGAAGAGAATTGCAAAGATGAGCTCTCACTTTTTGGCAGGTATAGTTTTCTGCAGGTTCCACAGCTTAAGCGTGTGGTCTTCACTCGCGGTGATTAGCACGGGCTCAACCGGGTGGAACGCCAGGGCCCGCACCCCGTCAAAGTGACTGCGGAGAGTGTACTTCGCATTCCACGTCTTCCGATACGATTCTTTCGTAGTGGCAATCTGCTATCAATAAATACACACACACTATTAGCCATACAACTAAACACCAAAAACAATACATGGTATGAATAAAATATAATTTGTTTATAAAATAACTGTAAAATTGGACAAAATTAAAATTGTACAGATGAACTTTATACTGTATGTACAATTGACAATCACTGAACATTTAACTCTCTCTGTCTCTTGTAATGTTATGGGACGTGCGGGGTGTGGCACAAGTTGAACATCACCTCCACTAATTCAATCAGATCTAAACATTGAGACAAGGCGCCAAAATTAAATAATCAGACAAGCCGGAAATATAGCTCAACCAATTTTTATTACACTATGCAGTTCCGTTATAGCAGCACAATAAAAAAATACTTCTACAAAACACAAGCAGCAACGAGATAAGAATTGCAGTATAAATTACTCTCCTGTTGAAAACACTTGCATCGTGAGGATATTTACACTCTCCCAGCATCCTAACTAACCCTTCATACTGGCGAAAATAATTTAGTAGTTTTTAGATTAGTCCAATATATAGAAAGATAGGTCGTAGGCGCTCCCCGTGTGGGTTACAATCACGACTCGCACGTTCTGTACTTTTCAAGCATCGTCATCTTCCACTCTGTTCTATGCTTTTAGGTTACTATAAACAAGTATTCACTCCTAACAATCACCTTTTGTATCTTTCCAAACAATTATACATTGCTAAACCACTAAAGTTGTGCCGGAATGAAAACAAGGATTTAACCACATGCCTTGCCTCTTGGTTGATGTTTGTTATGTTCGGAAATCCGGTGGGCGTTATATTCGTGACTTGAGCCATTTTGCTTCCCGGTGTAGTGCTTCTCTTTGCAGCCATGCTGGGCGACCTCAGATAACGGAATGGTAACTTGTCAAAGTTGACAGGTTTAGTCCCAACACAACACAAATACGTGCAACCATAGGACATACAGTATTTAAACATGAAAAGCCTTTGTCTCGTATCACATCACACATTCAGCAGAAATATGCGTAACGGTAAACTTGTCATTACTTTTCTCATCTAATTACAGTTTTAAAATACTTGTGTTTAAAAAAAATAACAAGTATTGAATGTGAATTGGATGATTACTTAAGCACGTCTCCTGTCAGCTACGATACATCTCCAGCTGATTTCTGGAACACTTCACAAAAGAATATAAAAAGACTGAGCAAGTTCTGGCTCCAAGTTCCAGTTGGTTCAGTCTTTTCTGAACAAGTGTATTCACAAGGAGGACTTATTATTACAGATCATCGTAGTCTCCTGCTTGAACATGGAAAATGCAGTTGCAGTTTTTTTCCATCCACTATATAATTTCCTTCGTATACCACTGTACTGAGTTCGTGCAAGAAAATCTATGAGCAGTGCAGAAACAGTGTAGAGGCTATTAACTTTCGGAAGCCCTCTCATTTAGAATAGTCAATAAAATTATATTTTATTTTAACCTTAGGGATCAACTTCTGAGTGTGTTGGAATATACACACTGTGTTTATTACATACATAGTAATATTTAATCAAAAAGGTGGTTAAAGGATTTAAAAAAAAAGCTGAAAGGAATGTAATGTAAATTTGGACAGCATGCATAATTTTCATTTATTAATTATTTATGCATTTTCAAGACTTGATCTGCTTTCATATAAGTTATTTTGATTGGCACATTAATTATGTTAATTGGTACAGTGGATTCTCGATTAATCGTTCCAGTTATTTACGTTTTACAGTAACTCTTGTTTATTTATTTTGGTACTGTCAAAATTTCCATTTAAACAATGCTAATTACTGACCGCATTGAACGATTGCGATCATTTGTTTACACGTAATGTCCTTTGAAAACACAGTACATTTGCCAAAGATTGCATACATCAATCGTTTTTTAACACTACTTAAAACACAAAACAACGCAGATAGTCAACAAGTGGTACTATTGACAGTATTGTTTACATCCCGTAGTGCTCCGTCAGGTGAATGGACTATCAGTCCACATTTTAAGGTTTTGTTACTTCATAGTTGTTATTTTTTTTATTTAAACACAAGTATCTTAAAACAGTTATTAGATGAGAAAAGTAATGACAAGTTTACTGTTACGCATATTTCTGCTGAATGTGTTACGTGATATGAGACAAAGGCTTTTCATGTTTAAATACCGTATGTCCTATGGTTGCACGTAAACCTGTCAACTTTGACAAGTTACCATTCCATTATCTCATGTCGCCCTGCATGGCTGCAAAGAGAAGCACTTCACCGGGAAGCAAAATGGCTCAAGTCACGAATATAACGCCCACCGGATTTCATCACAGCCGAACATAAGAACATAACTTGAGACCCAAGAATTTCTTGAGTAGCATGTCCTAAAATTCTTGAGTAAGAGAGGTAAAAATACTTGAGAAAAATGCAGATTTGTTTAGTACCAATAATACATATTTTAGACAAAAAAAATGGGGCATTGAAATTCAAAACATTACAACAAAACTACGTACACAAACATATTTTATACTTTTCAAAATCTCATAAAAAGCTAACTTAAGAAAACTCACTAGATATTTCTACAGGTTTTAGACGTTAGAATTGTTTTGTAGTAAAACCATGCAATAAGTAGTTTCCTACATAATGTTCAGCATGCTAATGTGTACACATCTTACTTGCAGGCCTTACAAAAAAAAATTTTTTTAGACAGTATTCCTAGAGATCTTTTGAAATAAGTTTCTAACATGAAAATTATGATTTCAAGAAATTTTCCTTCATATGCACAGGAAGAGAGAAGTTCAAGATTGGTCAAACTCAGATTTGTCCGCCTGTTTGTATGAACACAAGAAAATTGTGAGAAGAATCTTTCAAAGCCCACATTTGACACTGGCATCTAAGAAGCTGTTTGGGCTCCCACCACAAAGACCTTGTGGTCATCTTCCAAGACATTTATATTAGTGTGTGTCTTCAATTTCTCTATGAGCCCTATGTGTGCATGTACACCCTCATCCAGTTGTAAGTCTCGCAGAGATTGAATCCTTGAAAACAGAACTTGAAGTCTGGCGCTGCTAATTTCCTGGGTTAAAATGTATTGCGTAACATTTTCAGGCGAAACCATTACCTTTGAAATACAAGCGATACCTATTTTGAACGACGAATAATCTTGATAAAATTTCTATGTTTGCCAGTAGAATTTTAATTTTATTTGCTTTGCGGCCGGTGTGTGAAGGCAAAAGCGCACATAGAGAGAGCAAGAGAGAGAGAGAGCAAGAGCAAGAGAGAGAGAGCAAGAGCAAGAGAGAGAGAGAAAGAGAGAGAGCGAGAGAGAGAGCAAGAGAGGAGAGAAAGAGAGAGAGAGCAAGAGAGAGAGAGGAAGAGAGAGAGCGAGAGAGAGAGCAAGAGAGGAGAGAAAGAGCGAGAGAGAGAGCAAGAGAGGAGAGAAAGAGAGAGAGAGCAAGAGCAAGAGAGAGAGAGGAAGAGAGAGAGCGAGAGAGAGAGCAAGAGAGGAGAGAAAGAGAGAGAGAAGGAGAGAGAGGAGAGAAAGAGAGAGAGAAGGAGAGAGAGGAGAGAAAGAGAGAGAGAAGGGGAGAGAAAGAGAGAATGTGCTTTTTCTTTTACTAGGCAACAACTTCCCCTCTCTGACGCTAGTAAGGGGAGGAAGGAAGCAAGAAGCGCCGCTGAGAGAGTGAGAGGAAGCTTAGTCGCCACGCTGCTTGCTAGGTAACCACTTCCCCTCTCGTGAAGCGTGTAAAGGGAGGTAGCAAGCCTCACTCGCAGGTCGCACCACACCTCAGAGGCAGAAGTGTTGGGAAGACCGGCAACGCGTTGCAGAGCAGTTGCTTGAAGTTTGCATTAACAACCAGCTTAAAAACTTTTGTTGCGGGAAATTTTATGTGATGGGGACAAAATATACTTGGATCGACGCAACATCCTATAAACGATACGAGCGGGTAGCTTTATCATTATTTATACAGGAATTTTGCCAGGACCACCGAAAATTAACTGCGGATACGGTTTATCGGTACATGCGTTTTCGGTACAACTGTATTTATTGCTGTTAGTTAACAAAATTTTGTGCGAGTTTAGGTGAGAATAAATAATTTTTAAACTGATTCCACTGTGAATGCAATTATAAAATTGATTTCATACTACTTTGGAAGCCGCAGCTTTCGGAATTAAAACAGGCCAAAGCGTTAATTTTTCTGCTGCAGTTTATT
>NQII01000490.1:148332-170386 GCA_002778355.1 Clitarchus hookeri | reverse complement strand
CCCCCTTCCCCAGGTACTTAAGAGCTGGAATTTTCGCAAAAATGAAAACAGAATTATTTACAATTCTCATTATAATATGCAGTAAATGCTGCTACAATAAAAATTAAATAGAACTCTCTTGTAACGAAACACTGTCGAACTATCACACAATGGCACTAAATAAAACATAACATTATTAAATCATGGTAACATAAGAAACCAACAAAATGCACAAAATAAATTCCTTATAGGTCGAGACCTGAAAAAATAGCATTTGCGCTAAAACGAAAAATAATGTGAATTTTAGCATTTTAGTTTGTATAAAGCGATTTTTCCAGTTTTACTTCAAATAACGCTATTTTGAAAATTTACACTAACCTTTACTTGCAACTAAATATGGCAAAAAAAAAAATGCACACAGACACGCAATGAATGTATATATCACGTTTTGTGGTTGAGGTTAGGAATACTCGTCATACTGTATACCGTACGTCCGCCGCCTGAAGGTAGCGGGAATTATTACAAGGCCTTGACCATAGAATACACGTGCCTAGAGAATATTTATCAGCAAATCTGAACGTACATTAGCGCACCAGTTAAGATGAAAATTTGGCAAATGCTATAAAGTGAATTTTCACATTAAAAAAAAAAGAAAAATAAGGATTTTTTAGAATTTCGCAAATGAATGTTTTATGTCACGTAGTTGCTTCTTACGATATATTTTGTGTGTTTTTGCATATTTGAATACGAATGCATGCAGAGCTGGCCAGTAAAATTTTTTTGATTTAGCACCATAAACGAAAACATATTTTACTTTCCATAACGTGTGTTTATGGCCATAAATAACATGAGTGCAAGTGATGATGCGTCACTTTGAGTGAACATTCTAATGCAAGGTCCTGCAAAAGTTTATTTGTTCACTAGGAAACCCTACTGCTGTAATGTTCACGTCTACCATCCCCTGTACAATCGCAGCTACGTATTTCTGAGTAGCAAGTTTGCCTAAAACGTCCCACGAACCGTACATTGACAAGGGAATCGGCTGATGACAGCATGAAAATGAACAAAATCGTTGCCATGTGGCCGATCGGCTAATGGCGGAAGGATACGTAGTCAGATGTAAACAGTGGTGCTACTTTATGGCCGATCTGCTAATGGCGGAAGAATACGTAGTCAGATGTAAACAGTGGTGCTACTTTTGCAGACATATCAGAATCTGGCCAACTTATATGAGACAGAGTATAATGCCCACGTTAATTCTGAGTTACTGTCATCACCCTTAACGATCCAACATGATTTTCCTCCAGGCATTGGAACTGAAGGGCTGGTGTGAGTAACCAGATCCTGGCATAGACAGGTTAAGGCTACACACTGACCCTACTCCCACAAGTTGAACAGGGTATGTTGACAGAGCTCACATATGCTGGGGTAACTTCTCATGCAACTAACACACACAGTTACTTCCAAGGCAGTTAACTTTTCACATTCAGTCTACCAAGACTCACCCTGTGCAGTCAGCTAACACATTCTTCATACTGAATATCCACTTTTCCATCCACCATTATGGCATCACCGTGGTTATCAAAAGAACACGCACTGCTGGAAATACATAACACAATCTCCCATCTTCCATGCGAGGGATTGCCACGAACCCTACCTTCTTGGCAGGTGTCCGCCTTCCCTGTGTCTCGCTGGCCCGCTTGTTCGATGACTCGTTGCCGTTCAGAGCCGACACCACGGAGGCATTGTTGAGGTTCTCCTCCCCCTCTGCATTGTTGTTGAGACCCAGCAGAGCGCGCACGCTGTTTTTGCGTACGTCGATTATCGTGTCCGTGTAGCCAATCTCTTGGAGGTACCTAAGTGCAATACACACAAACATCAGTACTTATAAAATGACAACATGAAATTTAAATTTCACTTAAATGCTGACCAACTGCACTACCTGGCCAATTGGTTTAACAGCATTATAAAACTCCAACAATTGTCATATTTCATCAACCATGTGCCGCTGTAATGTATAAAGTTTTGGAAATGTAACTTGTAACAAATAAATAAATAAAAACATATATACATTTATATTTGTCCCTGTACAATTTATGATCTATTTTTAAGACACAATCCAAGAGTTTCTGGCAATTTTCCATAACTCCCACAATGCTTTAATTTGCGTAAAACAATGTGTCCATCTACAAAATACATGTGATATCAATTGTATGAATAAACAGCTTAGTACAGAAATAGACCTAACTTATATGCTGGAATAATAGTACATGTGTCTCATATTTAATGACATACGCACTAACCTAAGGTTTTACTTTAATAGTAACACAGTATATAAAAAATGCATAAAAAATTGCATTTTTATTTAAATAATTTTTACATGCAGTCCCCAGTTTCACATTTACTAGTTACAAAATACCACCTGATCAAGATACCACCTCTTATACGATTTGACTACATCTAAAACTTAAAATATGTAGTATGAATATCCCAGTCAACAACCAATTCTCTTGACAACTTATTTTGAGTAAATGTTGTCAAAAAAAGTTGTAAATATAATGCATAAAGTTGAGATACACACCTTTACCAACCTCCTGTATCACTTTAAATGAGAAAATTATATAACTGCTTTCCTAGTGGTATCAAACACCTAATTTACTTTACAAGTTGAACATTTTCTTACTGCATGCCATTTCACAAGCAGTAATTATATAGCATGTGTCATCCATGTGCAGAACATGCTTTTTAACTGCACTAACTGTGTAGGAAGCTGCCTTCTAACCAGTTCTCAAGATGTGGTTTCTTGCATCCGATACTGCTATGAAACGGGTCTCGTGATAAAATTAAGGAAGTAAATGGAAGAAAACACACCACGGCCGTGTCGTGTCATCTAGCAAAGTACCACTATCCCAAATGTAAAATGTTTCTTATCAGCCGCCTTCTACACCGACAGATTGAGCCAAGTGCAGAGTGGATTCCTACCCTTGCGGTGAACACAAGGTATGTCGAGTGACTCGGCCAATCAAGAGCTAGCTGCCAGACGCATTGGTGGGAATATATGACCACTAACCATTTTCCTATCTTGTAACAAAAGGGTTTGAATGGATAAATTAAGTCAAAATAAGGTACAAATCTGTAAAATGATAAAAATGTTTACATCTGTTGAACCAGTAAGAACAGTATTTAAATTTTTTCCTGTTAAACATCCATAATTTTAACTTTAATCTAGGACTCATTTTTCCTAAAAAAAACATTTTTGGCTAGCTTTGTAAACCTACAGACAGTTTAAATTTTGTGGTATAGCTTTGCTAATTTCTAAATTCCTCTTATGAATGATGTAACTTCAGTGCTGTAATTTCAAATGACTAATTAAAAATAAATTTGGTTATGAAATGTCCATATTATAATTACATGTAATCTTGCATTTTTCATTATAATCTAACTACACTCTTGGACATGTACCACACTTAAACGTGACACTGAATGCGTAATAGTATTGCATGCTATAGGTTAGACAAGTAGTAAATATTGCCATTTATATGTATAAAATTGAGCAATGTTAGAATTTTTGTTACTAAAGTGTGTGCTGTATGTGGGTTCAATATATATAACTGATCAGAGAAATGTTGTGAAATTATTAATGCTGTTCACGATGATAAATACCGTAGCTACACTCCAGGCTGCAAATTAGGCAACTGCATGGCTCACCACATTGCAAACAAAAACTCTATACATTCTACTGAATCTTGATCTTAATCAAGCTTACCATGTGATAGCATAATACATTTTAAGAATCATGTTGTAGCCCTTTATTTATACATGTACAACTCAAGAACACATTTTAAGAAAGACTATGATTTTGCGCAAGAAAAATGGACACCACCATGAAGATGTGCCTGTGACGTGAATGTGTGTGCTGCTTGTTCACATACAGATGCTGTAGCACGTTACATGTGTGTGGAATTTGTATTGTAATTTGTTGTTTCAGTGGAATTTAATGCTATTGCAGCATCATTGAACAGTTCCACTGTGCCAACACACAAATGTACTACGGTTTAGATGTCTACAAAGTTCTAAGCGAAACAACAAAGTATAAAGCACGCCTGGACGTAGTAAGAGCCGTGAAAAACACTGCAATTAGCAACAAAAGTACATTTTCTGTATGTGAAGATCATTTTCAGTATTAATTAAATGCTCTGGCATAGGCTATAACACAGTAATGTTAATTTTCAAAGTGTCAATGTGGGCCAACGAGGGATTACTGCTAACATTTTACAAAAACCTACACTATGGCTTACTCTCGACAGGAACATGGTGTTGTTTATACACAAAATTTGTCAGATAATACAGCTAACAATGGTATCTTTCAAAATTGTTATTGTTTTACAATTTTGAGGCTAGATGCTTTTGCTTAGACCTGCTACATAGGCATACATTTAAAAGAATTTCTGGAATAATAAAACCTCTATCATGCTAATTTAGTCCACAGTGGCATAATTTTATTCTTTGGACTAATTTCAAAATACGCACTGGGATTTAACAATTATATAAGTAATATCTGTATGGAAATAAAATATCCTTCAACTATGCCTAAATAAGGCTAGACATTTTTGAGAGGTGTGTGTTTGTAGGAAAATATTTAAATTAAGTATAACATGAATCTAGCTACATGACGAATAAAAGTGTAGAACATGAGTTATCCTTGAGAGCAAAATTCTTATTTAAATTTTTACAAGTTGTAAATTCATCGCCTAATGCTCTACTAAAAGCATGCTTTGAAATGCTGACAAAATTACAAACATTAATGAAGCCTGCAAAAATGGAAGGTAAATCAAGATTAAAAATAGCAATAAATATACTTTTCTGAAAACAATTTAATCCCTTTCACATTTCAATGTTTTTTCTGCCATCCGTGGCAACTGATCATATGCATGCTGAAGCTAAGACGATTAAATCAAAATATGTGCAACTACATCATCTCACTAACGTTAGCTAATAGGAAAACATTTCAACTGTTTAAAAAGAAGTCCAAAATTGTTTTCAATGGCATCAATAAAGCCTTAACTGATTATCTAGGAAATATCCCTTATGTTAAAAATGTAACAAAGAGAACAAAGAGGACAAACCGAGCCTTTACCTTATCTGGTAAAAAGATTTCTTTTGTAGAAAGATAAATCTGTTAATAAAATTAATTGGAACCAAAATCATTTACAAAAACTGTTAATGAAATTAGGCTCCTAAATCCAGCTTGGTCCATACTGGTTTCAACTTAAAAAAAAAAATAATAGAAAAGGGTCTTTCCCCCAAAAACCCTACAAACTACTACGCTTTGTTTTCAAAAAATAAGAGGAGAATGCTGTGCGGTGGCACAGAAGGCGTAACACTGTAATGATGCAGTTAATATCTATTTAATCGGGATATTGGGTTAATTTTCTTTTGTTTTTTAGAGGAATTGTAATTTCTCATCAGTATTTGAGGTTTTGGCCGTAATAGTATGTTTATCTGTCGTGTGTGTGCCTTTTCTAAAATCGCAGTTGAGGTTGCATCAGCAATCTGAGATTAGGGTTGTTCCCACTTTCGTAAATATTTTTTCTTTCGAGAATGTTCTAAAAATGCAATTGTTTTACTACAATGCAGTTCGGCTGGTGTGGGAAAGTGGTTGCGACGGGGGTTCGCACTGTATCTTAAGGGATTGCGTACCACGCCATGCCCTTGTCTGGTAAGGTTTTTGGCACCCTGGTGCGAGGAGCAAAGGTAGAGTGCGCGGCGTTTTACGCCGGGTGCGCCTGCCGCCCGCTAACAGTTGACCACCAGCTCTCTATGAAGACACGTCGAGTGTGGAAAATATCGCCCACGCCGGCAAGCACCCATGACAATACTTTCTTTATAATTTCTATTTTTCGGCCGACTTTCCATCTACTAAATTATTTCCACCAGTGTGGAAGAGGTCACTAGGGTGCCAGGAGGGAACTGACGTCCCTCTTGCCTTCGTAAATGTCTCAGAATGGGAGTATTTTAGTTACGTGCATAATTAACAAACTCTGCAACGCTGTTCTTCGCTCGACTGTCTTGTTAAGCTGACTGTTCGTGACTCTGCATTAATAAATTTTAGAATGTGAACTGTTTTTTAACTTGAAATAAAAATACGGAGGGAATGATCCGAGACTTGAATTATTTTATTTTAACATGGCACATTTATTTAAGTTTCACGAGTCTACCGAGCGAGTAAAATCGAGCTGTGATTTCCAGTCCTCAAATCTGACGTGCAACATTACAACATGCCAAGACACCTAGAAACTAGAATCTAGAGTTTCAATGCACCACACTGATTATTTCCTAGTGTCGTGTTTACCATCGTTAGGATCGAGGTTGTATGTTCCTGTCATTAACAAAGATATTCAGATTAAAAATTTCCAGACTAGTGCTGTGCTCTGTTAATGGTAGCAATTTGTAATGTTCCAGGCAACAGCAATTTATATTTGAGGCAAATAATTTTTTCTATACTTTTGCAAAAGGAAAGTAATTTATTCAATGTTTGTAACTTTGTGGCAGTAGCAGTTTGAGCATATTTTTTATATTTTCGATTTTTTAAATTTATAATTTTTGTAAGAGTCATTTGACAATAGCAATGATCTTCATAAGGTGTTTTAACACTTTTTCCCATAGTAAACTACAAATTGCCTATTGCAATATGGTGCAACATAAGTACGACGAGAACCATGCCTGTATTGCAAGGATTCCAGAGTTAACAGTAGTGTGTTGGTGCTATTTTTAGATATGGCCACATTACAAGACACCTCAATTGGGCAATTTTTAGTAGATACTTAAAAGTGAACACTACCCCCTCCAGTTACAGTTCTGTTGTAGCATATATTCAGTCGTGTAAACTGTTGCAGTTCACATTCTGTAGCATTAACTACAGAGTCGCGGAACAAACGTGTTGTGCTCTCGCAGAGTTATGATGTAGCAAGTGAGAAGTGGCCATAGCTTGAGTTCCGAACAAACTTCCAAATTGTTTCCGCCGGTGTAAGGGGCAGTACACGGCACGGAGAATCAGTTCTCTCCCGTCTTCGTAAATATCCTAGTGATGCGAGTGATTTCGACTAAGCATTAATCTATACTGTGAATGTTTTCTTGTTCCTGCTTTAGTTTGTTTTCATGAAGTGTTTTCTGTGCCGCTAGTGTGATGGAAATGTGTACTGTGTAATAAAGCCCAGTTGAACAGTATTTCTGCCTCATTTAATTACTTCTTTTTTTTTGGCACCCTTTCATCTACAAACTAGAGTCTCTTTGCTCTGAGCTGAACTAAATGGGCTGATGTTTTCACAAATGTCATCTGACACGTCTGTCATTACAAATTTAGAGCAGAGAAAATGAGAAAATGGCAATGATCTGTCTCTCCCCTATTTTCCAAACTGCAACAAATTTCTGAAAAAATTTTTAAGTATGCAAACAGAGTGAATAGACATAATTTTAAACCTTACAAGTTGAGTAATGCGTGCTAAAAAATATTTCTCTGGTGATGCTTCTGAGCCACTGCATTTAGTTAATATATGTCTTATGTAAAATTCGTCATACTGGTTTGGCAAATATATATATATACTAGCTGACCCGGCAAACGTTGTTTTGCTGTGTCACTGGGAGACACCTGGTGGGAATAAATTGTAACCTAGATTGATAAATGATCGATGATAATTGATCAGTTATCGACCTAGGGTAAAATTTATTAAATTACTAATATCACTATAAAAAAATAAGGGTTGGTGGTAGAAGGGTGAAAATTTAGGAGGGTATGTATTTTTTTCTCAGACCTACCGAGTATACATAAAAAATTTCATAAAAATCGGTCCAGCCGTTTCGGAGGAGTTCAGTGACTAACACTGTGACGGGAGAATTTTATATATTAGATAATTTTTTTTGGAAGTAATCGTGAATGGGCAATACATATAATTATTTTTTTCGTCGTCTGATAAGAATTGGACCATCTTCCCATTGGATTTTTCTCTTACATTTCACATGGTTAATGAAAGGATCTGCCTTTAAATTATGGATGGGTGAAGGGAGGAGGCTAGTGCAGCACTGACGAAGCAAGTGACTGGAAATAATATACTACCAGAAAAAATTGTACATAGGTTACTGGTCGGGGCAGTTTGCTTTTATAGTTCTTGTCCTTTGATAAAGTAGAAAATATTTCCGGGTCGTGGGAAAGACAGGCACTGTTGTGTTTGGCCATATTCTTGATCGAGCTCAAAGTAAAAGAATCTTTTATAGTATTAGCAGGGAAGTATTTCGATCGACAATTTCATTTAATGTTTCGTATTGTTCAGAGAAATAGGATCGCTGGAGTGGCATTAATATATTTAACATTCTATACAGGATGTTGTAGAATGTTTCAGATTGCTGAGGTTGAGAGAATACCGCGAGGAAAATACAGTTTACATGCGTTTTTAGATAAGAGCCTTCGTGCTCTAACGCTCTTATATTTTGTGTAGACAGTATTGAAAGAGTACCGGCTTAAGGGAGCCACCTGGTTGAAGGAATTTTGCACGTCTGAGGCCTAAAAGCGTGGGAGCGTTAGAGGCGACCGAGACGTGCGCGCCAACTGTCTCGTCGCCTCTACGCGTAAAGCACTGACCCGGCGTGCAGTCTTGCCGTCGATAACGCGCCTCTATAAGTCTTTCAGCGGAGACCTTACCATTTTATGACGTACTTGATGCACGTCCCTATTTCTTTCTTTATGTTTTGTTCCGGAGTGTTCATACCTAAAAATGACCGTGAAAACACCCGTCTGAGCCATTTTCACTACCACAAAAACATGCTTCAGAGAGAAATGGAGGAACTGAGAAACGTATACAGACGCGTTAAGTTTCTTAAATGCCGTTCGTAAGCAGACCTCACTCAGACACGTTGGACGGTTTTTAAATAAAACGTTTTCTGCTGGAGCTCTGCGCGCCGTTCGGCAGCGTACCCAGGCGGCCACCTTAAACTATATATTTTGGGACCGAAGCACTAACATGGAGCGACTCGTAGCAGAAATAACCGGAAGAAGCATCTTGCCAAGTGCTGGTAACACGCTAATCCGCAAAACAACTTGGCTACGTGGCTGCGAGCTATTTTCACAGTGTAAGGGTGGGTTTACTATTAAATAATTATGTATCCAAAGAATTGGTATTTCCTTGAGCGTTAATTTAAATACCTATATACAATATTTTAAGTAGAGGTTATGTCGCAGTATTCAAACTATTCATGTCAGTAGGTGTCTTTTTTTTTTTTTTTTTTTTTNTTACACTAATGAACATCCATTAAAAATATTGAAAGTGGAAACCTGAGAGGTTTTTATGATATTTGTGAATTTAGTTCGTGATACCAAGTATCGATACCATATAATGTTAGTCCTGACGAATAATGCCACTAAATACGTTTTTTTTTTAATGCGATAAGATGGTTAGTTATTAATAAAATGGCTCGCTTATCGCGAGTGTTTGTTGGCTTGAATTGACAACTATATTGTTAATTGTGAATCCTTAATACAGAAGACGCTGTTCAATGTGTGTGATTGGTGGTTATAATCTATTCGCGGTTTCTTCACACTTTATGAATCAAACCTTTGAAAAATCACCCCATGTATGACATGTTAAGTTATTTCCTGAATTTTCTATGTATCACAAACGTTTTATACCTCTGTTAACATGAAAGTTTTTTTTTTTTTTTTCGTTTAATTAAAGTTTTGCCTATATTTTACATATACATTATAATATTTCATTTATAATAAGAATTAATAAAAACAGTAAGGAAACGTCTGTATTGGTAGCGCATAGTAAGAAATATTTCTCATGCAAAATATTATTACAACCGATTGCGCACAAATCCGGTGCGTTGTCCTTTAGTGTAATTTTGTAGACTTGGTTAATCTTATATTGCACGAGGTGGGGGGATATCCTGGAAGTAGAAATCTAGCAGGGCTTCAGAAAAGTGTGAAGTAATAGTGAATAGAATATACTACATCATTCATAAGTCACAAATTTTCGATGGTAAATTCGCTGACGGCGATTAGGGCGCTCTATGTCAGAGCAGCGGTCTTTCACCAAGGTGATCCGGGTTCAATTCCTGGTGGGTTTTCTCGGGGTAATCTAATTTCCCCTCGACCGTTGCATTCCTGAGCCGCAGCATCACCATCTTACTTAACTCCCGTTGGCGATAAAGGCTTAGTTGTTAGGCGCCCTCCAAATTTCAACCCGCCTATCAATGCACAGGACCAAAGCGACGTGACACAGCCACAGAATACGCAAGTGTACGGAAATGAAATGGCGTGAAGTTTCTTTCGATGTTTTTACCCTCTGAATCAGTGAAAATTTCACTGTTTAAACCAGTTAACAGCATCTGACTTATTAACCATTCATTTCAGTCAATTTAACTGATTAGTTAGTAAAAAATGCCAATTTTTCTTCGCTTATTGATTTAGTGATATTTTCCACTGATTCATCAACAATTTCATTCTATGTTTTTCCGTAATTATTTTACTGATGTACTAATTAAACAAGGTGTATCAAATGAAATGACAACTCATAAACTAATAAAACCCGTAAAAGTATTTATTTTAATGCGAGTTTCGTATTTTATAATATACCTGCCATTTTACGAGGCAACGTGAACATTCAGCCTTTCATTTAGTTTTTACGTCTTTCATTTCGTTTGCACGTAATCATCATAGCGCTCAGTTTGAAGGTTTAAACTCCATTAAATGTATTTAATGAATGCATTTTTACGTACTATACGTTTTAACAATCATAATGTAACAAATTAAACTTAAAACGAAAAGAAAGGACACCCTATTTAAAAGCTACATATTTTCGATAAAGTCATAATTCCCCCTCTTAACAATTAACGTTGTGTTGGTGGCTCGATTGACCACTTGTTGAAGCCAATCTCCGTACCGTAATTGGCTCCTCGCTGGCCTACGGTGCAAGAGTTCCGGGTTCGAGTCCTTGGTAAGGTATTTTCACTGATTCGAGTAGTTTAATTCCACTGCGAATCAGTGGTTTTCCACCGATTCTATGTGGAGCCATTTTCTCTAATTCGAGTAGTTGAATTTCACTGCGAATCAGTGATTTTGCACTGACTCGAATTGAGAGTGTAAGCAAACTCTGTCGCTTACTGGCTACACGAAGCTCTGAAGACGGTACTTGCCTCCAATTGGTTTATTAATGCCGTGGAATATTCTCAACTGGTTGACCCACAGTCTGGTTAGATCGTGTCTCGTGTATTGGTTGGCGAGTGACGTTCCGCTATATTGCTAGACAGCCAGTATTTTTTTGGCGCGCACAGTTAGAACTGGAATGTGCATTGAAGCATGGTTTTACGTACGTGGTCATCATCAAATTTTGTAATAAACCTTAGGGTCGCCTGTGTATTGTGTTAAAGTGTAGAAAAACGAGAATGGTTTACCATGAGTAGTTAACGCTTCAGTTTATAACTTTCGAAATTATGAAGACGAAAACCTTCTATAAGTATGGGAAACTTAATTGACGACAAATGATAAGCCATACGTCTGCTTATAATTTAGGAAACACACTTTTCACCAAACGCTGGTTATGCCAAATTAATTTTTGAGCCAAGAGCGTATCACCAGGCAGACGAACTGATTCTGCCGGTGGAAAAAAAAAAGTCCCCCTTTTGTTGCCACTTTGTCCCCTAACGTTTTGGCTATCAGTTAGTGAGTAAGCTTTGTTAAATAGGCTATAAATTACGTTTGGCAGCTAGGCATACGAGATTTTTTGCATTTGCTGTCGTCACTAATACCAAATCATCTTGAAAGCAACGAAATGTACTAGTTCTTACTATCACTGAACTGATGGCCTAATTAAAAACCATTGATTAAACTTTGTTTTTGTTTTTTCTGTGGAAATAAGAGAAAACACTACATAAATAAAATTATTATGTTATAATTACTACCAAACTGGCGATTTTAGGGATAAATTAATTGGGCCACAAAACGCTAGTGCAGGTGTCTTATCACACCCCCCTTCCACCTCCATTACATTCGTAGTTTATGTACTGGTGATGTATCCTGTGAGTTTGAATTTTGTTCGTATCGTAGTTACAATATTTCTTTTCCAATTTTTTTTTATTGTTTATGTCTCTGTAATTGGTGTTGTTAGCGCTGCTGTTTTAGCGATCTAAAATGATTGAAGTCTTTACAACCTATCGCCATTTCCGAAGCAAAGTAAGACATTGGCAGAGAGTGAAACAGTTAACCGAGTCATGTTGGGTAGCGTGCACAACTTTGGTAGCTCGTGGGTACGCAATCACGTGAACGTTCACCTCAGCGGCCTTGGTTCGGTTCCCGTACGGGGAAAGCCACCTCCAGGCAGCAGCGGGTCACCAACTTGCCAGCGGTGACCCCGTTCAGAGGTTCGCTCGCTAATCTTCCTTTACTCCACTCTGTACTGACGGGGTTTACCTGGAGCGTATATTCGTCCTGAGTGGTGACCACTCGTGGTATTAACCGCAAACACAACATCGTGCAGGGTTGACCGGATACGTAACTCGGAATTTCTTCCCTTCGCTTTGCTAAGGCCCGTTCTACAATGACACGGATGAGGATACGGATCACGGAAGCGGGACACGTAACACACTTAGTGTTCAATCCACAATGAATCTTTGTAGCAAATAGGACTAGAGTATTTTGTTTGTTGATATTCGTTTTCGTGGCCATTGTGGTATACAAAGCAATAGGTGCATTATTTTTGTTTTAATAAGCACGTGCACATGGTTTGGTAGTAGAATTTACGCAATGTTAAATACTGTAATTTTTTTTTTTAAATAGGTGTTTGCATTATAAAACTTATATATGTAATTGGCAACAGTTCAGTAATTTGTTTTCGTTAGTTGCATAACTGTGCGTTTTTTGTATTGTAAAATGAGCTCAAATTCGTAACGATTCGTTAGCTCGTTTTGTTTAGGTGTTCTATATCAATTTTATGACGTATCCGTTGAAAGACATCCCAGATATGCTCAATAATGTTCATGTCCGGTGATTTAGGTGGCCAATGGAAGTGTCTAAAGTCAGAAGAGTGTTCCTGGAGCCACTCGGTAGCAACTCTCGACGTGTGGGGTGTAGCATTGTTCTGCTGGGATTGTCCACGTCCGTCGGAATGCACAATGGACATGAATGGGTGCAGGTGATCGGACAGGATGCTTACGTATCTGTCACCTATGAGAGTCGTATCTAGACGTATCAGGGGTCCCATTTCACGCCAACTGCACACGTCCCATACCATGACAGAGCCTCCACCAGCCTGAACAGTCCCCTGTTGGCATGTAGGGTCCATGGATTCATGAGGATGTCTCCATACCCGTACACATCCATCCGCCCGATACAATTGGAAACGAGACTCGTCAGACCAGGCAACGTGTTTCCAGTCATCAACACTCCAATGGCGGTGTTAGCAGGCCCAGACGAGGCGTAAAACTTTGTGTCGTGCTGTCAACAACGGTACACGAGTGGGCCTGCGGCTACGAAAGCCCATATCAATGATGGCCCGTTAGTTCGCACGCTGGCACTTGTTGATGCCCCAGCATTGAAATCTGCGCCAATTTGAGAAAAGGTTGCACGTCTGCCACGTTTAATGATTCTCGTCAGTCGTCGTTTGTCCCGTTTGTTAGCGATCTTTTTCCAGCCGCAACGATGTCTAGGATTCCCGATATTCACGGTACACTCGTGAAATGGTGGTACGCGAAAATCCAAAGTTTATCGCTACCTCGGAGATGCTATGTCCCATCTATCGTGCGCTGACTATAACACCACGTTCAAACTCACTGAAATATTGATAACCTGCCATTGTAGCAGCAGTAACCGATCTAGCAACTTTGCCAGGCGCTTTTTGTCTTATATAGGTGATGCCGACCACATCGCGTTACTCTGACTGGCTCCATACCTCTGTTATTTGCATACGCACGCCTATACCAGTTTTTTTGGCTCTCCAGTTTGTGTACATATATATACATATAGGTATATAAATAGAGAAATAGATATACCGTTAACTAGATATAGAGATAGGTACAATATATAGAGAAAGATACATAGAGAAATACATATAGAGATGGACAGATAGACCGCAGGATAGGCAGGTAGATACAGACAGAGAGATAGGAAGAGAGATAGATAGAGAGATGTAGAGATATAAATGTGTCCATGATCAAGTAAGCATTTTAAATCAATCTTTGAAAACAAATCACGGTCAATAGGTACATACATATATGCTATAGTAGACGCTGCCAAGCAGGCTCATAGTTAAGTTGACAGGGAATTAATACAAATAGTTCTCAGACTTGACGTCGCACTGCGAGTAGAATAATTAAATTTATAGCCAGTGAAGTCAACATTTATTGTTTTGTTTATATCCGAATACGAATTTTATTATTAACAATTAATTTACGTATTCCTAACAATTCCAGGTTTTCACTGCATGGCGCATGAATAAAGTGATCAGCACAATGCCAATGTTAATATTGCATACAGCGGAAGAATACGGAATGCGAAGAAAAGTAGATTCCCAAGCAGGGTTTTCAAAAGTGCTGAACTAACCGTGCACAGCCTATATAAAAATGATTGTTTAAAATCATACGAAAAAATTACTTGGAGTTATCCCTGGGAAAACAGCGCCCGGCGTTATAATGCGTACTGTTGTGGCAAGTGAAGTCCTGTCGTTCACATCAGCGCGCAGTTTTTTTCGGACAATGCTTCACGCCGCGGCCGAGATGTATCGCCTGGCGCGGCGAGCGCGGTCGCCTGGAAAACACAGCTTTGTGCATCGTTGTCGCATTGTCCTCCCGGGCCGGGCGGTGGTGATGTTGCCCTGCTCGCGAACCAGGGTATCCGCAGAGCGCTGGGTCGACGTAGCGCTTCTCTGCATTTCTCTCTCACCCGGCCATTACCTCTCTCACTGTCGAGTGTCGAGGGGCATTAGCAGTGGCCCTGCCGGGGTGTTTATGGCCTGTGGTAATAGCTCGTGCCATCGTGTACAGCATATTCTTCCCGCAGCGAACTCTGGTCTATGTGGTTGTAAACGCCAGGTCAGTTCGCGCTGAGAAGCTTTAAGACACATGATGCTCGCGCAGGAACGTGGAAGTGTGTATTTCCACGACAATCGTGCGCGTGCCGTGTACAGAGGAGCCCCGACGTGTAGATGTGTTTGCAATTGCGATATTTTATTTCGTGTCGTGCTTGCCTCAAGTCAGTAGAATAACGGGGAAAGAAGAATAATAACTATTTTCATTTATTTATTGTAACATTTCGGTTTAAAAAATACGATTTTAATTTTCAAGCATTTAAATAAAAATTTTGTTTGGATTAAGTTATCTGTAAATGAATATTTTACCATAATCAAGTTAAGTGTTATTGATTTAACATAAAAAAGTGTACATACAGTATGACCACGTTTTTTTCTTTCTTATGTGTAAACGTTCTTCAGCCAGAGTTCTCTCACGTACAATAAATTTACCCCAAAACCAAATTTTTCTCTGCTGTCGTAACATTTCGGAGAGACAAATTCAGAATAAAACATAGGCTGTCGAGGTTTGACTGAAGTCTTTCAGTTGTTTAATAGAAAAACAATTTCATGTAGGCAGTTTCTGGGGTACGTCACTAAAGTGCAGTGATCTTAGTTGGAGAAATTTGTTTATACATCGTACTATAAATGAAGAACAAGCTCGTACGGTTCAGGCGACGAATAGTTTACTGTGGACTTATCTTTGTGGCAGATTGAGCTGTCTTCTGTTACCGCGGCAATTGAAAAGAAGCAAGAGATTGTTGAACGTCCTGTTCATTTCATTGCTCATGTTGTTTCAGCTGATGGGAAGGGATGTCGGGAACAATACGTGAAGACATTGTACAAACCTTAAAGCTATGACTTGTGTTAGAGAATTTCCTCTTGTTTACTTTTTTTTTTACAACCATCCCGTTTAAAATTTTGTAAAAACCGTCTCTCCAAAAATCTTTTGTCCTAGACAGCTGCCTATTCTGACAAGGCATTAATTATCCCTTGTATATATATATATATATATGCGTTGAAATGTCTGGACAAAAATCGTTACGTGTCGTATTCGTATCATTCGTTAAAGAATATTTTTTTTCAAGTGACATTAACTTATGCGTATTATTCATGAATATATAGCAACAAGAGCTTCATTTCATGTGCACAAAAATAAACATAATAGTATTTTCTGTATATTCTGCCACAAGAAAGGTCCGGAAAACAGTTTAAAGAGTTTGGCAAGGTAAAGATGAGAGTCCATTATTTTCTTGATTTAAAACGTAATGACTGATAGGTACGCACGTGTAGCATCGCATTCTTGATAAATCCATAACTTTTGAGAGAGTTAATATATTTCTTAGAATCTGTAAAAAAAATGTCACCCTCATGTAAGGAACAAAGGTACATTTTGGTTACTACGTAACCGCGAAACACGACAGAGAGTAAGTGCAAGTATATTCTGTTCACGGTAAAATTAGCACTTTTGAAAGTACTGCTTAAGATCTACTTGTACGCACGTTGTGTATTCCTCCGCCTTATGTAAAATTAACATTGCCATGGGCCTCATCACTTTATTCATGCGTCGGTCAAGTGAAACTGTGGAATTATTAGAAAAGTAAATATCTTACAGATCTGCTCATTCTTATACTTAGACGCATTAAAAAAACAGAGAGGAAAAAAAATAATTTCCGTTTGCACAAATGGTTACCTAACACTATTTATTTGACGTTAAGATATGGAACTATTTCCCATTCATCATTATACCAACCTTACTAGGTGCATGTCACTCAGTGCGCCCGTTAAAATATATGCAGGCAGGGGCAGTGACTTTTTTCTAAGGTTGATATAAAAAGTGCTCACTTTATCGTGAACAGCCTTTATTGTTAATCGCTTTGACCTACATGTTAAAGTGGATATATGTATTGTCAGGTTTGAAGCCCAGAAGCGCGGGAGCGATAAGTGTGACAAAACCACGAGAATCAAGTGAAGTGACCCCATCACCTCTACACGCAAGGCTCTGAACTGGCGTGCAGTATTTCTGGCGTGCTATGACGCGATCATTTTATTTGTGGTAAGTGTGTAAAGGTTGTTCACGGTGAAGCGAGCACTTTAAAAATCAACCTTTGAAAATTGCCACTGCTCCTACCTGCATGTATTGTAACAGGCGCAGTGAGTGGCATGCGTCCGGTAAAGTTGGTAACGGTGGAAGAAAATTAGTTTCCTGTCTTCATTTGAATTAAAAGTGACAGGTTAAATATGTGTGAATACTGAAATTAATTCCATTGGTTTCTGTTATTTTTTTTAATGCATGTACGTGTAACAATAAGCAAATTGGTAAAATAATAATTATTCTGTTTCACTTGACCGACGCATGAGTAAAGTCATCAGACTTTTATGACAATGTTAATTTTACATACGGTGGAAGGATACACGGTGTGCATACAAGAAGATCTTAAGCAGGGTTTTCAAAAAAGCTCAGTTGACCGCGAACAGTCTATAGCAAGGTTCAATGCAGACTCCTATCGAAGTTTCATTCTTGTCTGAGAAGTATATTTTAAGATACAGCAATATAAAACTTTTATTTTTGCGATCTTTGAATACTCCAAAATAACATTTATAGCACTCGCGTTGGCTTGGCGGTTCCGTCCTCGTCCGGGGGAGTGTTTTCTTTCCGTAGGTAAACTTATCGGGGACACGTTTAATAAGTTTCGTCACAAAACGCGTATTTCGAACATGATGCGAGGCAGTTAATGAGCTAGGGTAGGCAACCGCTTTGATCGTCTTTTCAAGGCACCTGCCTGCATCATTTTTCTTGATTTTTTTTTCTTTTTGGCTGAGAAGCGTAGGAGTATAAGGGTTACACTGACACGTGCTACAAGAGCTCCATCGCCGCTAAGCGCAGGGCTCTTTAACTGGCATTGCTGTGTTCTCGTAGTGCTGCGTGTACATCTAGGACTTTCAGCGGTGACCGTATCATTTTATTTACAAAAAATCTGTAGCAAAGTACAATACGGGCTCCTATCGTAGTTTGACTCTTGTTCGGCTAGTATGTTTTAAGATACGGTTGTCTGAAAAAGTAGGTTTTTAACTTATATTGGAGGGCTCCAAAATAATATTGACAGCATTCGTGGTAACTTTAAAGTAACAATCCTTCGTCGTCCGGGGTATGACGTCTTTTCGTGGGTAAATATACTGGAGGCACGTTTAACAGTTTCGTTATAAAAAAAGGATTTCAAAAACTTTGCAACTCTGTTCTAAGCGCCAGGCATACTGAACCCTTAACGTTAAGGACATATAGGAATCGGCTGATGAACACAGAAATTTAATCGCATGTAATTATCCCCCTCCCGTCCCCTTACCACTGAACTGACGTCCATTCAGGTACGGCCGGTGCGCGCGTGTCACCTTGTCAATCCCCACTTACAAGGAGGTCCGAATACATAACGTATTCGCCACTGGCACTGCGGGCTCTGATTGTGCTGGCGTAATTGAAATTGGCGGTGGTTATGAAAGGGGGGGTTGGTGACCCCTCATGGTTGGCGAGAAGGGGGTTGGTCGAGGTCAGCGGGGGTTGGCATTGACGTAGGCCTCGTGTTGTTGGCCTGTCAGGACAACGCGACCACCCTCCCCCTCCCTGTTACCCCTTTTCTCCACGACCCCCTCGGCATTCACCTTTGATTCCAATCAAATTGTNCATCAGCGGGCATCTCTTGTCACGGGCAAGTCGTGCCCCTACCCGGCCGCCATGAGGGGGGGTGGGGCACGCACAATATTGACGGTCGGTCGCCCGCTGACGTTTCGGTTTTCCGCCATTCAGCGGCCCGTCGGCCCGCCTCCCCCACCCGACGACGTCCAACTGCGTCGCTGCGTCGTGTCGAACAGGAGTGGCTGTTCACGGTAATGTCGGCACTGCCCATAACTCAAGTTATGGGCAGTGCACGCTCAAGTCTACTCGAGGTTTCTTCTCACTGTGTGTTTCGTGTTTGGTTGTTTCCTAAATATGTCTTGTAACTCACCGTTGTAGACTTACGTTAGCGTAAAATTGAGTTGAGCTGAGAGATTTTGGCGGCTCTTGACAACGAGATCGTGACAGCCGGCGAGAGCGAAACGAGGTGAGTATGTAGCAGCGCTGGAATGCAAGAGTAGGGGCAACGGTAGTTCCCGAGAAAACCCGCCGACCAGCAGCATCGTCCGGCACGATTCTCACATGCGTAAATCCGTGGGGCAACCCCGCCGGGATACAAGTTGGGAAGATCAATGTTAAAATTTTGGCAGAAGGGAACCTTTTTCGCCAATAGATTAGCGCCATTGTCAACAAGGCAGCATATACGGTTAATTAAGCGCTTTTAAAAGCCCAGCTTAGGATCTACTTTTACTTCTCAGTTTGTATTATTCCACCATATGTAAAATTAGCATTGATATATGGTCCTGATCACATTATTCATGTGCCACCTAAGTGAAACCGTTTAATTATATAGAAAACAAATATGTCACTAATGTAAAAATTCATACTCTAATGAGTGTAAAATACGAAGTACTAACTTCACCGGCGATAAATATAAACTTGACATTTGCAACACAGGGTCAAGTGTATGAGCTATTTTTTTTTATTCGCTGCCACCTTAACTGGAAGTCTGAATACCAGTGTGCACTATAGCATATTTGTATTTACCAGCAATGATTTTTTTGCAGATGTATTTTTTCAAAAGTGTTTATTATACCTTGAACAGTCTATATCAGTGACACGTTTATAGCCCATTCACGGTCACGTCCCACTTTTCTGAAGCCCTGCTAAAGTTCTACTTCAAGGATATTCCGCCGCCTAAAGCAAACAAATCTTAACCGAGTCCAGAAAATTACACCAAAGGGACAACGCACCGCATTCGTGCGCACTCAGCGTAATAACATTTTGCAGAAGAACTATTTCTTACTAGGCATTACCAACTCGCCTATTTTATCCCTGGTTTTATTGGTGTTAGTTATAAATTAAATACCATAATTTTCATAAAAAATATAAGCAAAAGTTCAAACTAACAAAAAATAAAGTATTTTTATAATCACAGAAGTGTGACATTCTTGTGACACAAGACATATTTAGGAAAAATCAAGCACATTACACATGGAACGATTTTTTATAGGTTTGATTAAAAAATCGTGAAGAAACCGCGAATCAACTATACATCCGTAACAATTCCACGGTTTTACTTCCATGGCGCATGGGTTAAATGATCAGGCCCGTGGCAATGTTAATTTACATATGGCGTAAGGATATTAAATAATAAGGAAACAAGGTTGCAAGCAGGGCTTTCAAAAGTGGAAACGCCGTTCGCCAATCTGCACCTGGTAACTTACTCGCCAGCAGCCGGCAGCCCAGCCAATAGGGAACCTTTCGGAGCATGCAGTACCCAATCAGACACAAGGCCCGTTCCCAGAGCCTCGCGCAACCAATCAAAGCATGGGCGCGACCACGTCGAAGGAACCACCATGCAATTTCGTTTCTGTGTACTTATCTACTCTGTGATCAAGTTTCGAATGATGGAAGTGCTGTTTTGAGGTGGCTGCCTGGTTGAAGGAAATTTGCACGTATGAGGCCTAAAAGCGTGGGAGCGCTAGGGGCGACCGAGACATGCGCATCGACTCTCTCATCGCCTCTACGCGCAAAGCACTGAACTGGCGCGCAGTCTTGCCGACGATAACGCGGCTCTATAGAACTTTTAACGGAGATCCTACCATTTTATGACGTAATAATAAAAATAAAGGTTTGGTGCACGTCCCTATTCCTTTTTTTAATGTGTTGTACCGGAATGTTCATACCTAAAAACGACCGTGAAAACATCCGTTTGAACCATTTTCACTATCACAAAAACATGCTTTAGAGAGATATGGAGTAACTAGAACGTATACAGACGCGTATCGTTTCTTAAATGCTGTAAGCAGACCTCACTCAGACACGTTGGACGGTTTTTAATAAAATGTTTTCTGCTGGAGCTCTGCACGCCGTCCGGCGGCCTACCCAGACGGCCACCTTAATGTTGGCTGACGTTCCTGGAAAGTGCGATTTTGTCGTGAACAATCCAGCACGTGGCATTTTACCGTGAAAGCGATGTTATTTAAATGGTGTTGAATTTCAGACAGTCAAAATTGCCAACGACATGCTGTATTTCGTAAACTGTAAATTCTGTCGCAATCGAATGACGTTGTGAACTAAGACAAATTAAAAAAAAAAAAATCTTCTTTCTTGTTATGTAATAATTTTCATTAATTTAAAGGGAAATCATTTTTTATTATAAAATAAATTTTATATACAAAAAAAGTATTTTTAGAATTTTATTTTATTGACTCCTTAGTGCCGCTTGTCGATGGTGGATGGTATCAGTATACCCCAATGACGTGCGCCATAAAATTAGTCATACAACTAGCTTTCATTAAAAAAAAAATCATAAAACCAATACATAAATAAAAAAAAAACATTATTATCTGCGGCGACACAATCTCCATTTATTTTTCTACGCAAAACGGACAATCATTTTTAGAGATCGATGGTAACAAGCCAATATATTTTTTTTTTGTTAATTTTATATACAATCATTATTTTTAAATTACTATAAAAATAATTTCTAGGGTTACGGGTTGCTGGAATGGCTGGTAGTGTGACGNGGGGGGGGGGGGGATGAACAAGGCCTCCGGCCGCGCATGTGACGTCTTGGCTGGTCGCTCCGACTCCTCAATCCTCCGCGACTGACACCTGTATCAAAAGCCCTATACGGATACGGTTTCACGCCTCGCATGGTTACATTCGGTACAAAAAAAAAACTATGGTTACGTGCGGCCGCTTCGCCTTCGTGCCTGTCCCCTCCACATTGGGGCGCGCGCAGCACAGACCTCGGCAGGTTTACATCACCGGTACCCGAAAGAGGGGAAGCGGAGCCACCGGTACGGGCCGCGATAAAGCTAACGGTACTGGCGTCACTCACGTCGCTGGCAGAGTGTATGACTTGGGAGGTATTGCGCGAGATTTCTGGTCATCACCCCCCCCCCCC
>NQII01000490.1:5135-148324 GCA_002778355.1 Clitarchus hookeri | reverse complement strand
CCCCCTGGCGTGACTCGAGGAACGAAGAAGTTTCTGGACCAGGGTATTTAAGCTATATAAGCTGTGGTGTGTCTCTTGTGTCTGCATTCTTGGATGATCATTAGTGTCGGGTGTCTAATATAATCGGAAATGTAGCAAACTAAATACATTTACAACTTCAGCTACTCTATAATGCGCATACTAATATCTGCCATAAAGCTGTCTGCTGTACAACTGTTTCAAAACAGAGTTTTTTTTTGTAAATTCATTTATGTTGCTAAAAATGGGCAATACGAAAGCATGTGTAGCAAATATATTTCATGATTAAATTTTTGAACACACCCACAACTACCGCGAGTTTTGGCACCCGCCTACATCGAAGCACAGGACAAGGAACCAGTAGGGACCAGATTGTTACGTGCACCGGGTGTCATGTCGCCTCTATGTGCAGGGCAGTGAACAGGCAAGCTGTCTTTCCGCTGGGCAGCTTGCGGTCGGGAGACTGTTAAAACGGCGTTTGCATCTCACTACAAAATTTTCTTGGAATACACACAATTAAAAAAAAAAAAAATTATATTTATTAAAGTTTGTAATTTTACAATGATGTACCAATTCGAGGTTCAAAAATAATTTACATGTTCATAGTTTTTAGTGTTATGTGACCACAATTTGCCACAAAATTTTCCATTAATAGGCCTATCTACAAAGTTGTTATTATGATGCTATTAAAACGAATTGTATAACATGCATTGGCAGACTGTACAAGCAAATCTCCACCCGACAAAGTTTTTTTTATTGGAAATATTTTCACCCCTATTTTCATTCAGGGTTTAATCTGGTGTAGGCCATGCACATTAACTTAGGGACCTTCTGTTCAGCGATTAGTGACAGTAAAGGTGCTTTGATGTTTGTGTGGCCATATTATTTACGCCCACGACTACATGAGCACTGGTGTTTTTTAAAGTGACTGAAAAATAGTCTGGTATATTAATTTGTAGTTTATATTCAGTAAAATGAACTCCGTGAAAAAAAAAAAAAAACAATCCCGCTGACATGGACCAGTCTTTTATCTTCGTTAATACGAACAAATTTCGATCACCGCATCATATCTTATAGTAAATTATATTCGTTTCGCGTCAAAAGCACATTTGATATACACGTGAATGTGGGCTATATCGCCTGTACACTACACACACTAAAGCCGTATGCGCGCGTACATAACCGTGCACCGCATTTGGACATACTTGCCAGAAATAACAGTTCAGAAATGCGCCAGCCTTGCGGAATTTTTGTTTACGGAAATTTGACAGAAGTAGGTTTTGTTAACAAATTTTTTTTCCCCCCATGTTTGTGCAGACACACATGCTTGTTGGAGTAGTCGATCACTTTTCTTATTGGACACCAGAAATATTTAATATTAATCTGGTTTTTTCATTGTGGATTATTTGATTCGGGACTGAAACTCTTTTGGTGTGGGCGACCTGCAGAATTTTTGCTTTTTTTTTCCCCGTGCCTTTGCTAAATTCATATTCCGGTTGCCATGTTACTCTCCCTTCCTTTTATTTGCTTTCTCCGCCTGTTCCCCCACTTCCTTTACATACGGTCCATTGTTCCGAGTGGAGCTATCTCATTGTGGAAGGTCCCGGTACTCGCTATCAAAGAGATTCTTTGGATGCCTTTTCCCTGCCGCGTGCGTGATCGTGACGTAAATACAATGGGTCGCTAGCTGTATCCTGCCAGCATAGTAATGCCCGAGCAGTTCTCTACGCTGCCTGCTGTTTTCACTCCCAAGGTACGCAAGGGCGACAGTGACTCGTGCTGAAAATGCCACATGGCCTCTGTGCTAATGGAATGACGCTGACTCGTGAACCTGTCATTTTTTTCGGTGGAAATTTTGAAGCAGATTTCAGTTGTAGATCAGTGGTGGCATCTGTGTGATCGCAGCCTTACAGAGTTTGAAACACTCGACGTCTGCAAAAACCACGTTGACCAGTTAACCTAATGAGAGGCCTAGACGTAGACCAGTGCTGTCTAGAAATTTCCACTTTACTTCAGGGTGACCAGACGTCCCGGTTTTACCGGGACAGTATCGGTTTTATATGTTTTGTCCCAATGTCCCGAAAAACTTGCTCGGGACATAAAAATGTCCCGGTTTTTTTTAAAATTAGAACAATTGGTCATAATAACAGCTGTTTTATTTGTTTCTAAATTATGCTTACATCATCTTCATTTTTAAGAATAAAAACTTTTCATCTTCTAAACTTTTGTGACACTGATAACGAACGCAAAGTCGTGAAAGTAAAAGTTGAAATAGTTCGTACAAAGTCAATCGCATTTTCCAAACTCGAAGCGCAACGAACAACTCGTCAACGCAAATTGGCGACTGTTGGGTTCTAATATTTCGCCTGCTTAAGGTATTATGATGTAATTAAATGCAATAAAATATTATTGTTCTTTGCTATTTATCGTTGCCGTAAAGCTGCCAGTATCCAAACTTTTCACAAATGATTACTGAGAAAAAATATATTATATCCGTATGGCTCATTTTGAAGGACAATGTTGTATAGCCAATGAGTGTTTCCCGTTTTTTTTTTTTTTAATCTGGTCACGTTGACTTTACTACTTCCTTAATATAATAGCTTTTGCCCCGTTCACAGCAAAATTGTGTTTATTAGCTCTGCGATAGTACGTGTGATTTAGAGACCCAGATATTTCGCGAGTACAAGAAATGCTAGGATAGACTTTAAAACACTCGTATTTTGTTGTAGCTTTTGTGGATGGACCTCTCGTTTTGTTACACATCCTGCAGAACTGTGTACCAGTAATGCAGAAAAATGCTAAGCGAATCACGTACAACTCAGAATCTGTTATAAAAGCAAAACTAACTAACTGACTGACTGACTGACAGACTGACTGACATCTAAACGCCCAGCCTCAACCTTTGGTCCTTAAAACATGAAATTTGGAGAAAATGTTCATTATGTAATATAGGCACGAACTGAGGGGGGATTTTTAAAAATTGAGCCCCTTAAGGTGTGAAATGGGGGTTCAAAATTTGTATGGAGAAACAAATATTAGATGGTCATTTAAAGCCATTGCAACACTTTTTAATGGCAATAGAATGCAAGTCAAAGCTATTTTATTTAACAATTTTAAGTGTTTGTTTCCCTTAAACTTGTTGATTTCCAAATATTGTAACGAAAAAACGAATTCCACACGGATAAAGTCACGGGCAAAAGCAAGTACAGGATAAGGTGCTCATCATTAAGGCACCTGCTAATGAACAAATGAGAGCGCCTGGGGGTTTTACAGAAATTTCCGCGTCTTTACTTATGAATCACCACTCCTGCAGCGCTTATATAAAAAGCATCAAACATGAATTACGTTATTATATATATATATANTAGCGTACGCACGTAAAGGCACGCAAGTTTCACTGTGGCAAGACATTGTGTTACATCTAAGTGTATTTTTAACGTGTGTTTTTTTTTCGCCCGACGTAAAAATACAGGAGAAAATGAACAAAAAAGCTAAAAGTGGCTAGCATTCCCCTGTGCGTCATCCGTGATTGTTTATCATGCGGTCCCAGTCCTGAGGGAGTGTTTAATCACACGCCTCTATATTACTTTTCCGGTCAAGATTTTTGAAACAAAACAGCACGTGTCGCTGTTTCTTTGCTTGCTGTCATGGAGGATGTCGTAATAAAGCAGTATCTTTTTTAATATTATTGTTTTTTTTTTTCATTACTGCACGACGTATTACCCAGGTTGCAGTCCTGGTTTATGTGCAGCTCCGTACTATATCGAATTCGACTGGAACTAAGAAAATATATGAATATTTCTCGTAATATTTATTAGTGATACTGTCGTCTGTGCCTTGTTTTATAGCGTTTGTTGTGTATCATTGTAAAGGTTAGTTATTAATTTGTAAAACTCAAAACTATTTCTCCGCATATCCCGGTAAAGCATGCTGATATGTACACTCTCACTTGATATGGTGGACTCTACATGTTTATGATATCGGAACACGGCGCTGAAGAAATGCGAACTTGTAGTTTTATCAAAATCTGTTTCAGCACAACAGTGTAGTAGAGTCACCACGAAACATATTTTGTAGGCATCACAAAAGTTTAGTAGCAACAACAAAAAATTTTTGCTCCCTCCACAAAATATTTTCGCGTGGTCAGTGTTCACCTGATATTTTGTGTCTGCCACAAAACTGTTTTTTTTTTTTTCAGTGTAGCAGTGCGTGACTGGTTGAGCATAAGACAAGTATAGTCACTATGAACTGCACATTTTTGTACACGTTCTATGCAGATGTATCGTACGTACACGAAATTGATGGTGTAAAGTTGGGTGGAAGTTATTTTAGAGCTTCTGGTTTACCGATGATGGAAACTTGTGATCGACATCTTCTGTGGTTGTAAGCAAACTTTATGTTGTGTTTCGCCAAATTAGTTGCTTCCTGACGTGAATGGNGTCTTCTGCTAATTCCATCGCCCGCCTATAAACTCGGGCGGGGGAAGCCCCGCGGAACGCGTCGCACGTGTTTCAGACCTCCGCAGTTTGCTATCGACTGGCTGGCTGGTTGGTTGAAGCGAGGGGCGGGCGCCGTGTCTCACAGTGATAACAACAGCTGCGCCTGGCGCGCGAATGAAGCCAACTAACACGTGTCTGTGCCTTCTTGTTGCAGGTAAGGACAGGCGGAGTGGAGTGCCTGCCAGTTCGCTTGCTGCTGCTCCGCGAGACGGTTGGCAGCAGTTCCCTCCCCTCTGCTACCCCAAGGTACGGTCGTCCGCTTCAGTGCCCTAGCGGAATTGGAAACTTTTTAACATTTGAATTTTCGACTTGACTTGACGTTCGCTTCTCGACATGTTGTTTCCGTAGACTAAATACGAGGTAGACTGATCTCGCTGGCTGCGCACAATCCATCTCCATGTTCCAACATTAAACTGATCTTTGCCAATACGATTAGCAATAACGGCTTGGATTGGATTTGAGGTTAGAATACTGTGTGGTAAAAAAAGTGCTTTGAGATGTTTTTATTAATCCTCTAACCAATTTGTAATGCATTTTGATTACATTCAGATTGGTAAAAGTAGTTTATTAATATAATAGTACTTGTCATTTAAAAATTAAGATATAATCAAACCCGTTCATCACTGTTGACCTTGTGACTTTGACAGATGTGTTCCTTTGGGGTAGGTCATTGTTGGGTACGTGCGCAGAAGACGAATAAACGGCCTATCTTATCTTTAGCGTATGGTTGTTTCCTACGGAGCTTGACACTATATAACTTCCAATATAACCAATATATATATAAGCAACACGAAAGTGTTGCAACGTATTTATCTCATTATTTTATTTTACTGAATTACCGATCTGAAACTTTTCCTCCCCTCTCTCCCTCAGGAAATCCCAAAAACTACCACAAGGGCCTTTGGAGACTGCTGACATTACGACTACACCCCTGCGTATTTTGTAGTTTAGTATTTAATTTTTATTATACGACGAAATAATACTAAATACTAATTTACGGAATCCCAAATCACCTACATCATTGTTTTAACATAACGCGGCAAAGAAAACTGTGGTGATGGCCTCATATACACATACGTTTATTTATTTTTATGAATCCTCGTAATGAAATAAACGTATGTCAGCAAATAACACTGTGCTTGAATTTAATTTACAGTGATAGTCTGCGGATTGTGATACATTTGAATGCAAACGTAATCATAACGTTATTGTATGTATACATGCGTTTTTTTCGTACGAATATTTATTAATTTATTTTTGGTTGTAGTATCGTAAAAACTCAATGCTAAATTGTGTGTGTGTGTGTTATGCAATACAAAGTTTCAGACTACAACTTTGCTCGACAGATAGTACCATCGCGATGGCTAAGTTACTACCTGCAGAGTTACGATTGAGTCATAGTAAATTACTAATTACTAAATTACGAAATTGCCAATTATAACACGGCCTAAGGGCTTTATTTATAACATAAAGCTGGGTTCAGAATTTAATGCATAACCGTAACATTACGAAGAACATAGGTTGTGTGCACTAGAATTGATTGCTGTGATCTCAGACCCATTGATTCACAACTGCGCATAACGGGTCGTGTGCATGAGGGGTTCTGACAGTGCATGCAGGGAGTGGTTATATTTAATTTCTTATGCAGTCGCACCTGGTAACAGCCAATCAGATTAGAGCAAAATTTATTAAGAAGTTTATTATTTGACTGTAAAAATATTGGAACATAGTTACGTTCCAAGAAAATACCAGGATTTATCGCAAGAAATGTCACAACACATACAATTAGATAAAATAACGGGTGACAGTGTATTATGTGCATTTCACGGTAAAATGAGCACTTTCGAAAGCCAATAGACACGTTGTGTATTCTTCTGCTATATATACAATTAACATTTCCATGGGCCTTGTCATTTTATTCACGCGTCGGTCAATTGAAACTGTGATACTATTATAAGAGTAAATATTTTAAAAAAATTTTATTCTTNAAAAAAAAAAAAAAAAAGGAAATTAAATACTTTTTATGTCCACAAATTATTACGTTAGATTTTTAATTTAACTTTAAGACGTGGAACTACTTTCCCTCCTACGTTACTAACTTTACTGGGCGCATGCCTACAAGTGCATCTGTTAAAATATATGCTGGTAGAGGCAGTGAAATTTTTTGGAGGTTGATTTCAATAGTGCTCACTTTATCGTGAACAGCCTCCTGCAGAAATTTCTAGAGGTTATCCTACGATACCAAAGTCGAAGATTTTAAAGACAGGTAACTATGCCAACTCTTTCAAATCACTGTCTATTATTTCCATGATACACTACTTGTGAGAAAAAATTTTCACAAATTCGGAAACACCCAGTTTTTTTTCGAAAAATAAACAAAATAAAAATATGCTATTTATTTATTATTTTTTCTGGCACCTCCTTCTAAGTAACTCTTATTTTCGTGTATCGTAACCAAAAGGATTTGGAGGTATGTACAGAATTCTTGTATTTAATGATGATATTTAATTAAGACCATTTAAAAAATACAATGTGTAAATATATAACTGAATGATAAACTACACTGTAAATATTTCTGTATTTGTACAAGGAATTTTTTGGCAACTAGTTGCCAAAGATAGTTTGGTAACACTACAAATAATGTGGACTAAAATTCTTAAAATTTTAGCGAGGACCGTTGGAAACTAATATTGAATTCTAACTAGCAAGTGGCTAGACTTCAAGTTTATTATAAATATTGAGCTACATAAATAGTTTTGTACGTTTTATAAAATAATGTGCTATAAATATACAATATTATAAGTTATCTATAGAGTTACAAGAAAATCTTTGGCAAAACTAGTTTCCAAAGAATAGTTTGTAACAAGCCCAGAATTTGTTTTACTGTGTAATAACCCAAACGATACACAGTGAATAAGATAAAAAAATAACCACAAATAAAATCGACGTAGGATAAAAAAAATTATGTCACGTGAACGCCAGGCACAGATTATAAATACTTTTTCAAAATTTATTTTTAAATCGCATCTGATACTGAAACTGTAATTATTTTTAACTCTGATATTATCGAAACCTATAATTTCCATTATCGCATGCTTTATATTATATAAATTAATGTTCGGCTTATTACGCCGTTTCCGGATATCGTCAACTGGGGATTATCAAAAGAACGGCAGCAAGAAGAGTAAATCGTTTTAATCCAATAAATGATAAACACTAAATAGCATTTATATATAAAAAGCAGAATCCTGCGTGCATTTTGCATCGAGTGCACCGCATCGCAGTAGTCGGCTAGGGGAAGTATAGGAGACTAATCCAGTGCCATTTTCGCATAGAAATGGAGAATATTTCTGAGACTGTGAACAGCATGCAAAATATCTCGACATGAATAAAATATTTTCATATATGACTGTCAAAGCAATGACCATTTGGGTACGGAAATTCTCTCGGAGACATATATGCACTGTAACATTTCCAGGAAGATAGCTCTCTTGCTGTTTTTACATAACTGACATCCACGCTGTTAAAAAAATTATGTAATTTAACGGGAAGTTTTACGGAATAGTTTTGTTAGCGTACGGAATCGCATACGGTAATAATGAAACGTGAAAGTGCGTCAACTCTCTCTGTTAGCTACGAACGTTGTTAATACAACACCAAGTGTCCATGGCAGCTGTAATGAAATTCGTTGCTGCCGCAATTAAGGCTTTGCCACCACTTACACCTACAAAATGAACAAACTGCCTGTATACTTATAACAATACTTCAGACCTCTAAGAAGACTGCGAAAGCAAAAATACGTGCTCGTCATGTGCTTATAATTATGCTTTTGTCACGACTTACGATATATGAATTTTATTTATGTTTAAAACCATCCTGGATTTGAAGACTTAATAATATTAACTATAATTACGTAATAATATGCCGTGACATTTTGCAAAGAAACCTTTCATAAACAAAACAAGCAATGAAATATGCAAATGTGTGGAAAATTTCCCACATTTGCGAAATGTNGGGGGAGGGGGGGGGGGCACAATTACGAAGTCCAAAAAAACTACACCGTAAGTTTTATTTTTGCTCTTTTACTAGAAAAGTCTTTGCAAACTTTGATGCGAAGAAAATATTTGCACAACTACAAAACGTTTCCTTGTAAACATTACAGTAATATGTGTAATATTGTATTTCAAATTAAATAATTAAGAAGTGGAATTAAAATATTGTTTTTTAGGCCCGGAAAAGTATGATAAATAACTAAAAGGGAAAAGGGGTAAAAATCTTTTAAAAAAATAATTCATGAAAAAGAATATTTACACCTTGCAAGCACGGAGACTTGAACTCACATATTTTGCGTTACAATCCCAGACATTTAACCACACGAAAATATTGACTTAGACTTGTTTTTACAATAGATACAGTGAGATACTGCCAGAACAAGAAAAACTAACTTCACGCCTACAGAAGAACGAAGGTTAACGAATTACAGAATTGCTGTGCTTCATGATGTCATTAAATCTCTGCAGGCGGGCTGCACTACAGTTGTAATTTTATGACAGTAGAATATAATACCGGGCGAATAATAATACTTACACCGCAAATATGTCGGAAACGAAAGGTGCTATTGATGTGCTGGTTTTTCTCAGAACTGAAGTTTAGACAAGAGATCATTACTGCAGCCCAGACACAGATTTTAATATTTATCAGTATGTGTATTTCTTGAACGAAGTTACATTTTCTTAAATGCAACTATGCCTGTCCACAACAAGAAAATAAAACTAGAGGAAATTAGAATGTCAATGGTGTTTTTTTTGCAGGATTCTAGTACAAGTAGTTTAAGTGCTATCGCAATAGGATAATTTCAAATATCTACATTTGTCTGCTCCATTTATCTGCTTTGTTACTAGGCTATGATTTTCGTTTGTTTATTTTGTTGATTTAGCGTGTGTGGTTTTCCTCTGAATGTGCAAGAAAACGCATGTTGCATATTGTACATTTATGCGATTTTACTGTACCATGTATCAGCACTCTCTTAGAAAATACAAAAGTGAATAAACGAATTCTGTGAAAACCGAAGAAGAAAGAGAAAATTGTCCTTCACAGGCTTTGTTCAAAATGAAGACCAGCAGATATAATACAAGCTTCCAGTCTCTCATATAAAGATTGCTGCACATGTCGCATTTCAACAGAAATTTTAGAACAGGCAGCTGCAAAACGTTGTTTCATATCTTCTGGTGTAGTTTGTATGTCCTTGTAGATATTGTCTTTTAGCGTTCCCCACAGAAAAATATCTAAAAGGGCCAGGTCTGGTGAAAGAGAAGGCCACCTTACAAGCCCCCTTTGTCCAATTCGATTTTTAACGATCGGCGAAGACAAGCTTAAGTACGTCTTGCACTATGAGCTGGGCAACCATCATATTGATACCACAGGATCCTTGTAGTCTGCAGTGGAAGGTCTTCTAACATCTGTGGAAGTTCGTCTGTTAGGAGGTTGACTTATTATTGGGACTGCAGTCCTTCTATGGAAAAGTGCCTATGCTATGACTATTCCACACCACACACATTTACACTCCATGGACTCTGACGTTCCACTGGACGAATACAATGTGGATTGTTTACTGACCGATAGTGCATGTTTCTGAGGTTGACTTGGCCATGATTTGTAAATGTTGCTTCATCACTAAACAAGATACATGACAGATCTGGTGTATCATGTCTTAATGCCCATGTACAAAAATTAACACGGTTCCCAAAATCCTTTCCATGTAGCTCTTGATGGAGAAAGACATGATACGGATGGAACTTGTGACGGTGCAGAATGCGTAGTACATTTGCCTGACTCATTTTACTCCCTCTTGCGATTAAAGGGAGCTAACTTAAGGGTTTATAGCAACAGCAGATAGAACATTAATTTCACTATCTTCTCTGGTCACTCGTTTGTTTCTGTTATGTTTTCCAGGTGTTACACTTCCAGTTTCCCGTCATTGTTTAAAGAGGTTCGGAGATAACTGTCGATATGGTTTACGTCTATTGGGATATCGTTCAGCTTACACATTACAAGGACGAACAGAATTTTTCCTACATTCGCCATACACCATGAGCATGTCAGCTTTCAGCATTAGTGAATTCCATCTTCTATCACGTCCTACGTCTAAGTAGTATGAACTATCACAAAGTAATGGCAAGGAGGTCCCAGGCGATCAGTGTAAAGGAAGCATAATCTAAACAAACATACGAACATCGTAGCCTAGTAACTAAGCAGTTAAATGGGGCAGACAACTATAGGTATTTAAAATGTTCATATTACGATAGCACATAAACTACTTGCACTAGAATCTTGAAAAAAAAAAAAAACACCATTGACGTTTTTACTTTCTCTAGTTTTATTTTGTTGATGCAAATAGGCATTGCACCTTTAAAAAAAAAAGAAACTTTGTTCAACAATTACACATTATAATACTTCTTAAAATCTGTGTCTGGGCTGAAATTACGGGCTCTTGTCCATACCTTCATTTTGTGGAACCAGCACATTAATAGCCCCTTTAATTTCCGAAATATTTCCGGTGAAAGTTTTATGTGATTCATCCTATATATTGTTTTATGAATGTGCGTCAAGAACAATAGTTCTTAGCATCAAATACCTACAAAATATTAGTAGACCTACTGTTTATTCGGTTCAGAAGAAGGCTTTTATTTCAGTTTGAGTACTGTGTAGATATAAAACGTTAAGATTAATAGTTAATTTGAAAGCCTAATAGAATCACGTGTTCTTAAAGTTGTCTTGATTGTTTTATTTAAGTAGTTTTTTAGTGTTTCACGTTATTGACACTCTCATTGCAATTCTTTCTGCATTTAACTACGCTTTACATCACCCCTATTTTTTGCACAAACAGCTACATACGGTTGTAAAGTATTCAATATTTTGTCTGAGCTCGTAGGTACGGGTCAGTATAGTACGAACATTTCTTGAGTTATACGCCTAATACAAACACGGAGTATTAATTTTACAAACGAGTATACCAGAAGAATTTTTGTAGTCTTACAAATGTTTGTAAAAATTAAAAACAATTTCTCAGTATAAATTCTATAAGCAGCGTACACAATATCTGTATTAGCCATATGATAGTTCTTTGTTGTCTTGTGACGTCATGAATGGCGTACTTATTGTTCCTTGGTTTGTCATATAATTGTAGAAAGATACATAATTTAAATATGAGTGGCTAACAACTAACAACAACTATATTTAAATGTAGCTCATTCTGTACTTACTCTTATCATTAACTTTGGTTTATCGCGATAATGTGTCGTGTCAACAATCTTTTCAAAACTCTGTAACAAATGGCTACTTTGGTCACGAACGTAGCTGTTTGCAGAGAAATCTCAGAAACTAGTTCTGGAGTAGCGTATACCTCCGATGCTCTGTGAAACTATGCAAGAGCTACTGACACATATTGCAGCGTCTATCTAAAAATGAACTCGTTATTTTCACTGTTAATTAAAACCTAACAAGCAGGTTTTGTTTTTCCTCCAGGTAATAGCAGTCACAAAAAAAACCCCATGTTAAAAGGGAAACACTGCACACGGTAAATAGTATTTTTACATTTTTCCTACGATTCTTTGGAATCCTAGGTGCCAATAATTTTCTTGTAACACTACAAGTGAAATATTGTAATTTTACAGCACATTTTTTAAATGAAAAATTAAATTATTTATTTATATAAATTATTATCATAAATTTGAAGTATATGTTACTTTGTTTTTAAAATTCAGCTTTAGTTTGTTACATTCCACAGTAACGTGTTTTAAAATTTTCTATATTTCTTTTTGTAGCATTACAAAATAGATCTTGTCAACTAGTTTACAAAAAAAATTGTTTGTAAAAATATAAAACTTATTTACCTAATACAAAATATTATCCTTTCAAGGCTATTTTAAAATTAAAAATAATACCGTGAATTAATTGCCTTTCCTTTGTTTAATTGAAATAAACCATAAAACTTTTAAAGCGTATTCTGATGGTACTGCTGTGTGATGTCGGTTGGTCGAAATATACAAAGGGCCTTGCTGATTTCAGTTTTCAGCGCATGTCTCCAACATTCGCTCACTAATTGCCAGGACGTCGGTCAAAATCCCGTTATCAGCTGTAATGCGTGCATTTTTTTACATTTGGTTCTCTAACGAATTGGTTTTTTTTTTTTCCTTCAAATAAATATTTTGCACAGCATATATGTATATACATAACGTTCGGAAATTCAGTGCCCACACTCCAGACATAGTTTCTTTGGACCAATAGTAACACAGTAGCCCTATACACTCGTATCCGGAGTTCGGAAACGCATTAATGTATCAAATAATTGTTGTCAAATTTGCGGCGTACCACACGTGAACAACAAGGCTGTTCGAGCATTCGCGTAGTACAAGTTGTATAGGACGTAGGCGCTCGACACTAACTTATCACATACGCAGCGTCTAATGTTATTTAAATTTGGCCAGAGAGGCTTAGACCCACTAAAATTTCAATACACATACTATGACTACACGTTTGCCAAACTTTCGAAACCACGTGATTTTGATAGTTCTAGTGGGGGGGAAAATTTTTTTTTTTCAGTGTTGGGATAAATATGTAGATTTGTGCATGTACTTGGTAACGACTAAATATAATACATGCCATGAGACTTAATTTCATTTCTAGTTATATAAAACATATCACATTATCAGCTGTGGCATTTTCGTTAAATGTTTATAGTATGTTCCGGGTAAAGTGAGCACTTTCGAAATCAATAAAAAAAAAAACTGCCCTTTAAAAGCATATACGATTCTGTACTTTATAACATGCAGGTCTCCAGTTAAGGTGGCAGCGGAAGTTAAACGGTTGTAAGTCTTGACGTTGCTCGAACTCACACATGCACTTTACCAAGATAACAATCCTGATACAAGTGTTTATAAGAACTGAAAAGTGGCGAAGGTCTGAAGAAGATAGACGACGAGAAGACCGACTACGCATTCTGGGACGACCCGAACGAGCTGGTCGATAGACTGCGACTACTGCTCTCTTCGCAAATGGTTGGAAAATACTCCCACGCTAACGAGATAATTTTAATCATCGAAGAACTGAAGGAGGGAGGCTGCATAGAATAAGTCGATTCGGAATCGCCAATGAGCTGCACACATCTGCGAGACGCAACTACCGCCGCCGCAAGGTCGTGATATGTGGGATGAACGACCTATTTCAAGTCGACCTCGTCGAGATGATACCGTATGCTCGGGTCAACAAGGGCTACAAATACACGTTGGCCATCATCGATGCATATAGCAAATTCGCCTGGGCTAGGCCTGTCAAGTCGAAGAATGCACACGATGTCACCGAGGCCATGTCGGATGTATTGCACAAAGGACGCATCGGGACTAATCTACAAACCAACCTGGGCAAATAATTCTACAATGCAAAGTTCAAGGCCATGATGAAGAAACATAACAAATTATTATTCCGCATACAATAATCTCAAAGCTTCTATCGTCGAGAGGTTCAATAGGACTCTGAAAGGCAAGATGTGGAGGCATTTCGCTGCGAATGGCAACTACAAGTTGTTGGATATACTCCCAAAACACGTACGGGAATATAACTCTACCGTTCACTCGACCACACACATGAAGCCCGAAGATGTCAAGGACGACGCCATGCTTCGAACATTGTGCACTGACTTGAAAAGCAGGGACCCACGCAAGCCTATAGCCAAGATTTAAGACCTGGTGCGCATCTCCAAACAGAAAGGTATCTTTGAGAAAGGATTTACAGTGAAATGGATCCCCGAACTCTTTCGTGTGCGACGCATAAGTAACAATGCTCCGAGGACCTACTTTCTCAAGGATCTGAAGAATGTTCCCATCCATGGTTGTTTCTACACAGAGGAAATCCTGCCTACAAAATTTGCTGTTGTGTATTTGGTCGAGAAGGTTCTAAAACGACGTGATGGACGGTCGTATGTCAAGTGGTGGGGTTTTCAGTCTTCTAAAATTCCTGGGCCTACGATGCGGACATAGAGCGGTGAAAACTGTAGATTGCAATTAATATACCTTTGTATGTGTGTTTACTCATGTCGTACTTTACTGATAAAATTTTGTGTAAAAAGTATGTCGTGTTGTATTTATATATAAAAAAAAAGTTTTATATAAAAATTATTTAAATAATAATTCAATTTAAAAAGTTAAATATGTCAATTTACGTGACCTCGTCACCATTCGGTACAGGTCGATAGCACTCTTGTCGATAGTAAATTATCTCTGGTGGTTGAAACATGATTTACCAGTGCGCTCTAGTGGACGATACTAAAAAATAAATGTTCAGTGGATATGGCATGGCGTGGAAGGGGTCGAGCGAACTTGAGTAATTGGCAGACAGCACCACCTATACGTTAAAAATATAAACAAATGTGTTTGCTACCTGGTGGTTAAACCACCAACTCGCCTAGTGGCGAAATTGATTATTAATACACTAGTGTCCCCTAGGTATTGAAAATGAAAAAAAAAAAATCAAGAAGCCTGCATACGATGGAGTGAGTATTGGTGAGGGGGCGGATGCCTGCCGACTAATTAACCAATGATAAACATTGTTGTCGGGTCAATCGTCTGCTGGGCGTGGTGCTGGGGAAACCTCCAGAGATGTAAGTTTTTTTAAAATACTTTTTAAATAATTTTTTAAATAAATTTTTAATAATTATTATTGAATACGTTTTTTTAATAAATTCTTATAATTTTTTTAATAATTTCCTTAACATTTTTTTTGGATTTTTAAGAATTTTTGGCATTTTTTGGATTTTTTATGTTTAAGATCATCCAAGGTTACGGGAAAAGGGTCAAGGTAACCTGAATTCAATATGTCGGGCAAGATGGCCGCTGGCTGATCAGAATGACAGAGCATGAACGGCGCCTGGCGCCTGACCCCCAGCCCCTTGTCTCCTACTTCCCTAAATTATTCTACTAGTAACGCATTTTAGTTTCCTTACAGTGCCACTTGTTACTTGACATAACGCATGAATAAAGTGAGCCGGTCCATGCCACTTTGCTAAAGGGGCCCGCCTGCCTGGCGTTCGAACTGCGTTGCATGGTGTTCGAAATCCAGGGTTTTTTTTTACGAAACTGTTAAAAGTGCATCCAATGCGCTAGTCTACGAAAAGAACGCACACTTCAAACTAAGCCTGTCGGTTACTTCCAAGATGTTACGCACATTAGAAACACCATATGGGAGCACTCCAACATAGCTGAAACCTGCTTTTTTCAAAGCGCTGTATCTCGAAATATACGCGTTATATACACACAGAAGTAATAGAGGGGCATGCATTGAACCTTGCTTCAGACTTTCCACCAATAAAGTTAAAGGTTCACCGCTGAAAGTCCCATAGGTACACGCAGCACGACGACAACACTGCACAGAAATTCAGAGCCCTGCGCGTAGTGGCATTTGTAGCACGTGGCAGTGTCGCCCTTATCGCTCCCGCGCTTCTCGGCCGCAAACGCGGACGAAGCCCCAGGCAGGCGGGCCCCGTAAGGCGGGAGGATACAAAGTGAGGATAAAAGTTATTCTTCAGGGGCAGTATCTCAGCTTTCTTGGATCCACGTGTATTCCTTCATAACTTAGTTTCCAGATTCAATGTTTAAAAACCAAGGTCGTCAATGTACAGAGAACACATAAATATTTATTTCTATATCCAAACATTTTTCTCACGTTTTTCGTTTCACATCTGTAACCGTAATCTAACCTTCCCACATTATTTAGTAAAATCTGTCCCGCATAAAAAAAAACTGACATTTCTAAAAAAGTACAAACTATGAAAAAAAAAAAACTAAGTTGTCTTCTATGCCATGTCAAAGTTTGATTACAAAGATTTGTAAAAAAAAATTATGGGATTCCCGCTTTCTTAAGGTTGCTGATCACAAAAAGAAATTATTATTTTAGATTTGTACGAAACACTGTTCAACTTGTAGACATTACTTACAAGTATTATTTTCTTGCACAACAAATATTTTTGACCGTATGTTTTTGTAACATTCCGTGCCAGAATTACAATGTTTGTGTTTGTTGGGACGTAAAAATAATGAAAACTAAGTCACCGAAATGAGAAAATTCAGATTAATATTATATACCATAAGTTACTTGAAGAAATATTTACAGTCACTCTATGAAAAGTTTTCGCATTTTTTAAGAAGTGCTCAAAATAATAAAATTTTTGCATTGTGTATAGTTTTATTGTAAAATAAATTTTACTAAGCATGCATTAAAACGGGTATTACATTACCGTTCAGTCACCTTTGTTGAATTTTCCGTAAATGTTTTCGTTTATTTTGTCTGTATACGTCCCAAAAACCCAAAAATAATGATTTTAACATTCCATGATGCAAAGACTATGTGCTCTAAATTTTATTTATGCGAGGAAAGAATACTTACGAGTAATGTCTACAAGTTGAAGGGTATTGCGTACAAATATAAAATAACGAATGTTTTTTTTTTTTGTGACAAGCACCGTTGAGCAGCTTTCAAACGTGTTGAATAAACCGTGAACATGCTATATATGAAGGGATTATTTTTTTAAAGGTTGATTTCAAAATATATGTATTAACTTTACAGCAGTTGCAGACCAGCGCGCGCCACGGCTGGTCCATTCACGTTGTGGTCGAGGGACTGTTGGTGGTAGTTGATGATGGCGGAGGGGAGAGGGGTGGCACGTCCAGCTGAACGGGCCAGCCGAGCAGCGGCGCGGTTGCGTCAACACGCATTGTCGCTCGTCAACGCCGAGAGGCCATTAAACACGAGCGGCGCGCCCCCTGTCCATTAAACGGCGGGGTGAATTTGTGGCTGCGCCGGGTCCGAAAGGGTGTGTGTGTGTGTGCGCGCGCTGAGGATGTGTGGGAGTGGGATAGAGGGTCTTCTGTCACCGACTAGCTCTCCTGCCCGTAAGCTCGCGATTGTTTGTTCGCCGGCGGGGGTGGGCTGGCTTGTCTGAAAGAGAGGAGTGGTGTAGGTGCAAACCACCGTGAACTACCGGTACGCTCCCTGCCGCCTGCGGGTGGCCACCCTCGGTATCAAATGGAGCCGGAGTGGTGTAGTGGTCACTCGCCTTCCACCTAGGCGAACCGGAATTTCCATTCCCGGCGTGGTCGCTCACAGATTTTTGCACATGGGAACCGTGCCAGACGATGCCGCTGGTCGGCGGGTTTTCTCGGGGATCGCCCGTTTCCCCCGCCCCTGCATTCCTGCGCTGCTCCATTACTAGCTTCGCTTCACCCTCATCGACTCTCAAGATCTTGATGTTATGAGCCGTACAAATTTCTCCACTCTCCACTCCACTCGGTATCAAGGAGGCACGGCAAATTCAACCCTATGTGTCGTTGGTAAATAGGTGAGGATGTACACACACCTACCCACCGCGATTGGAAATGGCGTACCCCTTTCTATCAGACTGCATTCAACTGCAGCTGATTAACGTCTGGTGACGGTTTATTTTTCTCAAAAGATCTGAAAGTATAGTAATGATCTGTCCTGTACGGCACAGCAGAATTATATGATCTGGAGCTATTCTGTTGCTATGGAATGTCTGAGGAATTATAAGTGCTGGCCACTTGTGCCTACCGATGTACAAGATCTGGGATGGTACCTCCGATGGCACCCTCAGGACTCGGGAACAGGAGGAATGTGAACCAGCTCTGCTGAACGTAGTTCAGAACAATTGTCCCTCGGTTCGTCCGACCATCCTGCCGCGTACAGTGACATCAGTTTGCATGGCGGAGTTAAAGGTTTCGAATACTTCTTGCACTTCGTTAACTGCGATAGTAAATACAAGCGGACGTTAAGAGTGTGTTAGAGATTTGGGCGGCGAGCTTGCTGTAGATGTAGCAACGAAGGGAATGAGGGCACCCAGAGTAAACCTACTTTGTCCACTTGCAAAATTCTGGGTTGAAGCCCGCCTGCTCTACGTGATTGGAGTCGAGTTGTTGGATCACTATGTCACTGCGTCTCTCTTCTTCTCACAGATATAGAAGAAAGGTACCACAATGAGCTTAAATTACTGACTTAATGGCAAGGTAACATTAGACAGTACGATAAACAGTAATGGATTAAATGTAAATCTCACAAAATAATATCGAATGATTATAATACGGTCTATGTGTAATAAATATGCGAATAACAAATAATTAATAAAAATAATATATTTAGGCTTATATACGGTTTGTAATGTATTACGTTTTTGTTGTCTAAAAGGATTATATTGTTGATTTTGCATATTTTCGCCTGAACACGGATTTATAATCAAATAGTGTTTCCAGATATTGCTAAACACAAGAAAGTATTTTATTAGGTGATTCTTTTGTAAGCAAATTAACCAAAAGTCTTAAAGATTATATTTAAAATTTTTGTTTTAATTGCTTACAATAAAACCAACTTTGTAAGATTGTTGTTATAAGCAGCTTTCTTGCATTTTCATTACAATGTAATTATTGTTTTCAAAACATATATGGATACCGTTAGAGGAAATTGGTTGGTCGTTTAATTCTCCAAAAAAATTGCGAAGGAATAGATAGCGCAAAATGCTACGAGGTTATGATTTGAGTTATTTTTACGAAGTGCTGAAAATATATTGGTTTTCGTGAAATCTTAAAAAAATTCATGGTATTTATAAAAGTCATCTGCAGATGTTTCGAAATTCAGGGGAAATGTGCCCGGTATCGCGTAGGACACCCCCTGTGTCGGCGAAGTATAGAAACTCGACGTGACATCGATTCAGCCAGTGGATGAAAGATCTCTGTAGAAATGTTGCCCCATGCCATCGGATAACCTTTAAGAGTTACTGGATGTTTCTAGATACGTATGGACCTCTCCAGCATGTCACATAAATGCTCGATTGAGACACAGGTCGAGGCTCAAGAAGGTCGAAACACTCCAGAATGGTTTTACAAATCAGTCCTGAAAATGGCTACCAGTCAAAATGATGCATTCAGACGGAACAGCGAGACCCATCCCACGCCACGGGAATACACCCTAAATCCACAAACAGTGCCTTGCAGACAACAAGCACCCTTAGCCTCAATGGGGCTGTGACTTGCTTGAACACTGACCTCAGCTCGATAATAACTGAAACTGCGACTCATCCGACCACGCCACATGTTTTCTGGCCACCAGTTTCCAAGAACCACATTTTTGTTGTGTCAACAGGGCCTTTCTGGTAGGTCCCATATTACATTGAAGCTTAATAACTCCGCACCGAGCTGCTGGATGTGCATCTTGTGCATTCCTCTTTGAAGGCGAATGTGATTTCAGCTGGTGTGGCTTGCCAGTTACCTCGGAGAATTCCTGCTGGTCATAATCAGGCGGGTCGGTAGGCAGAGGGATGTTTAATGTCCTCACAACTCCGGAAATTGAATGTCCTATCCATCTGACATCCCCTAACATGCCCCTATCGATTTCCGATGATTCATGTCGCATTGCCATCAGCGGCCTACATGGGGTTCAACATGACGAACGAGCTGTCAGATCACAACTTAGGTGTGGTCATTTCCAAAACGTCCGAGTAAGTTGGCGCTGCCCCTCATTATCGTCACATCTTAGTTGGCGTATCACATTTTGCTCATTAACATAAATCACTAGCGTGACATTTTGTCGTATTTATACTTGACGAGTCGAGCATTACTTCAAAAACAAAAATGTTTACAGCATCTCTATTAATTTAACAGTGGCGCCTTTCTAGTGCTGGTATTGCTACTACTCGATTTGTAAATTCATAAATGGCAGCATTGTCGGAGATAATATTTGGGAACGAGAACACAACACTTCAAGTTCCAAACTATCAGATTCTAGATAATGCCTCTCGTCTGTAATAATAAAAATAAAGCATATAAAATTGCAGACCTGTATGAGTTTTAGTTTTCATTCGTTATATTTCCTTGTGAGCGTGAACTAGAGTACCTCTAAATGCAGATTAAACGATTTTGGGCGAATCGACTTTAAAGCCAAAATGCTTGTTATGCTACAAGACTGTAGTTTATGATTTTAAACTGGACACCATAAACTCTTGTACAGTTATTCAAGTTACTTGGTGGATACCACTTCAAGCCAGGGTGGTTATTCCTTGGCTACAGGGACACTACCCCGCAAGAGGTTTAGTTATGGTCCCCACATCATATAAGTGAATTTTTTTTTAGTTTCGCCAAGTTTTGCATCTTTGACATTGTTTGCGACAAAACTCGTGCATGGAGACTAATAAGCACTTACGTAAACTAAGATTGTATAGCCAATTTTTATTAAAAATATAAAAAAATCCAGTGTTTAATTTGATTGTATTGATAATTAAGGACGATTTTTGTTTTTTTCCCTCGTAAATTTCTGCCACGATATTTTGCAAGGATTCATCTTCGTTTCCCAGAAAGTTAAGAAATATGAATGTAAAGTTATTTCGTTTGATTGGCTTTCTTATTGAAGTACCAGAAACGTCACATAACACAACAGTCACGGACGGAATTTATTACTTGCTCTCCTGAAAATTTTTCATACATTGTTTAAAAATTTGATTGACAAATTTTAGCAGAATGCTCTTTGGTGCTCTGGTCAGTCACTCATTTCCAATATTTCTATGGCACCAATTCGGTCCAGGTGCCAGTGCGCGGAGATTTTCGAATGGCGAGTCTCATGTGGGGCTTGTGGCTGACACTGTATTGGTGTGGGGGTTTTCTCATGGAACTCCTTTTACTCCCCCGTCTTCATTCTGCCTCTGTTCTACCGCCATCTCATCTCTCACCTTACCAATTCCTTGGGTTGGCCGGACGTTAAGGTGTCTATCTATAAAGACCCTATGTCCTAACATTCTCTCATCCATGCCGAGCCTGCCCGCAGGTATAGGATTACCAGACACCTAGGATAAAAAAAGGATGGCGTTCAATTTGGAAATGGAGGACACTCCATTAAAAAGGAGAGCAATGCAATTTCATTAGCGCCACAAATTATTAATACTATAGGACAATATATTGAAATTTTATTCGCATTTAGTTTAACAAAGTCATTAGTATTTCAAGCAAACAATTTTCAAAAGTTTAATTAACAACATAAAATAACGGTATCATTAACAGGTAACATAAAATATGAAGACTAAGCATCAGGAAAATAAACTCGTATCTTTGCAGTTGTTTTACACAATAAAATATTTTAGTACACCCACTGCAGTATGAAAAATTAATGCAAAGGAGAAAATGAAAATTAATAAATAAAATCAATTGCATTAATAATTTATTTGGTTTATGTATAACATACGTGCATTTTTACATGGATAATCAAGTGAATGTTAACACAGCTATGTTGACAACAATCGCATCCATAGTTCGCGCAATATAATGCTGGACAATGTATTATGGAAAACGGTGCTCACCGTGATATTTTCATAAGCGTTTGCCACCATTTTGTAATCCAATTTGAAGCAGGATTTGTTCGAAAACACGACATGTTCCTACTCTGCATGCCAGTGTGTGCATTTGTTTGTCAGTTGTAGCCTTATACGTCGATGGTTCTAGTTCAAAAGAATCATCCGCAAAGGGAAGCATGCACGCAGTCCTCTGCGAAAGAGATGCCATCGAACAGTGGAAGCAGACAATGTCAGATCTGTTGCAGTGTTTCGTCGTTCTGCTAACACTTTAGACGAAGTTGAAAACTCTGTTACTGCCATGCGAATGACGTGTCTGTCATCAAGTGGTGTCGTCACATTTCGTGGTCCAGTTCCGAGTTTTCTACTTTTCCTGTTCTCCACAGTCCACATTCACAGTACATTCGTGGAAGTATGCCCAGTATGAACAGCAACTCCGCGGTATATAAATCATCTACGCGAAGCGATCATTCGGACCTGTTCAAGAGCCTCAACAGTTATTTATTTATACACTTTTACACGTTGGTTCAGAGTTTACTGCTACATGTAGACACGCACATTCATTCTCAAAGTATTATCATTTACATATCTTACCTTGCTTTCATTTGCATGTGGAGTTGCATTTGTAGTGAGAATGTTCACCAAGTTGAAAGAAAGAACTAAACAGAGATTTCAGAAGTTCTCACTATCTACTTCAGTCAGTACTGCGGCACAGATAATAACAATGTGTATTGGAGATAAGCGAAGAAATAGGGCGAGGTAACAAATGCCGAGTGACGAGCCTTCGAGATGAGATCATCACGAGCCCGTAGTCTTTGAAGAGTGGCGTGGAATGAGTTGTAGGGTGGGAATGAGTTGTAGGGTGGAGCGGCGAAGCCATGCAATGGTCGGGAAAGTGGCAGTATCTCGAGAAAACCCACCTTCGAATGGCTCCGTCCGTCACGTATCCCACACGGAAATCCTCAGAATGTCACCTCCAGGAATCGAACCCGCATCACCCTTCGGGAGGCCATTGCGCTAGGTTCGCGGTATTTTTGCCCAAAGTCGTTTTCCCTCTAGTCGTTCGCGTAGCAATAGTTTTGCTTGACAATCATTTTACCTAAAAATAGTTTTCCAGAAATTGCGTTTTGCCTACATTTTAGGCAAATCCACTTAATGCGAAACGGCGAGTCACCGGTGCGCTAGCAAAAATAGTAAGATATATTCGTTGTTGAGGACGTGACACTTTTGGTCCGTGGGACGCGTTAACGGAATCGTGTGAATTTCTGGTGGGTGTACAGTGAAAGGCACGCGGCTGGGACCTCAGAGCCGGCACCGGAAGCGGCCCAGACTGGCAGGCCGTGTGACGCCTAGCAGGTAACACGTCTGTCGGGCGCTGCTCCTTTGTGCTTTCCTAAGTCCCCCGCTTTGTGGCCTGGGGGGCCAATTTGAGGGCGAAGGACTGGGGGGAGGCTGGGATGTGTGGTTGACAACATTTCCGGGCGAGAAAATTACGTACATCCCAACAAATTTACTGGCGTGTGCGGCTCCGGATATGATCGATTGCGCCAGTTGCATGGCTTGTTCGAGGTTAAGTGAGATATTTTGGAACCCCTGATTAGTTTCTCTTCCCGTTGCGTACACCTTCATCACGTGTACGAATTAACATAGTCATGGGAAATGCGTCGTAGTATTGACACCGAGGAATTTTCACGAACATACATTTGCTCTTTAAGAATGAGGATCTTTTTTTAATAACGCAACATTTCATGATTTGTGTATTTACTTGTTTATTTTAATTTCGTTGTATTTGAGGCTCAATATTGTCCACGTATCTGTAAAGGTGGTTGTAATTGATTACAAACAGGTGTAGTGACGAATTTTAATTGCGTGTAAATACATATGTTAATATTATACCAGTTCTTACAGTAATGAGGATACATAAACAAATGTGAACAAACTCCAGAGACCACCAAAGCTAATATACCGCACTTTGTACAAGGTATTAAGCATGTAATTATTTCTCCCCGTTCGCAGCCAACATTGTCTTAGTCATTATTTTCTTTAATACATATTTAATCATGGGTAGATATTTTTGAAAGGTTTATTTTCAAGTGCTTTTTGAATCACGAATAAGCTGTGAAAATTACGGTTTCTGGTGTAGTCGACGCGAATTTAGTGAAGGAATTCTTGAGGGCAATTTCCTGTTGTTAAAATCCCATTTTCGATGTAAGAGTTTGAGACCAGGGGAATTTGTTTCTCTGACGTACTCGCTCCAAATTAAAACAACCACCCGTCTTATCATTTTCCCCATAAGTCCCCATAGCAGGACAAATAGTAATTATAAAGGCATTAATTATCTTTTGATATCGGCTGTCGACGGTTAATCGAGCACTTTTAAAATCAACCTTTGAAAAATGCCACTGTCCCTCTCTGCATGTATTTTAACGGCCACACTCAGTGAACGTAGGTAATGTAGTCCCATGTCTTAGCGTTGAATTAAAAGTGCCGCGTAAACATTTGTGAGTATTGAAATTATTTATTTTGCTCTCTGTTTTTTACTTACATGTACATGTTAAGAATGAGCAGGTTGGTTAAACATTTACTTTCCTAATAAATCCACAGTTTCACTTGACAGAAGCATGCATGAATAGAGTATGAACAGGCCCATGGTAATGTTAATTTCACATGTGGCGGAAGAATACACAATGTTCTTATATACTACGCAGGGCTTTCAAAAGTGCTCATTATATCGTGAACGTAGTGTATGAAATCAACCTCGAGTTTAATATATCCATAATATTAATTACTATGTATCTCAGCACGTAATAAGACTTACAGGAGTCTAGGTATAGCACATCCCTCACCTCATCTCCCCGGCATGTGGCGACAGATGTTTTCAACAAGGGGTGGTGTCAAGAGACATATGAAAACGGGGCGAGTGTGCAGCTTGTAAGAGTTCCTATGCGCCCTCGGAGGGCAGCTGGCGGTAACCCGACACCATTCGCCCCCAGGTCTCTTGGAGGCGGAACTCCCCCCCCCCCACTTTTAGCCTTAGCTTCATATGTCCTGCCACCCTGATGCCGGGACACAGGAAGTGCAGCAGGCCAGTCAGCCACGCGGCCCGCTGTAGATACCCGGCACGCACCAGCCGTGCCGCGTCTCGCCCTTAAGGCCCCCGTCTATCTGGAGATTTTTCCCGTGTTTGATGTCGAGAAACGTGGGAGCGACAAGGGCGACACTGCCACGCGCATCATGTGCGCCATTGCCGCTAAACGCAAGCCTCTCAACTGGTGCGCAGTGTTCTCGTCGCATTGCGTGTACCTATGGGACTTAAAGCGGTGACCTGTATTGTTTTATTGATGGAAAGTCTGTAGGAAGGTTTAATGTATGGCCCTTGAGTAGTTTTGTATGGATCTGAAGCTTACGTTTTGAGATACGGCGCTTTGAAAAAAGCAGTTTTCTGTCTTTCTAAAGTACTCTGAAATTGTGTTTTAATGTGCGTGCCATTTTGAAAGTACTCAACAGCCCTCGTCTGTAGTGTATGTTCCTTTCGTAGATCAGCACATCGGACGCATGTTTGATTGTTTCGTGGAAAACCTTGTAGGTATTTAAAACACTGTACAACCCTGTTCAAGTACCAGTTAGGCGGAGCCTTAAGGCGATTCAAAAACCAAAACTTATTTTGTAGATTTTGAGGACATTGTACGGTTTGGTAACTTTGATAATGTCATAAATATACATAATTTGAAAAATTACATTCAACATGTTTTTTAGTGTAAATGTGAGACTTCTCACTTAAAAATATGATTATTATAAATATCAAAAATATCTTTTAACAAGATGTTTGGTTGTATTAAAATTTTTTTGAAGTCAAACGAGTGGCAAGGTTTATTTTTTTGCAGTCCGACACTTGATTCACCTCCGGAGAGGTTTTAACTTTAAACTATTTTGACTTCTTATTTTTTTTTAAAATAAAAATTAAAACACAAGCCTACCAAATACAATTTTTTTAAAAATATGTTTTAAAAACATTTTGAAGGCTTGGGAAATTAATTTGTGCTTTAGTCTAAAGTATTAGTTTTTTTCAATGTCGCGTTGAAATTGAAAATTATGTTGGACTTGTTCGAAAATGTCTTGGATGTTTGACGACTTCAGGCAATCAGAATCGTGTACATTATAAAACTGTTATTATCGACCCTAGTAAACTGAAGAATGAAATAATATTACGGAGATATTAAATGTATGCTTGTATTTAAGTGTATTTGTTATCTATACAATTCTACGCCGTTTGACGTATCTGGGTTAAATTTACCAGGGATGCCCTTTAGTATCCAATTAAAAATACTGTGTAGGTCAAAATGGGCTGTCATACCCATCGGGCCCGTCATCCCCAAAAACCCTAGAACGGGATCGTGTTATCATTTTTACGCCGTTCAAAGGATTTGGACCAAATTTTTTGGATTTAAAACCACTGTCATAATTTTTTTAGACCATGATTTCACATCACAACAAGAAATTGTGCAGAAAATAATATTTGACAATAAAACCTGAAGCTGAAATACGGCCATAATAATTTGGACAAATAATCTTGAATGTTTATGCAAATAAGTCATGGTGTCAAAGTTCCGTATTTGTCTGACCTAGTGTGAAATTTACTTGCACATAATTTTAAAAGTGGCATAATGCTGCTGTTTTACCATGCAATCCATTACAGGAACGTGTATTAAGATATTTGCGGTTTTTTTTTACTTGTAAACTACATTTTAGATTTATTTATCTTGCATTTTTGCTGCGCGATGAAAATAATTGCCTTTGATTTTGTACTATTGTGGTTTTAACTTGGATACTGAAAAGCATCCTTGCCAAATTTGGTCCAGGTCCATCAAACGATGTAGAATTGTATAGATTAAAAATATACTTAAAAACGTACACACAAATTAACTATCTCCGTAATATTACTTTTAAGTTTATTGGGGTCGGAAATTTTATTTGCATGGTTGTGATTGGCCGAACTCGTCAAACATCCACGGAAGGTCTAATATACAAATTGGTTAATGTAAACAGGACCGTCCAACTATTTCAGACAAGTTTGGCGGCGTTTATGACGTGTCGGCGACGTCACAGACTTGCAACTTTATTTGACTAAATTTTTCGGAAGAGAGTAGCGGAAACATTGATAGCGTGCCAGGGGATTTGCAGCGAACACGGGGCAGAGAAGCGGCCGCCAAGCGAGGGGACTGATATCCGATCCCTCATACACTGAATGTGCTTCTTTGCTGCTACCGCGACCAGAACCACTAGGCTTAGATTCCGTGGTTAGCGCATTGCCTGCCTACGTTCATTGTATCCGCGTCCCGAAACTGGAGTAGAACATCTTCAGAGTTTAGGGGCTCGTAAACACACTCAGCATTTAGGCATAGTGTTGCACTAGTTTCTGTCTCATTTTCTGTATAGAATTCTTTGATTCCTCTCTGATTTAACTTTTTAGGAGGAAATTTTTTTATAAATACCGTAGCATTTCTCTAGCTGTTTACCTTATTGTCTGCGTCAATAGGATAATTTGAACATTTATTATTACTGTAGTGTATTAATAATTGTGTCAACTATTCTGTGCATATATAGTGATGCAATTTCTCAAAGTCAGTTAGTTGGCTAAACCAGGTTCGTTAAGGGATGGAGGTCTTAATTCAATAAAAGAGACAATTATAATCTCCTAATTGTATTTACAATAACTACAGACAAAATTCTTTCAACTCAATCAATATCTCACAATAAATTTCTGTCATTTGCTGTTTACAATTAACGAATTCAATCAATACGATTTACAATTACCTCAAATATATTAATGCAAATAAATAATTAAAATCAGTCCAAATAAACAATTAATCAAAACATATTGAATTACTTTAAAAATTATGGGTCCATATTTTACAGCTGCAATATTTACGGTAAAGTCCGAATCACATTTTCATACAGTCCCACCACAGTTTAGTCCAGATCCCACCAGTCCACAATTTTCTAGAGTTCTCCGAACGCCCTCGTGCACAGTAGCATTCATTCGGGTTTCACGCCCTCTCATCCGTTCACACCACAAACACCTCGTCCGTGATGTGAAGAGTGCACAGGAAATGACGTCTAAAGCTGGAGTCACAATAACCCGACGAACACGACACGATAGACCAACACGATGTCAGAACTCGATGGAATTTCATATTATATTTTATTCAGTGTTCACAATACCCCGACGAAATCTGCCCGACATATATGTTAGTTGGCTGTTGGAAAATCCAAAACTGCAAGTTACCCTTATGGTATCCAATAGTGACTTTTTAAAACTCACAATAAAGTGAATGATTATTTTGCTTTTGACAAACCGTAACACCGGACATGCTGGCAAGAGCGTGGAACGAGTTTGATCATCGCGTTGATGTCGTTCGGGCCACCCATGGTGGTCAAATTGAACATTTATGAATGTATGGTAAACAAACGTCACGGTTCCACAGTTCATTTGATTGGTCAATCAAGGTTTTAGGTTGTTTGGTTTTGATATTATGGACCTTCAAAGTTTGGGTATTCTTTTATACTCATCCTATATTTCAGTTTTGTTGCCCCTGCACACGCATTTTACCGAACGGGTTAAGCATAGCGCAGGGCGAATATTGTCATGTTAGATTATTATTTTAGTTCAGGACTGAAAACGAATGGATGTTCTTTTTTGCCTCCCTTATAGTGCGGGCTTCATTCCTTTATTCGTGACATCTTGGAGGTCTTGCGATATTGTGGTGTTTCGGGCGTCCCTGCTGTAATGTAGTTGACTTCAGTTCGCATACTATCCGGGTATGAAACTTTGATCATTTCGATGTGTCATAAGCAAACGGACGTTACGCTTAAGGCAGCTTACTGGTTATTTCAATGCTTGAATATCACTCATTTCACATGAATTATAGTAAATCCCGTTGTTCGCTAGTCAGTAGCTAGTATTTCACAGACTGGCGACCATTGATTCGGGTATTAGAGTAAGGTAACAAAAATAACTGAACGCGTGAAGTCAGAACCTTACCGCAGTAATTTCTCTGTCGGAGTATGTTGTAATATACTGTCAACGATATAACAAACGTCAGACCACCAGTTTAATTTTATGTCGGTTATCACAATACGGAACCAAAGGTATATTTTTAATTTTTAGTTTTGCCTACATTTTTTGGACAAGTACTTTGAGTTGCATCATTATTTGATGGTGTAACTAAATCTCCCAGAGCATAAAAAGTTACTTATTTTGCTGAAAGTTACTGGTTCAAATTATAAAGCTGTATCATACAATTATGACAAATCATAGTGGATATATAAACTAGTTAAGATGTCTTTGCTACCACCATAATTTAACTATGTATACGAAATACGTGTTCTCTTCTATCTTGAGTTAGTTGTTTTTTCACCGCAGCTTTTTTTTTTTAGATTAATTATTTGAAAATTAGGTCAGTCAGGGTTAAATGCACCCCTTTAACAGATATTTTTAAGTCCACAGTATTTTGCCCATGTTGGTTTTTTGTTGCATCTGTAACTGCAATCAAGATTAACTCACTTATTCTTTTACAGGTTTACCTGATAAAATACTCGATTAAATCAGTCTATTCTGGTTTCAGAAATTCCGTCAAGTAGTTTTGCATGTATTATGTTTCAATTTTAATACTAAGTGCTAACAGTAAGTTATAAAGATATATAAATAAACACGATATGGCAAAGACACCACCAACTTAAAGAGAAAACTACCTCATGATAAGGTGCAGGTTGTATAGCGCTCATTGTTTCATTTTTAACTGCCGTGGATGACGGAACATCGACGTCAGGTTTCTTCGGTAAGGATTCTTTCTCCCTATTCGAGTTACGGGGCCATAATGTGGCCACCCTCGTTAGTGAGAAACTGGTCCTGATCACTAGGGCTTCACCAGGGAGCTTTTTGGAAGGGTACTTGGGGAGGGGGGGATGAGGAAGCATGCATCCCTAATTAAGGCCGTGTTCCAATTCGTTCGGATTTCGACTTTTTTTTTTTTCCTTCATAGTTTGGAATTTCTAATTTTGTAAGGCTCAAAGTGGAGAACACAGTGTATTTTAATTGTTCCGTATGCAGTGTTGTTATTTATTGTATACCACGACTACGCAGAGGCAGTGCAGCTGCTTCACTAATTAGACCTGCATTTGGGAGGGCCCGGGGCGATTCCTGATCCAGCAACCTGATATTGGTTGTCCTTGGTTTCCCGAAATCAGTTCAGGCAAGTGCTGAGTTGGTTCTTTAAAAATGCTATGGCCAATTTTTTTTTCGACGTTTCTGCTTGTATGAACTATTCTCTTATGACCTCGCTGTTGATGAGCATGCTTATTTATTTCTAAACTTCGTTTTAGAAGATAAGTACCAAATTATGCGAAGTCGAGATATTTGGGCTGCTCTTAACATCAATGAGGGTGAAGCGAGGTGAGAACGGAACAGCGCCGAAATTCAAGGGCGGGGGAAATTGGAGATCCCCGATAAAACCCGTTGACCATCGGCATCGGCGCACGATTCCCACGTGCGCAAATCCGGGAGTGGCTCTGTCGGGAATCGAACCCGGTTCGCCTAGGTAGGAGGCGAGTAGTCTGACCACAACACCACCGCGGCCCCCAACACCAAATAATATCGAACGTCTTAGGTCAGTGGAATCGCTTCTATATGCTGTAGAATGTAGACAGTAACCTTCATTTTCTGTGGTGTACGCAGACTGATCAGGCTGTTTATATAATTGCCTAGGAACGGCTGAAGGTTGCATTTAGGAACTGTAACATTTCCTGGAATTTATAAGGGGAGTCACTCTAGGGAAAAAAAAACCGCGAATATTGTAGCCGCTCTGGATTGATCCACGTCCTGCTTAAGAGTACACACTACATCTCGACCAAACACTCTTTTTCTCTGTCACTCTCTGTGCTGTGAATCATGCTATGGTACGTAACATCCTTACAATTCCACATACCCTTTAATTTATTTAAATCTTTCAGACCTACTTTAACACTTTGAGGTCTGCAAAAATTTTCTGGCACTCAAAGAAAGTATATCCACCACTGCAGAAACACCGATTAAATTGACGTGTATCTCACTCACTATCGAGCTACTGGTCCAAACCACACTGTACACGTTTACTGTCCTGCACAGCGTAGTTATTGGTCGGACTTCAGCCACTGGGGTGCCGATTACATTTTGCCCCAATCAAATAACCTTTGTTGTTTGAAAGGTAATTCTATCAGTCGTACATATTTAAATGTTTATAACGAAGCATTTTTTTTTCCTTTAGTTAGGAAAGTTATTTTTTCTTGTCTGTGGTGAATGAATAACACCAGTGGAGATGCGTACGTATCTCCCCCAAAGTTGCCACTGACACGCCACCCCCCAAGTGTGTGGCATTTCTGCGAAACGTACAGCAACTGTCTCGGAGGCCCACTATACGCCACGCTTAGTCGCTTAACTTTTTCATTGATGCTCGTTGTCTACCCGATATTGCAGACACTCTCTGTGATACACGCGCATTGGAATCGCACAGCCAACTGCACTCGTCGTGTTGTCAAACAACCTGCGATAAGACACTCGGTCTAACGGCTGCACACAGGTGCAGGCGAGTGCTCTCGAACCTTTTGTGCCGTGAAACCAGTTTGGATTGGCTTCAATGCATTTCCACTAGTGCATATCGTTGCCGGTTTTGCCACCCAAGAAAAGCAAATTTTCAAAGTAGTTTCGCTCGAGTGAAGCTCGAGAAAATATGGTGATGTTTATGCGTGCGGTGCTTAAGAGGACACAATACATGTTTCCTTATCACAACCAAATGGTGTAATTTTAGTGTTCCGCGATAGTGATATTAACTCATCACAACCTAGAAAAGTAACACGGTGTACAAATCAGGTGCCCAACGGGAAGATCTTAGGGAAAATACTTGCCACTTTCATCAGCGTGTGCTGTAATTTTTTTTACATACCTAATAATTATTTCTTAACTGTAAGTACTTTTTGGTACGTAAAATGTGCATGTTGATATTTTGTATTAATTTTATGATTATTAAGGAATACTAATGTTTTTGTAGTTACTATTTATTATTACTAATAATTTTCTCAATTGTAAAAAGGAAGAGTAAATTACTAAAAAAATAAGTTAAGTGTAAGAGAAGGTAGATATGCCTTAACTGCGCAAGTATAGATTAATTATTATTATTTTACAGGCAGGACATGTTGGGTAGCAAATTGGTCTTCCACCCACATTCCAAATATTCCTTTTTACATTAAACGAAGTATTTTAATTAGAGATAATTGTAAGTGTTCTGTAGCTATCAGTAGAATATCAGTGTCTAGAAGCCATCTGGTTTGAAGCGTGCATATGGTCCAACAGGATGCTGGGGTATTGGGACCCCTTCTCTCCACGCTCTCCGTCTCTTTCCTACCTCTTCAAGCCAGCTGCGTTCACAGGCGGGGTTTTTGCTTTCTGTCAGCGTCATTTCCTCTTGGTAAGGGCTTTCGAAGTCAACATCAAGTCTATTGAATCGGAGTGAATTTCAAGTACTATTTTATTTCAATAAACACGTATGCGATTGTTGCGAGGGACTATTCAACGGCCGGGGTGTGTGTGGTTCTGCCGGAAGGAAATGCTCCTGTGATTGGCGAGAAAGTTGTACCGCCCGTTGGCCAGGGGTGATTAAAATTTTCCCGCCAAGGATCGCGCGTAGCGATGAGGTTTAGGCTGTAGCAGACACTTGGAAGATTCGACATACTGCAGCCGGGGTCATGAAACAATTAATTTCAAATTATTCGAAATCGTATTGTTGTTAACCCGCTCGGTCACGCGTCAATTTCCTAGTTCAAGTGTTGCAACGACGTTATTTTTGTATGCACCGCACCTGTGTTCAGGACTTGTTTTGCAACCTTACGGACAACGTGCTGCTTGCTCGATGAATTGGATTAACCATTCATGTCGAAGAGGTGTAGAAAAATCCACAAACCAGAATAGCCACAAGGAAGTCTCTTGAAGTACCGGGAACTGATACCTTACTGTGTGCAGTACCGGCCATGGTGACTTAACGAGTTGTAAAGTTTATACATTCACAGAGTTACGTCGGCTCTCAAGTCCTCGATGTTAAGAGCCGCCTAATATCTTCACACACTGTTCTCTCACAGTTACGATTTAGTTCATTGTCCGGGTGCAGAATTTAAGTGGTTGGGTATCCGTAGAGTGGTAAGAACTTACTAGAGCATCGCTGATCAGATACATAAATTTACGTCCAGCCTCGCGATCGTGTTGGCAAGGTATGGCGGATGGGAGTGCAGAACATCAAATTAACTGGTGTGTGAATGTAGTCATTAAACATTCCGTGTCTTACATCTGTTACGGAGCTAGCCGAGACAACAACGAACTCGCATTGTACCTATCTCATTATCAGACGGTGTTGTACTTACCCGGGAGGGCGTCAATCCATGACGTATGGGTACGAAACGTCGCTCAAAATAAATGCCTTGTATAGTCTATTCGCGGTTTCTTCACACTTTTTGAATCGAACCTTTGAAAAATCACGCCATGTATGACGTGTTTAGTTATTTCCCGAATATGCTATTTATCATAAGCGTACTATACATCTGTTGACATTAAAGTATCTTATTTTTTTGTTAAATTGAAGTTTCGCCTATGTTTGATTTATGAATTATAATATTTCTTTTATAATAAATATGAATAAAACCAGTGAGAAAATACGTGTGTTGGTAGCGCCTAGTAAGAAATAGTTCTCATGCAAAATATTATTACAACTGAGTGCGTACGAATTCGGTGCGTTGTCCTTGGTATAATTTTCTAGACTAATTCAAGCTTGGTTTTCACGAGGCGGAGAAATATCCTGGAAGTAGAACTTTAGCACGGCTTCAGAAAAGTGTGAAGTAACCGCGAATGGATAATAGCAGGCGATGACGCCACATGCGATAAGTGTCTTCTAGGAACATTAGGCGGAATGCTTGTTACCTACTACGGCTTTTATAATAAATTTGCACTTGAGTTACTTGAAATGGGAAAGTTTTATTGTAGTAGCGCAGGTAATTTGCATGCTTGTTAGCAAAATAAGACATTCAACTAATGGAAAGTAATCGCTGTGATCCAAGTTATTTCCATGAAATAATTTTATTACAGCAACACGTTTAGCAGGAGTCATATTTCATAGTCCAATGACCCGCTGCCTAGGCACCGATGGCGCCATATTAAATAATATGCATTATGTGTGCGGTACGTATAAGCCTAGTTGTTATGAATCTCTGTAATCACTTTAGACCACCAGTCACATTAGTTTTAGACGACTTCATGCATTATTGCTGTTGTTGTTGTCGTTGCTGTTGTTGTTATTAAGTTGTATCCTTGCATGTTGCGTGTCGAGCTCCGTAGGTAAACACTACTCGATAAAATATACATATCTTAGAAAATTTTATGTTAGTAAAATTTTACGTTATTCTATCAATTTCCTCAATTTTAACCTCTCATGTGAAAAACATTTGTTTCCTAAAACTATTCTTTAAGGGGAATGGTGTACGAAAATTGTATATGTATCTAATTTAGTCACACATTGTTTTTAAGAGGGTTTAAAAAAAAATTGGCACGATAAGACATAAATAATAATTTCGAACGCCTTCTCACACTGTTAGATATTCACCGTCTTTGTTATTTTCGTAGTACTGATGGAAGATAATAAATAATATATTATTTCATATATTCCATCGGTGCTCCGAGAATACGAATTGCAGTGAGTTTTATAACACCGTAAGAATGTTTTCGAAGTTATTATTAATGTTTTTTCGTGCCAAATATTTCGGCGAACCCTCTGAAAAAACAACTTATGACGAAAATCGCGTAAATAGACTGCTTTGGTGCACCATTTCCTTTAATGAAAAATACGGCGTATCGTTGAGGTCCCACCGCTTTGTTACAGCCCTTATACTAAATGCTTACGAAGCAGTTCGTGTTTGGTGTTTGTGCGTTTACGGCCTCCGCAGTTAGTAAGAGGGGTTGGGTGGGGCAATTTGCACCCGCTCCTAAACTTCCTGCCTATTAAGAGGTTCAAGTTAAGTTGTTAGTCTCTGCGCCCAACCACCTTGGGTTAGTGGGATTGGTGAATGCCACCACTTACACGGGTCGAGTATTAAAATTTTTATTAAAATAGTTTATTGTTACCAAGCCTGTTCTGACTGGCGAAGAGCGGGAAAATTATTTTTATCCTGCGTGTTTTCACAAATGTTGAAGATGAGGGAATGCAACATTCCCGTACAGTTAACATTTTATATTTTTTCTGTAGGCTGTTCACTGTAAAGTCAGGACTTTTGTAATCAACCTTTGAAAAAAAGCATTTGCTCACTATCCACATACACGTTTCCTTACACTTTGGCATGCAGGTTGTCAAAGTTGGCAGCGAACTAAGTAAAATAGTTCTGAGTATTGATGATATATAGCGAATGTTACGTTTAAATGTACAGTAAATCAAGTCGGTATAGTCTCTTCGCGGTTTCTTGACATTTTTGGATTAAAATCTTTGATGAATCACCCCGTGTATGCCGTGTTTGGTAGTTTCCTAAATTTGCCTCGTATCGCAAGCGTTTTATACTTCTGATAACATAAAAGTACACTATTTTTGGTTAAATTGAACTTTTGTTTATTTTTCATATATACATTATTTAATATAAAGTATTTAATTTATAATTAGTATGAATAAAACCTGAGATAAAATAGGTGTGTTAGTAATGTTACGTAAGAAATAGTTCTTATGAGAAATATTATTACACTTAAATGTGTACGAATGTTGTGCTTCGTCCATTTGATGTAATTTTCTAGACTCTGTTAAGCTTGGTTTGCATGAGGCGGAGGAGTATCCTGGAAGTAGAACTTTAGCAGGGCTTCAGGAAATTTGGAAGTAACCGTGAATGGGCTACATTATTTTTTTTATGCACGTTATATTAAGAATAGGCTTATTAATAACACATTTTAAGTTCCTTACTCTGTTAAGGCTCTATCGATTCCTTTGTAATTCTTTAACAAAAGGTTTCCTTACTTAGGCCTTGTCGCTATTCAGTAGCACGTCAAACGCCGAGTAAATAAAATTCTAACAAAATTTAATAGATGATTTATGCAAAATTCTTCGCGCGATCGCTTACAAGCACAGTTCATTCATCAGGGGATTTGTAAGCCGCCAGTTTTTTCAAAAATAATCCCCTTGCACGGAAATCTGGTTGGCGTCAGTAAACATGTAAGTTCGTATTATTTAAAATATTTGCAAACTTCTTCATTTTTCGTCATTTAAACCACAAATCCGACTTGTTATTCATAATAAAAACGCTTTTTCCGTGAGATCAGTGGTTTGTAGACGACTGAGTAGCAGATTACATTTTCTTTAAATAGCCCAGAAGTCGAGTGAATAAACAGCATTTACTCTCTACTTTTTTTATATTAAACTAGAAAATGATAAGGGTAACGATTATTTCTAGCAAATGTCTATATTTTATAATGTAAAAATAAGAATTATAAAATACAACAATCTGCTCAAAAAGCACTAAAAGTAACTGTCACTTTACAGAACAAGGTTACCTGAATCATGGAGTGATACAGGATTTACGGAGGGGGGGGGAGAATTTCTCCTCCCCCTTAACGGTTCTGCTTTGCTCCAGAAATGTTTTATGCCTTTTTGTATTTTACTGCTGAATCATGTTTAAATAACTTATTCACATCAAATTATGAAATTCAATAAATGTAGTAGTAGTAACTTTATGTATTACTTACACGGAGAGGAGTAAAACATAAACATATCAACATGTTGGCGATTTTGATATTCACTGCGAAGTCCGTTCCCTATCCTTCTTCAACACACCAAGTCTGTCTCCTGGATCCTTCCGTGTCCTGAAGCTCAGAGTGAACGGTGAACGAGCAGCATGAATGTGTTGTGCGGCGCGTCGCACGAGAGGGCGGACCGTTTGGTGGGCGCCTGCGCGTGGGCGCCTCGTTTTTGGTGTGGGCTTGCCGTCGCGTCGCCTTGCCGGCGAGCCACGCCTTAAGCAGGCTACACACGGGCCGATCCGATGACCCGATATCGTGTCCACGACGCGTCGGGACCCCAAATTGAATCGTGTGTAGACAGATCGGCCGATCAAATTGGTGGGGTACGATGATAGGGACCTAGGGTGGTCTGGACCTTCCAATTTTTCAAATCGCCCCGACTCCGCACCTTTTCTTCTTGTAGATTGGCTTGTGTGTAGCGCCATCTGCACGATTCCTCGATCGCGAGTTCACCCTTTTTTAAATTTATAAATATCTTTGTTTTGAGTGTGTGAAGTCAGGTTGTGTTTCTTGTTGTGCTGTTAGCAGACATTACCCATCTTAAATAAATTGGTTTTATTGATTGATAATTTTCTTACTTAACTGATTGATAATTTCGGACGGATTCTCAATCCGAAAAGGAGGGGAACCAGGTTATGGTTCAAGTTGTGGGATGCTGCAAGATCTAAAGGTGTCTTTGGGACGTCTCCAATCTGTTTTACCACAAGAAGAACTGCCGGAACGAAGACTACAAGTCTCGATTGGAGATATATGAACAATTCAAACCAAATGCGAGTGTCAATGATTTCAAAAGAAATTCGTGAACTGGAGGACGCGCAGCAGGATAGGATCGTTTGCAGAGTCGCCCCCTGCGGTTGGCTGATTGGATCGGATCGGCCCGTGTGCAGCCNACTCTCCAGGGCTCGCGGTCGTCGCCGTGACAAATGCCAACAGCTTTACCGCTCCCGGGATCGCGCCGCGCCTCGCAGACGTTATGGCCCAAGCCGAAGGTCCTAAACGCCTGTCGCCCCACATTTCTTCAACAACCACTGTGCAAGAGACCTCCTGTGAGGGGTGTAACTGGTGTCCTAGTCTTCCGCCGACTACCACCAGAGGCGCTGGCTTACCACGTAGAAGGAAAATGTGGTAGAGTGCTCGCCCAAGGTGCGCAATAGCCACACAGTGCCCCAACATTGTACTGCTTTTCTGCCAACACGACTGTCACAAACGAAGTGGATACGATTTGAGGGTAGAACACTATCCATGTTAACAAGTGCTTTGAGGCGTTTGTACACTTGCAATTGTATTAAATTGAAATTGATAAAACTGTTATATTTATACGAAAAAAGATAGTCTTTCGAAAATTAAAATATAAACAAATGCGTACATCACTGTTGACCATGTGACTTTGACAATGTTCGCGGTAGACCGAGCGTTTTCCTCAACAAACCTGCCCACCTGGCGGCCGACACCAATAAAATGGTTATACCAGGAGCACTGATTTCTATCTTACGTTAAATTTCCACGAATCAAAAGCTAAAATCATCTCTTTTCTTCCTTCGGGCACCACCGGAAACATTGAAAATTTTCCACTGCCACGTTGTGTCCGAAATGAAGCTAAAATATAACAAAACTAATTACATATACACTCTATCGCGTCCGCGAAAATTCTTCTTTCATATGTCAAAATGTAAGCATGGCGGTATATACATTAACAACTTGACACGGCCCAGTGCTGTCGAGTATGCATGGGACTAAAATTCATGGAACGGCCGGTACACCACACGCCACAGTGAAGACACTCTGTCTGACAAAGATCACCGGGATCCGTGAGCAGAGTCAGCCACCCCTGGCTGACCCTGCGGTCTGTAGGAATGCTCATATTGCAAAAGATCCGACTTTTACGGTTTTGTCTGAAGTGGAACCGCGAGACATAATTTGTTGGAAGACTATTCCTGTACATGAAGGTGATGTTAATCAGAATGCTGTAATTAGTATGTAAAAAACACCCGTGCTCTTTTCGCGGAAGTAGATCAAGTTCGAGATTGGTTATCAAATTTGGCTTATTCGGAAGTTTGTTGGTATTAGTGGTAACATGCATATGCTCGGACATGTTGAAATGTTGTTTAATCCATATGTAATAAATAAATTGTGTTTATCGTATTCTTGGTTTAGTAATTTGTTGTAATGATGGTTTCAAATCACAACAAGGCGTCCAGTAATTGTTTTTAGAATGTTTTATTATTATAAACTATGTTATTGTGGCTGCAAAAAACCCTTTGAAATTAATAGCGAACAGTTAGAGAACTTCCGTAGGAGATTCATCCAACATAATACATAGATATATATAAACTCACTTACATATACATACACAACATACATACATGTATAAATTTTTGTACGTGATGGAAAGAGGGGGAGGTAACTTATATCCCCCCTTCATTACTGCACCAGCATGGTAAAGTTGAGACAAAGATGGGCAGTGATGATGTAATGTCTATTGACTCTGCGGACATTCCTCTTTCTCCAGGTCCACAATTCTCGTAATGAACCGAGATTGGGGCAAGCGAGGCACTGGCCTTTCTGTCGTTATTATGCCCTTTTCGCTAGTGGTGTGGCTTACAGGCCTATCATCCATTTCATTACGTACTACCACCTTAGGTTCTATATAACTCTGTTCAGTCATTTTGACTGTTGATTTCAGATCCTGATCACAATCTGTCCGTGGCCAGGTTATCATGGCTCTGGTCGCGACCTCGCCACCAGATATAAAAGTCCTCCTTCCTTTTGCCAACTTTCTCCAGATATTTCAACACCTTGGGTGCTGTGGCTTTATCTTTCAACATTTGTGTCCTATCTAATATGCCATTTTGTCTTTCAAATCGTATGCTGAGGTCCTCAATTTTACTGCAGTGCAGTAGAACGTGTTCTGACATATCCTGCACATTGCATACTTCACAGTCTGGAACGTCTACCTTTTCAAAGGAGTTAAAGTTCGCACAGTGTCCTGAAATGTATCGCGCACTGTGGTGGCAAATGCTTAGCCACTTCAATTGCAACCTTTCTTGCACGCCAGGAAGATACCGGTAGGTAATTATTCCTTTTACAGATGTGTCCTACCGATCATGCCAGCTGAAGATAGTCTGGTTTCTCATTTCGTAGATTTCTTGAGAGGCAACTCCTTCGCTCAGTATCCTTCCGCTAATTTCCCCTCTCTGCTGGATCAGGAGATCGATGGACATTTCTCCTTCAAGGACTTTTAGGACGTCGTTATAAATAACCCTGTATGACCTGGTAACCCCCAGCAGTGCAGTCCTCTGTGCACTTGTGAGGCACCTCTTAAAATTGACATTTTTACCTACTATGCACCGAGCACCAGATTCGTACATTAGTATGGCTAGAAGACTCCTGTATACATCAGTCAGAGCATCTGATGGCTCAATTCCCAGTTTGCAGGTGCAAATGCTCTGAACTTATAGAACATTATTACGGCCTTGTTCGCCGCGTAGAGTGCATGGGCATGGAACGCGAGCTTGGAATCGAGAATTACACCCAAATATTTTATCTCGGGGACGAATTTTACAACCAGTCCTCCAAAGACGATCGTGGGTTTCTCTTCAAAGTTCACGTCACAAGTTTTGCGTTCGTTTTCTTTGCAGATAATTTTAACTTAAATTTTCCTGCCCATCTCGTGATGTTCTCCAGGGAACTCTCCGCCTTCTGTTCCATCTCTCTCATTGTTCAAGCTGGTTTGAGGAGCAACGCGTCATCCGCGTATCCAAACATCACAGGGCAGTTCGGTCCGCAACAGCCCCTCAAAAATTATGTTCCAGACGATCGGCCCGAGGACCGACCTATGGGGACATCCCTTTGTCAGCTCCTTCTCTTGGTTGTAGTTCCCCTTTTCTAGTTTGCATGTCCTTTCGCTTAAGACATCGTTTATCGCCTGATAAATTTTCTTTGGGAACTCCAACACCTTTAATTGCCTCAATATCTGTGGCCACCATGCATTGTCAAATGCCCCCGATATATCAAGTGAAATGGCTGCTACGTAGGTCTCATAATACTCCTTGACTTGGTTGGTTATGTCAATCACGGCCTTCTCGGTACTTTTACTTTTTACAAAACCATACTGCTGCATATGTATGCCTTTCACCACACTTTGTAAGTTGTATTGTTGTGGGGTAGGTCAATGTTGGGTACATGCGCAAAAGACGATATTTGGTATCCCTCGTCTTTAGTCTATGGCTGGCTACACCTATGAACCGCTTATCATTAATAAGTGAGTAGTAGACACTTATGGTAGAAGTATAGTTGCTTCTAATGGATCACCGCACTCAACTGTACAAAATACAGAGTTAATTAAAAGTGGTTGACACATTACCAACATTGTCACAAAAGTACGATTTAATGAAAAGCATATATTTTGTAAAACTTAAAGAAAAAAAAACCTTTTGCTAAAATTTATTTATTAAAATCCTTTTTAATCAGTTTATAAGAGTATCATTTTTAATCAAAATGTTAGCCTATTTCTATTCTGGATGCTTAAAAAGCACATTTCGACAAAAAAAAAACCTTTAACAAGCAAGGCTATCATAATAATTTATGTTATCGTGTGTAGTAAAAATTGTTTATAATGTATTAAAATATTTTTATAACTAATAAATTTCAACCACGAAAGTTGTAGTTTTCATATCTAAATAGTATGAGTATAAAATCAATAATTAAATATTGTTACATGGACGCCTCAGGGGCGTACCAGATTTAGTGAGGGATGAAGGTCATGTTTTCTCCTTTAATATGTAACTTAAATCGTACTTTACTGACAATTGTGCTAGTGTCTGTACTAGTTTTTAAATATATATGTATGTTGTACAATCGGATGCAGTCCTCCGTTGAAAGACAGTGTACTTCTATCTTAGCCCACGAATACTTCTCATACTTGAGCTTATGTGTGTTACGACGTAACTAGAGTGCGTGAGGCATAAATCGACGCCAAATATGTTGGCTGAATTCCACAGGTTTTTGAAAGCCAACATAGAAAAAACAAAGAATAGGCCATCATTAATACACTGCCGGACAATGGAAATAGTGCACCGCGAAGAAATCATGCGACAACTACGAAACAATGTGAATAGCGAGAGGTTGGGCTGGTATGCGCATGATCCCATGTCGGTGCTTTTGCATTTGATTTGAACACACACCCGACAGTGGCGCTGCAAGCACCGAACAGCGGTCTTAGACACTGGCAATTAGCCCAAGTCGCATTAACGCGAGAAATACCAGACGTTACGGTACAACCGTAAAGAGTGGAGAAGAATGCCGGGAAGACACCGAAGACGTCGCTTTACGCAAGTGACGGACTTTGAGAGAGGCTACACAATCGGGCTGAAAACCGCAGGATGGTCGTATCGCCGTATAACAGATCATGTGATTATTGAGCTACTGAGAAGTAGTCGAAAATCAATTTTACCCCTTTTCATCATCTTAGGAGTTGAATTTAAAAAATACTGTAATTGGTTTCGATGTATTTGTGTAGGAGACCTTTTGAAGCTAAGAGCACAAAAGCACGTCATGGAGATATTGAGCTATTGAGGAGTCGCCAAAAGCACATTAGATCCCTTTTCCCTCTCGCAGGGGTTCAATTGAAAGAAGTCCTGAAGCTAATTTTTAGGTATTTGTGTCGATTATCTTGCTAAGCTAAGAGCACGGCGATACCTCACCGGGTTAATGAGCTATTGAGTCCCAGAAAGAACGTTTTACCCCTTTTCACCATCTTAAGGGTCAAATTGCGAAATATCTTTTATTTGTGGGCGCATGGACCCTAAGGCGAGGCTATCCCTATACTTTTATACTTTAACATCCAGCGGTTTGGACTGTGCGTTGGTTGATGAGTGAGTGAGTCAGTCAGTTTGGGCACTTCATTTTATACATATAAATTACTAGGAGTTTGTGTATTTACACATAATTTAAATATTACGTTGTTGTTAATGAAACTATATAGGCATATTCACGCACAGCGGCGTGTGGTGAACTGTTGCAAGGTAAGCTGTGTTTTTCTCTGTGCTATACCTAATCGTTTGCTAGTTTACACATCGGACACTAAAACGTAGTAGTGCAGTTGACGTCACAGCACGTGTGTAACCTGTGCCTCGCCGCTCTCTCGTGAGTGGCCGCAATACATTCAGTTTCTCCTTGCTCCACTCTAAATACTGGTTCCTGCTGCGTGCGCAGTTTGTGTACAGCAGTGGGCAAGCATCAGCTTACCTTGCAACACTTAAACCACACGCCACTGTTTACGTATTTTAAACACATGCTTGTAGTTCTCTTTGGGCAATGAGAACATGTGTGTACAATTTTTTCACTCTCTGTAGTTACTTTTACAAATTATTCATCATGCAGTTTAAAATGAATCCTCTCACTGTGACAGTGCCCTATATCTAAAACGTCACACAGGAAGCAACTCTACTGCCAGCTCTTAAGACACAATAAAAAAGTGTCAAATAAGTGCGGCCACCTTGTTTTTCTCGAAAAGATTTTTTGCGCAGGCTAAACTTCAACCTACGCGCATGCTTGCGAATTTCCTTTTGCTACTGGCCGCGTGTCTGTGTGAGAAGACATTTTCTACTCGACTGGGCCAATCGTAATAAAGTTCCCTAACATTGCACGTCCGTGATTGGTTGGCAGGCGCTTAAGAGGTGTGCGAGTTAAAATCACCCAACCGCGATATTGGTTCTGAACTAACTTGTTTTGGAGTAAAACTAGTCGTGGAATATTTTTGCGTAAAACAGATGGCCCTGCCTATATGGGAAGTTACTCACGTATTCATTCGTTGCCGAGACTACATTCTGTACTCCCGTAAACAGCTGTTGGCAATAGCATGGTGCACAAGCACATTTTCATGGTCTCAATATAAGAACGAACATTATTACACTTCTAATATAGTCCTGAACAAAAAAAAAAAATATCCGTTGTAGCCTAAAACGATATGCTAATTTGCGAACTGAAAGGGCTAGTTAAAATACACTATTTTTTTCAATTAAGTTGAGTTAACTAATTAAGACGAAAGTTTTCAAATTGACAACTGGGGGTTTTTTTTTATGCGCACTTCCTTTTTGCTGCAAGTATTTTTTCACAAACTACATTCATGTTAGATTGGTGGTGTGATAACACATTTGTGGAAGTGTATATCTTTCTACTTTTATAGTCTTTTCTTTATAGCGCAACACCGAAGATGTAGACAAAATGAAACGTAAATTGACGACTTCCGTAGTGTGAGAAATTAAACTGGTAATTACAATCTGTGACTGGAGAAAGTTTCAGATAGATGATGAAAATGCAGTTAATACTTACAAGGAGGCAGCAACTCTGTCCTTGCTAGAGAGAATGTAGTATCGAGCCAGTGGCATGGGATGGAGGCAGCAACTCTGTCCTTGCTAGAGAGAATGTAGTATCGAGCCAGTGGCATGGGATGGAGGCAGCAACTCTGTCCTTGCTAGAGAGAATGTAGTATCGAGCCAGTGGCATGGGATGTTATTCATTGTACTAAGATATGAAACTCCGTGTACGTCGTTTAACCCAAAGTGGTTTCATATCACATTATTTTTTAGGCCAAGTGACTTTTAGATCAAGTCACAGTTATACAGAGCAGTTAGTTTTACCACATTGTTACAATATCTCAAAATTCAATGGGCTAAACCAGGTTCGTTAAGGGGTGGGAGGTCTTAATTAAGTAAAAAAGTTAATTATAATTTTCATAATTTATTTACAATAAATTACAAAGGAAATACTCTCGTCTCAATATTTCACAATAAATTGATATCTCTGGCTATTTACAATTAATAAATTCAATCAGTAAAATTTACAATTATCTCAAAGAAATTAATGTAATTAAATAACAAAAATTAGTCACAGGGAGTGTATAAACATATTGAATTACTTTATAAATTATATGTCCATATTTAACAGTTCGAATATTTACAATAAAATCCGTATCACATGTTCATTCAGTCCCACCTCAGTTCAGTCCAGATCCCACAAGTCCGCAATGTTCTAGAGTTCTCCGAGCGCCCTCATGCACAGTAGCCTTCACTCGTCGGGTTTCACACCCTCTCGTCTGTCCACACCACAAACACCTCGTCTGCCGTCGTCTCGCGATCTACCGTCGTCGTCCGTCCTCTTCATAGACTTGTGTCCCAGTTACCGCACTCAGCCAGTTAGCTTCTATCAAAGACTGCCGACCATCCAGCTGCAGCTGTACGTATAGTGTCGTTGGCGATCGCCCATAAATTTCTCCAAAAGCCGCGTTGCAGCGAGGGTCCTAGTTCCTAGAATGTTCTTGCACATACTCTAAAGTCGTTGGCCTCTCCAGCAGGAGGGAGGAAGGGCTGTGACGCCAGCCAGGTCAGCTGTCAATCATTCCCGGTCGCCCGGTGACGGGACCGAGAGCGGGTCTGCCTGGGGTGCGGAGGGCCGAAATGGGCCACCTTTCACAGAGCCGAGTCCGCGCATAGTGCCTGCACCCCGTACGGCAGACGGCGCGTATTAATGTAGTGTATCGTTAGCCGTGTATCAATCAAGTGTTATTTCGCATGTACCAAGGTATACAATCCACGGCGTACATTTGAGCAAAAAAAAAAAAACTTTTGAATTCATTAACTTTTTTGTTGACGTGATTGAGTCATTTATGAACTATTTAACGTTATGTTCTGTAATAAAAAATCTCAACCATTTTCAAAAAGAAAATTTTAAAATTAAGGAAATAAAACATAATGGTGTGTAAAACTATCATAACCTAATATTTAAACAAATTCCGCAAACAAAAGATAAAAAAAATGTGTTCTATTAAAATTCGTTTTTGGATATCGGTGGTAAAGCATAAAGAGTTCTCCGAAATGTCTGCATTTTAAGTTTTTCGTTGAAGCTCAAAATCAAACTGCTTATAAGTTGCAACATTATTGATTTCAAATGCATTATTTCCAGAATATTTATGTATGGCATTACTGCTGTGTTAATAATTCAAAACTGAAGTATGATACAAACACAAACATTTTTGTGAAACGCTTGTAATTCATAAATTGTTTGTATTTACTTCAAAAGTTTTTTCTTTGTATTATTTATTTTTTACTGCTTGATATCAAACAGAAGATTAGAAATTACGTGTTGTATACTCGTTGAACATCCTTAATATCATTTAAGAACAATACGCCGACTTGGAATGAAGTGGGGTTTCACAGAAACGCGAATTGAAGAAATACGACCTGTATGTGTCTACGGGACGCCGGGAAAATCGTTCTGAAAGCTGTCTTGGGGCTCGCGAGAAGGGTGGCTGTCACAGGAACTACCTCCATTCCTGTCCCTTCTCCATTCTCTTCTTTCCCTCTTCTCTTTACCTTTCACGCCAGATCCCCTTTCAAGATATTCTAGGCGATGTCGCACTCCTTACCTTTCCAATTTTGCGCCGTCTTCAGGTTCTGGGAAATAAAAAGTGGTTGGCGGTTGCCATACTGAAATAGACGAACAGCGCCTCCGAAATACCATACACAATTCCTTAAAATGGTGTTCAAGAATAGAAAATTATTTTCTACATTTTTAGCAGATTACTTTTTTGTTGTGACAAGGAATAATAGCTTGGAAAATGTGTGAAAATGGCAATAAAAGGATCTGTGTGAATTTAAAAAATATATTTTTTTTTTCGTACAAATCTCAAAATTCAACAAAATGAAAACCTGTAACTACAGCTGAAAATAAGTGGTCATGTCATGAGAATTTCATTAGAATATTTATGGTAATATAATAATATCTAAATTAAACATAGTAAATAATATATTAATATAATATTTTTAAATTAATTGATTTATAATTTTCAAATAAATATAATAATTTTTGAAATTAGTATAATTTTTAAATATAAATAACACAATTTATATTTGAAATAATATTAAAGTTAAATAATATTTAAATATGATAATATTTTAATTATATTATATACATTTTAAATGGCCAAAAGTTGTACAATAATCGTAGAAAAACTAAATGTCGGATTTAAAAGAAATTGCCAACATGACTCCCGTGGCTTAAAGAAACACTCTAGCTAAAACCAAACTTTGTGCAAAATAACTTTTCGAAACTTATACGAATCAATATTTTAAGTTAAAAAGTAATATTTACGTAATGAATGTTATTTGTAAATTATTTGCTAAGTTTATGAAGTTATCACTGTCGCGAAGCCATAAGTATTTATTTTGTAGCGCCGCGCCGTGAGGGTTTAGTGTTCAAACTTCTTCTTTCTCACCACGGCGAACTGGGTTAGATTCCTTGCGGGTTCGCGCGTGGTAAACCTGCCGGACGTTGCCTTTGGCCGGTAGGTTCCCTCAGGGTTCTTCCGTTTCCTTCACGATTGCATCCCTCCGTTTCTCTATCCTTACCTGGTTCATTCAAACCGGTGCTAAACACCCTATGCTATTAAACGTCGCCCAAATTTCTCTCATTCAATTTTCATTACGACTTCCTATCACGGTGTTAAATTGGGTAATGAAGAACAGTTTATAAGATAATGTTCCATTGTTAAAAAATGCATTTCCCTTTACCAGCTTTGCTACTCAGATGGACAGCGACGTATCATTCCGTCCACTAGCCCCGTTTGTCTAAAGCATGTGAAAATTTCTAGGTTTCTTTCGAAGGAGTAAACAAAGTATTTATACTATTTTTTAATATTTTTTAAAGTTAGCTTGTTACAGTGTTCTTTCTCTAATCTCCATATAAATCGGAATAATTTAACTTATTCCTCCTTTATATCAATCTTGGTACTTTAATCTTTCATCATAGGAGGTAGTATTATTTTTTATGCACATACCAAAGTAGAACAAAAAAATACAACATTTTGCTCGTATGGGTTAAGCCGATTACCAATGAAGCTCTTATTTGCAGAGGAGAAAGAGAAAAAGAGAGAAAAAATAGAGAGAGAGAGAGAGAGAGAGAGAGAGAGTATGAGTTTGTGAGTAAGTACAGGTGTACAGATTATAAACTGGTTTCTACCAGAGACATGATTCTCGTTCACTTTTTCACTTACGGGAGGTCAATTGAACATCACTGGCCGGATCTTAGTGGAGTTAGCGATATTCTGATATGCAGTTAACCACTGCGCTTCGTGCCATGGCAACTTCCAGCACGTCTATTGTTTCCAGGACGTGTATCTCCTCCTTTTAATCAGAAAAGCGAATGAGTTTCGCGCATTGCTCACAACTGAGGGGGCAGGCAGGACCCAAACTAAACGGCATTTAGTTTCGCAGTCGTATGTGTCGTGCATCGAGGTTTCCGCCAACTGCGACATACGCCTTCGATGCACAAATCTTTGAACTGGCGTGCCAGTCTTTCCGTCGTCGGGAGCTCGTTTCCACGGGAATTTTTACCGTTATAGGCTGTTCAGGGTAAAGTGAGCACTTTTCAAATAAACTTCCGAAAAAAAAATCACTGCACAATTATTACATACACTGTTAAAAATATCCGTACATTTTGGGGTTTTTTAAGGAAATGTACAGTAAATATACGGAAACGCAATCTGTAATGACGAAAAATGGAGTTAAGTCGGTAAATGCAAAATGCGGAAAGTCTCCGTGTTTCCTACAGCTTCGGGTTACCGGGGCGAACAATGCCGAGTTTACACGAAGCTCGCCACTGTAAGCAGAAAATGGTAGTTTCTGCGGCAGTTAAGGTTATCCACGCCACTAAAACCTATCCTTTCAAACGTTAAAAAGTAACATCAGGCGTCTGTAACATTTAGCAACATTTAAAGTACACTAATTATAATAGAAACTGAAAGATTTGCTTATGTTACTCTCGTAGAGGTGTCAAAGTTATACCACAGGCGTCATGTGAGAGTTGTGGGCGAGTGCATAGAGTCGTGGACTTATCACTCTTTGACCCGAGTTCAAATCTTTCTCAACGATATAATATTTTAATTTCTTGAAATACATTTTTTATACACAGTATAACACCCACATAACGAAAATTAAAGACTTCTTCACAATCTCTTTTCATTTAAAACGCGAAGTACAGAAAACGAACTGCGAAATTAACAGAGAAGTTCCATGCAATTTACGGAGAGTTAATTTTTGAAAATCAACGTGTCCGTAATTTTACGGAGAGTTTACTGACACACCTGGATAAAATTTTTACCAACTCTTTTCCGTTAAATGAAGGAAATTGTTTTAACAGTACAGTTTACAGTGGCTTGCAGACCCCCAGTTAAGTTGGCAGCGAGTTATTGAGAATAGTTGTAACACTTGGCGTTGTTTCGCGAGTCTATTGTATCGCTACCGAATTCTGTACTTTTTGTTTTGTAGACGCAGTAGCCAGATTTCCGTGTTATTAGCGTATTTTATTTCCTAAAAATTTTACTGTTTTTCTTTGTTGACTCATGAATCAAGTGAGGTGGTCATGACAATATTATTTCACATATGTCAAGAGGATTCAAAATGAGAACAACATTAGATCTCAAGCAGGGCTTTCGAAAGTGCTCAATAAAACGTGAACAGCCTATATTATTATTGTTACAAGACGGCAGAAGGGCGTATACGAGTTCGTGAGGGACGAAGTTCTTAATAAAAAGAAAATAACTATATTTAACTTTTGATTTATTCACACAGCTATTATTTACAACATTAATCTATCTATATCCACTATCACTCCTGTCATTCTCAGTGAGTGCAATATTTTATGTCTATTTCAGTTCTAATTTAAGTCCTTATCAATGTCTATATGTTGGTTACAGTCACTTAATTCACACTAATCATTTTTACATATTCGATCTGTCTGTTGCTGTCATTCCAAATGTGTTACACTCATGCATCCAATTCAATATCCCTGCCCGTCAGTCCCACTCTCCATTGCACCGACGTTCGCAGTCCGTAGGCTTCACTCCCGCAAGTCACTCTCGAAGCCACCCGATGCTCTGCTGGCTCATCGCTTCGCTGTCTTCGCAAACCTGTCGCTTAAGGTCGCACAATTCTCCAAACACTCAACTGTCGGTTCGGAGGCCTGTCGTGGCTTAAGTAGTCTCGCTGAGAAAGGCTAGAGCAATGACCATAACATTCTTTCGACGATAACCCTAGAAATTTAATCCGCTTAAGGTCGAGGGGGGGGGGACGAGTCGCGATAGGCTTATCACGGTGGCACGCGTCGGCTGGTCTTTGTAAACCGCCGCCCAATTCTCATATTTTCACTCTGTCCTTGGCACACTGTTTCGCTAGGAGAAGTGGGGACGTGGCAAGGGAAGCTATGCGGATCAGCAACACGTAACATTATAATAATGAGTTTAACTCTTTCGACACTGGTCGCAATCATGTACCGGGATCGTAATTTGCAACAGATTCGATGCGAAACGTCTATATGTGTCCGTGAGTAAGTGAGCATATCATTGACTACTGCACTTTGCTTACGCCAAGTCTTAATCTTTCTTGCCAACCCAGATCTAACCATGTGTATCGACGGATGCCTGTTAACGGCCCGCAATTTTGGACGGCGTGGGTAGCTCCACATGCACCTATAGCACTAGCATACTTGTGGCTAGTCTTTGTGAGTTCCGCATGCTCAGTAACGTATTTTACTGCTGAGCGGTTTCATTCAGCCAAACGACATCTTTTGAAGATCAAATTATTCATGTTTATGCTCCTTGCGTACCAAGTTAAAGAATGAACTCGGGTAGGTAGGTCGCCGCGGTGGTGTAGTGGTTAGACTACTCACCTCCCACGAAGGCGAACCTAGTTTGATTCTCGGCGAGATCTCCCGTTTCTCCCACCCGTTTATTCTGGCACTGCTCCATACTCACCTCGCTTCACCCTAATCGGCTATCAAGACATCAATGTTACGAGCCTCCCAAATCTCTCCAACTCAACTCGAGTAGGTAGGTGTACAATATTTCAAACCTGACGCGTTATTAATACATTTTTTTCCCGTATAGTGTACGGGCATCAAGTTGAAATGTAGGGCCTATTAGATTGAATATCCTTTACCGGAGGTAGTAAAAACGCCCTCCTCCCCATTTTTTTTTTAGCTACTTTCACAACCGAATATACGCAGAAACGAAATGGCTTAGCGATTCCTTTGATGTTGATGTACCCACCCTCTGATTGGCCACTGAATATTACGAAAGGTTCCCTACTGGCTGGGTTGCTATTTGGAGAGTAGGTTTACCAGGCGCTGATTGGCGAACGGTGTCCCAACATTTTACTGGCCAGTGACGTCGTTTTACTGTCGCGTAGGACTGGAGTTTGGTGGAACAAGCGGCTGTTTCACCTTCACATTCTCAAGTACTCTGTTTTTTTCACTTTTGGAAAACATACGTTGTAGAAACCCGGAAACTATCCCTCAAACGCGTTAACGTGCTAAGCAGATATAATTAAAGTATTAATCGGCTCATTAATAAAATATTTTTTACTGTAGCTCCTCTCTCGGTTTGTTGGCTTAGATGCGGCAGGCGGATTTGTTGTAATATCCAGGACTTTACGCTACTAGCTGTGCCTTCTTCCCCCACCCCTAACTCCAAATGTTACAGTTATCGCACGACCATGCGGCACGTGGAATACGGTTCGGTTCTGATTGGCTGAGTTTGTGACTGGCAGGTGGTGGGCGTGCTAGTGGGCCGGGAAAATCGTGCTCCAATTGTCACGTGGTTGGCGTCACGGACTAAAAGTTAGCCTGATTTTCGTGTGCTACGCACGTCGGCAATATCATTAGCTTCCGAGTCGCAAGTGGAATTGTCACAATCATGTGATTCCAACAGCGCCGTTTCTTGTGTATCCTGTTTACATTCAAACTCTGTCAAGAGGGATTGTAAACATATTTACGTTTATATTTCATTCGCTATATTGGCTTCCTTGATTTATTGCTGAACTAAGTTTTCAACGAAAAAAAAACTCAATAAAGCCTTTGTAATAATTCAGCCATATCGTGCTCTGCAGTACAGACGTGGCATTTGAACTTTTCTAATATCTCGTTTATTGTAGGTTTTGATTATTTACTTTTATTGTATCATTATAATGTAGTTTTGTGTCATATATTGTGCATATACTGCGGGGTAACGTAAATAGCTAAATAAATTTAAGGACACCAAAGAATCCCGTATCGATAGAGGGAACGAATATTGTGTAAACAATGAGCTCTCCGTACTGTCAATCGTCGTAGTTTTTACAGTTGTGGGGAAAAAGGAAGAACTGTTGGCTTAAAAATCCGACCGAGACTCGAGCGTGTAAAACACGACTATATTATCGCTCGTCGGATACGTCCGTGAACGCTTGACGTTTCTTGTGTCAGACTCAAGAGCCGTCACAGTTCTTGACGTTTTTAAGCGACAGCGGATCAGAGGGTTCTGGAGCAGAGCTAGGATTCACAGTGACTGAGCGAGGTGCCGCTGTGGTAATCATGGACTAAAAATCTGACTTGTGCATTAACGAGTTAAATGTTAAGTTAAAAAGCTAGATTTTTGCTAGAAAAGTAATTTAACAGGTTACTTTGGCATCTAGCTAACTTTTAACTTAAACTAGTTAGTATTAGTCTCCAACTTTTCCTGAAAAGTTAAAATCTTAAGTTAAGTTTAAATGTGGAGGAATTTGTTGAAAAAAATGTTTTAGGAAATTAATTATTTTATTATTCTGATATATGATAAAACTGTGTTATAAAGTGTACCATTGTCGAGTATCTGTGTGTGTGTGTGTGTGTGTGTGTGTGTGTGTGTACGGTATTCTCAGCTTGTGTGGTGTATGTGGCCGCATTTGGTCTCAGAGGAGAGGAAAATTTCGGAAAACAGTAATTTTTTTTCATTTGATCAAAAAGTTAACGAATGACTTGTCTTGTATATATTTAGTGTTGTCAAGAATTAGACATTTCTTCAAACCTGAAAATATGTATTTTAAAAATATTACAATTTGTTTGTTTCTGTTAAAAATTTGTTTTAAAATTTTATTAATACTGCAATTTTTACTTAAGTGTCCAAGTTTATTACACCGTGAGCTTAATAAGGGAATCCTGGTATTTAAATTGTCCAACATATTTTCACCAAATAAAATTAATTTCAAATTTTTAACATTAAATTAAGTTACTTTCAGAGTAACTTATCTCGTGAAAGTTACTATTTAAGGGAATAACTTTTAAATTAACTAAGCTAGAAATTTAACAGCAGTAACGTAACTCTCACTATTTACTTTTAAATTGTATCTTATACACGTCTGCTGTACATGTCCCCAACGTTGATTCGTCCATCGCCAATGGAACTGTCGATGTCGAAGCAACGTGGTCAACAGATTGACCGTGTCTGTGTACGTTTGGTTTTTCAACAGACCCTCCTTTTCATGTGAATAAAATAATTTATACCTACCAACTTCAGAATGTATATACTAGTTGCATTAAAACTAACTCAGAGGAAGTGTGAAAACTTTTCAATGCACTGACTTGAATAAACAGTGTTCTAACCTCAAATTATTTCTAAGTTTGTTTTGATAGTGCCATTGGTAAAATGGCAATACACTGCCACAACTGGCGTGCGCACTCTACCTAATTTTCCCTCTTAAGGTAGCGATGCACTAGATTTGAATTTGGGAGGACCATGTTTATAATCCCGTATAGCCATCTTGATCTCGGGTTTCCCTTGCTCCACAAAATCACTTGAGGCGAATGTAGCGATGGTTTCGTTTGTAATAACTCCGCCGTTGACGTGAATTTTAGCCATAAGAAACAGATTCAGGGCTACTCACAAGAGTCGTGGGTGTCTACTGAGCCGAAAGTGCACGAACGTTTCATGGTAGCAGAAATATTTTTGCGACCAATATACACACACGCGTGGTCGCCTAGCAATAGGTGGTAAAGTCATCCGGTGGCCTTGAACATACAGGAGGAATGGGGTAGAGTACCAATAACACTACCAACGACAGTGTGGATAGGATTTGAGATTAGAATACTCTTTACATAAGTAGGTGTTTTGAGATATGTGTACACATTTGTCTAACATAGTTTTAATGAGACTTACATACAGTGGCTCATATTAATATTCGACCACCTATGATTATCGGTGTTTCATGGGGTTATGTTACATTAGAAATGAAGATAAACATAAATCACATTGCACAAACATTCGTGTGTGCTTTAAATGAAATGTAGTGTTAGCCAATAACGGAAATGAGCAATGTAACTTGACGCTATTCCCCACCTCTGGAATACCGGGTAGTTTATAGGCTCGGAGTTAATTCCTCCAGGCACAGACTATAAGGTGCCTTGAAGATTGAGGGTATTTCAATAAGGTAGTCTTTTGGTGTTTCACTTTGAAGGATGGATATATTGTCTCGAGTTTAAACAAAAACAACATGCAGAAACACTTCCGAGGTGTGGTACTCTATTTTGGCTACTCGTATTAACTGGGGGTGACATCGTGGTGGAGGAGGGGGCTTCTCTGGATGGCGACTTTATACTTAACTACTCTGCTGGTGTGGTGCTGGGATGTTGCCGGCTGTGGATGAGCTCCGGCGATGTGGGCGGCCTTCGAAATTGCCCGCGTTTTGGTGCCGTCTCCCCTGGAATGCTGTTCTACTGACATACTCATGTACTGAGGTACTGTTGTCGCCGGGAGTCCGATGTCCCCCCGGCCGCACGCGGCGCGGCTTCTCTCTCTGTGCGGCGATATGCAACTCTTCTGCTCGAAGGTTTACTGTTTACTGATTACTGATTCCACCTTCCCCACAAAGAGGCTTATATGCTCTGTAGCCTCCCTCCCTAATTGTCGGCACTTGTCGCCTTGTTGGGGCGAGGGGGCGGTGGTAGGAAACAGAATAATGCATTTCAAAAACGTGCCCTGGTTCCTGTAGGTTAGGGGGGGTGGGGTGGTGATCTTGCCCCTTGAATTCACCATCTCAGCTTATTTTTCTACGGTGTGTGTTTTCTGGCTTCAGGCAAAATACACCTGACTATCTCCTGATATCTCTGCGCATACAAATCTCATGGGCTTGCTNGCATAAGTATGCCACTTTAATATTCGGCCATCATCATTCAAACACAAACATAATCCTCTTTGCAAACCAAACACACAGTCTTTTAGTACCTAGTGGCATGGCCATTCTGTTTAATTACTTCTCGCAGGCTATGTGGCATATTAGCGATTATCTTCCTGGTACATTTGGAGCCGATCTTACTCCATTCTTCCTTTAAAACCTTTCTCCAATTGTTTTGTTGACCTAATTGTTGTAGAACGCAGTCTTCTTTTGAGTTCATCCCACAGATTTTCTATGGGATTTCAGGTCGGGTGATTGAGGAAGTGTCTTAATGACTTTGGGACAGTTATACAAAAGCCAACTCTTGACAACGTACGACTTATGTTTTGGGTCATTATCTTGGTAGAACTTAAACATGTTCCTAATGCACAGATTATCAGCACTCTTGTGTAGGTTTGCTTTCAGGATGTTGAGATCGTCTTCCTTTTTCATTGTTCCATCAACGTACAGCCTCTCCAACAGCTGCTGAAGATATACAGCCCCAGATCATAATACTACCTCCACTGTGTTTCACAATATGTTGTATGTTCCCAGTTTTAGCTCCTCATTTGGCTTGCGCCATACTGTTACCCTGCCATCTGAACCAAACACATTCAATTTCGTCTCATCAGCAAAAACAACATCTTTCCACCAGTTTTCATCTTTGTCAGCGTGGTCTTTTGCGAACTTAAGTCGTTTTCTTCTATTCACTACATAAATAGGTACCATGCCATTATATCCTGCTCTTCTGATAACTCGTCGTTCCACATTCATTGGGTACTTCCGTGGTAAGTTTGCAAGCACTAATTTTCAGCCCTTTCTTTATTTTCCTGATTACTAGACGTTATTCTCTCTCGCTTAGTTTCTTTGGCTGTCCTTTTTGAGGTACCGAATATTTTCTGTCTTCCTTTTGAAACCTTCTTATGATGTCTCCAACAGTGGACCTCAGCAGATTCAAGTGCTCTGCAATTTCTCGTTGAGATTTCTTCTTTACATTATGAAAAATAATCAGCTGTCGCTATTCAAACGTTGTATTCTTGCCCCTTTGTCTCATTTGCCTGACTAACGCAGCCAACAGAGCTACCCAAGACAACCTCTCAGCGAAGAGAGGGTGCAAGGAATGACACGAGGTACGAACGTAATGTGCATCGTGCCTGTGCCACGCGTCCACCACAACTGGCCGAATATTAAAGTGGCGTATTTATGTAGCTCGCGAGGATAAAATATTGTGTTTCACTAACTTTCACTGCTCATTCAGTTATTGGCTACTATTGCATTTCATTTAAAGCACACAAGACTGATTCTGCAATACGTTTTATGTTTATCTTCATTTCTAATGCAACATAAGGCCATGAAACTGCGATAGTCATCGGTGGCCGAATATTAATGTGAGCCACTGTATATAGGCTGTTAACGGTAAACTAAACACTTTTGAAAGCACCGCTTAAGATCTATGTGTGCACATTACCTGCTCTTCCATCATATTGTGACGTATTTGTCACGTGAATTACAAAAAACAAAGTAATTGTTTTACGAAATGATTTATTGCCCGAAATCGCATAAAATTCTTTAGAATTATTTAAAACATAAATTCCAACATGTCTTGTGCTGAAGATCATTTAAGTATACAACTATGCAATTTTACAGGCATTAAACAAGTTAAATCACGCTTCTTCAGGCTTAAAATTTTGAGCGCCATCAAAGTACAAATAAATAAGTATAAAAAAGTAACACAAGTTAAACAGAACACTTTAAAACAAAGCAGTACATGGGCGCCGTATAGGGCCTATCAATGCCGTGACTACATTAACAAAATACATTGAAATAGGTACATTAAAATACCACTAAAAATGTAATCGTTACAAGGACGCTGTTTCGGGCCTACCAAAGCCGTGAACGTAATTAAAACCTAAACCAAAATACGAAATCTAAAAGCGATTAAAAGAGTAGCATCTGGACAAGGAAGATCATGGCGTGATATGACGCGTATAATCATTAAAATCCTGCGTACGAAGTGCCTACGGGACGCGGCCCATTTATTTCATTGTAACTCGTCAACGAGACCAGTATAACTAAAAACAAAGGCACGTAGCGAGCTCATAGACAGATTAAAATTTGCAAAAAAAAAATTTGACCTTCTCATTAAAATCGAAGTTGTGCGACCGCATCTAAGTTACTCTTAAACATACCATTTAAAACGGGCAGCCGAAAATAAATCTTGAATGAAAGCTAATCGCACGAACTCAACTCTGCATGGCCTACTTTGCCCAACGGCACACAAATGCACTAACTAAACAACACTATAGTTAAGTTTGACACCATGACCAACCTCGTGACGAGTATTGTTTATTTCATGGAAGTGGAGTAAATTTTAACAATTCTAGAAAATTGGCACGGCCACAATGTATATCCTTCCACTACAGCTGTTTTGTCTGTGGAGGAAAAGGCGTTCGTAAACAAATGTTACGAGTACGATGCACACTTGCATTTTCCTCCTTCCTTTCCTGTCATGAGGGCACTGAAAGATTGACGTTAGCTACCTTCCGTCCAGTAATCAATGTACGATATTAATTATAACCAGGTTGGCATTCTAACCTCTTTTATTCTTGTAATTGCCAAGTTAAGTTTGTTGGAGTCCTGTTTATTTTATTTAGAAGGTAAAACGGAAACGCCGGGTGGTGGGGTTGTGGAGAGGGGTGGTGGGGATGTTAGTTCAATGTCTTTCGTGAGACGGCAGTGTTTTGAGGTTGTTCGTACTAGCGTGTGTCATTTTGGGTTGCATATTGTTTTCATGGAGTAGTGGAAAAACTTGCTCGTATGGAAGTAACATTCAAATTATTATTACTTTGAAAGCTTTAACTTAACAAAACGCAATGCATACGTCAATGTTTTTACAGATGCAAAAAAAAAAAAAAAAGAGTTAACCTTACAGTCGTTCGATTTATGATATAGGACAAATAAACAAATTATAATTACACACTACAAGAGTGTTGACAGTGCAGCTTTAATAGGTGACGTGTATTACAAACATTACAGTAACGGTTTAGAAATTCGTTGTTTACAAAACACGTAAACTTACTGTTTGTAATTCGCGACCTCTTAAACACGTGTTTTTGCAAAGAAATCCTTGCACGATTACTTCACTAAAATCACGTTTGTTCGTCACTGACATTAAATAATTTAACGAAAATTATATTTGTGTCCCTTCATTGCGGACGGCGGTTAAGAAAATGGCGTAACGGACATTTTACGAAGCTGTAAACACGTGCCGGTAATATTACATTTCACTCAAGCAAACGCACTAAAACGGTACCTACAACCAAGTAGTTTAAAGAAACAAATAAAGAATTAAATAACTACCGATAAAATATTCCGACAACACCAACAAGATACTCATTTACCGAGCTGGAAACATGGCAGGAAACGTTCCACTGTTCCTAAAGTGTCGACATGCTCCGTTATAATTGCTAAACGTGTTTTAAAATCAATTCACTATTAGCCCAAAAAAAATTTAATATTGCTTTAAAAACATAATTTAAACCGTAAATGTTGTGAGCGTAATTAAAGTTTTAAAATAACTTTTTGTTCCGAGTACTGTTTTCTTCCGAAGCCATCATCAAAATCTCCAACTTGATAACATATATCTAACTTTCTGAAAATCCAAATAACATCTCCGAGCTCAAACCTAAGCTTACGGCGAGAATACGAAACTGGACTTGGAGAAATAGCAATAACATAATTATTAGTAGCAACAAGTTCATTAATTGCAAAAGTCTTCCAATATATAATATCTCTTGAATATATTTTACTAAGATAATTAACACCAGTCACAGTCACAGTCCCCGGATTTTCGCATGTGGGAATCGTACCGGACGATGCCACTGGTCAGTAGGTTTTCTCGGGGATCTCCCGTTTTCCCCGCCTTCTCATTCCGACGCTGCTCCATATCCACCTCGTTTCACCATCATCGGCTCTCAAAACCACGCTGTTACGAGCCGCCCAAATATCTTCACTCCACTCCTGTTCTGTGGTGCGGAGTTACCATTACGACCTTACTCAGTCATTGACGGACTGCGTATTGCTGTATTACCGGCCATTGACTCGTATTTACTGCGGTGTTGCTTCCTGCTGGTTCGAACGCCGTCCAGCAGTTTCGGCACTTGGCGCCGATTGGTGCATGATTCCGTGCCGTGTTGCTGGGGCGTGCCGCCGTGCTGTCGGAGTTACGGACACCAGAGGCAGTTCTTCTGCAGGATTATTAAGAGGTTCTGTCGCCAAATACTCCAACCATGCTCACGTTGTCTGACACGGTGCTGGCAAGTGGAGGGAAATTTCCATTTCCCTGGGTTCGTTTGATAAAATGTAGAGGAAGAAGGATAGAGTGCGTTTTTTTTTTTTTTTTAAACTTTCTTCCAAATTCGGGAAGTTTCAGGGTAAGGATATTATCACTACACGGCATTACTTGCTCTTCGTCTTTGATGTAGGTCAAAATGATTAACAGGAAGGGAAAAACGCCCCTGGTCGTGCTGATTTTTATCTACGTGCTCGTAGTTTCCATGTACTCTTATTTCTCAGGGTCGTGCCTAGACTTCCGTATTAAAGGAAGTTAATGCAATTTTGTTTAATCCTCACCGTGTCTCCCTAGCTTTGATATACTTTCGTATTAAAGGAAATTAATGCAATTTTGTTTAATCCTTTTTGCTATGTTGAGGGGATTCTCCGGGACCACCAATTTGTTGAACCTCGGTGGTTCCCTGTCTCAAAGAGAGCTTGCAAATGCTTGTCTTGCTGCTGTAAACAATATTATTGTGCAATGTATTTTTCTACAATTTCTGAAATAAGTTTTTTTTTTAAGTTACCCCCTTTAGCATTACATTGTACAGTCTTCTGAATCTTTTCTCAATTGTCCTCTATATTTTTCAAGCATGTCTCAAAAAGTTAAAATAAAATGTCTACGGTTCAAACTGATTAGGAGTTTTTCCGTGACATTAAAAATTACAGACAATCAAACATTCGTAGACAAAGACACTTTAATTTTATTTAGATTCGGGTGTATAAGTTTTAGCACAGGTGAAATATACAGTTATGAGTTGGTCCGGTAAGGCTAGTAATAAATCAATTTTTCCGGTTCTATCTTTTGTGTTTGGGTATAGTGCGTTGTACAACATCTTCCAGTTGCTCATACAATTTAATTAAATTTTGAAAATTGCATCCTTGGAATTATTTATCAGCGTAAGTCGCATACAAGGACAGAGGCTCTGGTACCCGTGCTCTGTCATAACGGTCAAAGGACGGTTGTTTAAGAAATGTTAACTATGCTGACTCTTGGAAAAAATTTCGCTTGTTAGTACTGGTTTAACGCAGATAAGAGTTTAATGTGCCCTCGCTTATTTATTGTTTAGTTTTAAAATTAAATTGAACTTGGGGAAATTTTTACTCGAAAATGTATATTGATGCTTACACGGATAAATTCTAAGAACAGCAAGTTTTCATAATTAACTTTTTTCTTTTTAAAAAAGCATTTTGACACCCAGTTGTTTATGTGAAGTGCTTTTCTGCGCAGTTATTTCATAACGCCACAAAGTTGCAGTTTTCAGTATGGTGCGAGATGTTTTCGTGAAAGTGTTTCCAAGTAAATAGGTAGTATTTCTACCAAATATACACACGTAGGCAGGTTAACTGAAATAGTGTTAATTAGACTCAAACAGCTAGTAATCTACAAATCACGCCCAAGATGATAACACACAGTGTCATACAGGTGCTGTTTGTACTCCTCGCCCCACGTGCTCGGAGATCCAGCAAAGATCGTTGAAGTTTATGGGTGCCTTAGCAGACACCATTCAACTGGCAACAAAAACGCTCTATTGATAAAATACTACGTAGTGATCTCACAGGCCAAGGTATGACGAGGGCCTTGTAGAATTTGTTGAATCATAGATGCGGTAGATGGTCGAGATTGTCGTTCTGCGGAATGCCAGTTGTCATTCACTAGAGAAATGACAGAAAATGAGCCTGGGGGATCTCGTGGACATACCTATCGATAGGCGCTAAGAGAACCCTGTAGGATCACCCAACTTGTTCTCGAGTCGAAACTAATGACCGCCCACACCAAAATTCCCGGCGTGGGACCCCTGTGACACTTTGCAATATGCGCTAAATGGTTACGCTGACGTGTGGGATGCCGTGTTCTCATGCACCTACCATCCTATCCTTGAGTGAAGCGCCACTCTTCCGAGAAGGTAATGAATGTCGATGCTCTCTGCACCATAGATTACGTTACTGACGGATCGGTGTCAGCGGCAGTCTTTTCAGAAGCCGCCGTGAGTGAAATAACCCGTAATTCAATCGCTTCCAAATGGCCCCCGGGACAGTGGGCCTCACATATCGCCCACATAGCACTGGATATCCTAGTTATATCCACAATATCCAAAAGTCATCTAAGTCGTAAAGTTAATACCTTACGGATATCCTGTAGTAGATATCAGTTTGTACTGATATACATTATATATTACAAAACCATCATTGGGCATTACTTATGGTAAATTACAAAATCTAAAAATGTCTATTGGAAGTCCGAAATATCCATGTTACATTTTGGATATTGGATGGACATTTGGAAATATTTTGGCAGTATTATATTCCTGGATGTCCCTGGATATACTGAAAGTCAGAAAGTTACAACCGTTAGATATTATTTGGATATCGGGTCCGTTGCTCTTCGTTTGTCCACGTGGCAGTACATCTTATCGCACTGCCGGTTCCATGGTCTAAATGGCGGGCTACCCATCGGGCTGACCAACCAGCTTTGTTCAGGCCCATCATACTGCCTCATTTAAATACGTCTAAATGCTGTTATTTTACTTGCTCTCGAGGGCCTGGCATTCTTTTTTATTACTATTACTATATAGCAACATCGACTATACCACCACTACTTGTCCAGTTGTCGTTTATGTCCTCTTGTGCGACACTTAGAGCCCTCTATGTCATTTGCTCCCGTGATGTCATTAAAATATTACTAAGGCATACACACATACTTGAGTATTATTTAAGTGCAACATATTTTATTTTTGGGAGGTTTCTTTCTGGGTGTTTGTGAGCTCCTGCTCGGTCGGCCCTAATGGTGGAAAAATGGCGCGGGACATAAAAACAGGTGGCCGTGCGGGGGACCCCCCCCCCTGGGTTCCGCGGTTCATTTAATTGGTCAATCAAGGTTATAGGTTGTTTGGTTTTGATATTATAGACCTTCAAAGTTGTGGTATTCTTGTATACTCATTCTGTATATTAACGTGGTACCTCGATTTGCAGCGTGACTGGTGTCGCCATCTTGAATTATGAGTGTTAGTCGAAGGTATTCATGTGCTACTCGGTGTATCGTGAATCCTACAAACCCTAATGAATAAATGTCAGCAATTTAAAAAATTTAATAGAAGAAAACACAGTTCTGATAAAAATGCCTAATTTGGCTGCTGGACTACTTGATTCACGGTGCATCACATGCGTTCAGTATATTACTGGTATTCACAAATCAATCATGTGAGTCAGGTTCAAACAAGGATTAATTATATTAATCACATTGGTCTAGTAATAAACACAGGGGTAACGCTTAATCACAACTCTAGGATTCACGTCGGATTACAAAAAACCAGTACAAGCCTAAGATTCACAAGTCCATCTCAGGGATTCACAGGCGAATCATATGGACACAGCAGAATTCCAAGATTCTGTGATAGATCACAGGGGTCCAGCATACATCTAGGATCCAGTTATAGATCGCAGAGATGCAGCATAAATATGGTATTTAGTGATAGAAGACAGATGCACAGCATAAATCTAGGATTAAGTGACAGATAACAGTGATGCAGCATAAATATAGGATTCATTGACGGATCACAGATGTGCAGCATCTAAGATTCAATTATTGATCACAGAGGTGCAGCATAAATCACAAATGTCGTAGGTAGGTTGTGCTTGCCGAGTTGAACTTGCATAATCATTCCTGAGTTAAATTATTATGGTGACGTAATTGTTCTTCATGTCAGGTTTAGTGAGTATTTATAGAAGATAGAAGAGTATCTAAAGTTGTTGGTTGGAGGGGAGGCGGAGCACAGCACGTGACGAGGTCGCCGGCCGACGTCCGGCCTTGTCCACGGTGCTCGCGCCCGGACAAAGGAAGCCCCGGTGTGGACAACGTCTGTGGACGACGTTGCCGCTCCGCTGCGTCCGTCCTCCGCCCCCTTTGCGTCCTGGCCCGGATAGCGTCACCCCGCCTTCCTCGTCGACGCTGCGACGCGACGCGCCCTTTCACCGGGCCACCAGCGTCACTTCTCTCTTCCCCTAACCCCTTCCCTTGACGGGAGTCCGTAATCTAGGTAATGCGAGAGCTGGCTGCACTGTCTTCGGACGATTCACAAGCTACATGCTTTATGGTCGGTAATCACAGAGACCCGGATTTCGCAAGATCAAGGACTGCTTTTCCCATTTATCCTTCTATACCGTTGACAACTGCTGATGTTAAGGCATCATCGTAGCCTTCTCTGACACCTAACCATGACGATATATCTGATAGTGTAATACACGGCTGAAAATTGTAAGCAAAAGAGCAGTTAGAATATTACAACTACAATTACCAACAGTGGCGAGAACAATAACTTCGAACAGTGGTAAGCCATTTATGGGCCGTCAGTAGTTAACCTACTCTGAACCATCAGTTTCATTTCCATCAACATTCCATCAGTGTGCCATAAATGTCATGTCATATGTCCTGGTGCCAGCTGTTAACCATTGCAGGGCCAGTTGCGTAGACCCATAAGTTTTCTGGGCCACCAGCAATGTCATCAGTAAAACCACTGTCTCTTGCTACGTGGGTAGGAAATGATAACACAGGCCAAACTTTTAAGATAAATTAAATTTTAATAAATTTTTACTTCTGAAATTATGTTGAATGATTGTAAAAAAGAAACCAAACAAAAAATATCAATATCTATTAATAATAATTAACCATAATTAACCATAATTAACCTTAATAGGTAAATAGTTGAGATGAGGTAGTTACAGATGTAAACTATTTTAATTTCCGGACGCATAGTACTGACAAACTCAGTTTTTTTTTCGTCTTTATGACTCACAGCTTCTGTTTCGTCTCTCCATTGGCTGTCCGTTATCAGCAGAGTCTCGTGAAATTTACGAATTAATTCGATCGCAGGATGTATATCAAACATGTGCACTTTCGAACTGCTTTTGCCATTGAACGCCTTGGAGTCTGTAATAAAATGCTGACGTTAGAGAAACCGAATCATGTACATCATAGCCCCAATCCCCCCTTCCCCCTTTTCCTTGTCTTATTAATGTGTCAACATCCAGTTCGCTGCTCAAGTGTATGAAGTTCTGGTAGGTTCGGTCTTCTGCCTGACGGCTTCGCGAAATATATGCTATTATAATCAGCAGCCTTCCCGTCTTCTTTTAACTGGCCATGTACTTAAGCCGCTGTTTCCGTAGCTAGATGTCTTTTTANCTCCCCCCCCCCTTTTTTTTTCTCTACAAGTTAGAAAAACTCATGGCACGGGCACAAATACGACCAGAAAATACAAATGCTTGATGTTTTAGTCTATCATACGAGCTCGTAGAATTTATGGGTCTCTATTAATGTAAAATATTAAGTACTATAGCTCTAAAATGTTGATAATATAGGTTAAATAAAAATATTACTTTCGTGTAATATAGTCTTGTGTGCACATTTGTCTCTTGGGTGCATACATAAATGATTCACGTCAAATGCAATAAACGTACTAGTTTCGTAAAGGCTGACATTTGCCCTTTACAAATTGCCGACTCTTTTGATAAAGTAATCCATTTCGTTATTCTAAATATGGCCATGGGTGCCATTTCATACACCGTACGTATGCAGTAACTAGTATATTTTTTATTAATTTTCTGTTTGAATGCCAGTCTTGAAAGGCGACATTACACATTCCGTTTTTGCTATAGAGTCATGAAACTCTAGCGATCAACATTTTCTCATTAAAATTCTGTGATGCATGAGCATGTCTGCATTCAGACAGTACTACAGTTCTGTATGCAAATTTTTGATCCCACTCTAAGGCGAAATTAACAACGATTTAGTAAAAAAAATATTGATAAATGTATTTTATAGTTCTTTGGTGTTACATAAAATAATAGTCTGTTCAAAGTGTGAAGAAGTTGGAGGGGGGGGGGGGGGGATAATTAATTGACAAAAGCTAATATTGAGAGTTAAGGGAAATTTTGGAATTTTTTTTCCATACAGCTTTCAAATTTTTGTAAAGTTAGCGTGTTTGGCTAAAGTTAAAATTGACTGTTTATGTCCTTAAAATAAAACGAAGCCATCTCATGGGAATGCTCTGTGTGGTTTGTCCGTAATTTTATTTAAATTTTTTAAATATAAAGTTTAAATAAAAAAAAAAGCCACGAATTAAAATCCTAATTGCATTCGAACAAAATGTCGGACTTCAAAAACATTTCTTCTTGGTGTTCCTGCAATAAACCTTTCAGCTAAAATCGAACACCGTGTTCGTATAACCTTTTGAAATTTGCGTGGCGCAAGATTTAAAGTTAAATTACTTATAATTGTGCTTAAAAATAGCGGCAAAAGGTTTTTAACTTGTTTAGTAATTTTTTTAAAATTTTCTTTTCATATTATGTTACAAAACCTTGAATAATCTTAAAAAAACTGCATGAAAATTCGGTGCTTGAACATCCTTAACGTTATAATGGAGCATACATGATTATCTTTTAGGAGGTAGAGGGCTCGATGACAGTCAGTTTCNGGGGGGGGAGGTTACTTTTTCTGCAAGGTTTTCCGTTTCAATTCGAGACAATTGACTGCTCATTTTGTTGACTTAATTCTTCAGGCATTAGATCATTCCTTGAGAACAAAATAAATAAAAAATATTCAAGAACAAATCTATTGCTAGTTATACTAACGTGTTACCAATTATGTTTGATTTACAGGTCGTGAATTCAACACCTTGTTCCCAAAGTATCGCTTCAAATTTTTACACCTTTTTTATTTAAATTTCTCTAACGTCAGAGCGTTAGTTTACAAATTAAAGTTTAAAAAGTCTACATTTTCATAATAAGTTGCTATCATCGCGTTTCTAACAGCCACTAGGTTGTGAAAACTACCTCCGGGCTGTCACAGTTGAAAAAATAACGTTAGACCACATTTCTAGCTGATATTTATACCCAGCGTGCCGCAGGATTACTGACAAAACCTGAAATGAAAATTATTACTAAACAATACTTAATTCAAATGGCCTTCTAGTCTAAGTGCGAGATTGCATGCAAAGCTCCTCCTATGTGTTTTTTAATTATTCAGATAATTATTCTTCATTTTATTTCCGGGTTTTCCAGTCATTCCAGGTGCGAAAGCAAATAAAAAATACCAAATGAAGCAAAATATAGTAGAAAGTAAATTTCTAATAAATTAAGCTTGTGATGAAATATTTTCATAATCGCAAAATATAAAAGTCATGACCTAGTTATCTTCATAAAATGTACTGACATCTCTTTGAAACCCCAAAAAGAAAACGCAATCCCAGAAAGTCTGCATTGCGAATTAATCAAGTCGAATGCCAGTCACATTACATCCTTGTGAGAATGTTTATTTTATCGCTACACTCTTCCCGCACAAACGAAACCGTAATTAGTTATGTAATATGTAAAATAACGTTCGTGCTGTTTTTATTTACTGAGATTTTCTTGGGTGGCTGGTGTTTCTTATGGGGGAAAAATAATTGATAAAATAATTTTAAATCCATTTTTATAATAAATAAATATTCTAATTTATAGACAAGATGTAAGTGAACGTTATAAGAATACGAATAAAAATTTCGCTACCTCCAGGTTAGTTCTTGTCACCTACCATATTTCTGCGCGTATTTTAGTGAAAAACTACTATCGGCTCCAAATTAACGAATGAATATTTTAACTTTTATGTATTATTTCAGTTTTGAAATTGTTGCAATGTTCCACAGCTGATGTTTGCTAACTTTTGATCTCTGAAGATACTGTATAAGCGTAACTTAAATGCCCAAATTACGACTCAAATGATCAACTTCTCACGTAGCTACGTCAGTGCTGGTCTCAAACACCCGAAGTTGAAGCCACATGCAAGGACAGGTTGCTTGTTTGAAGTACGTTGATCAGTTCCTTTTTTCAGTCGTGTTGAACCGCGCTCCCGTATAATACCTGTTTTGTATTGTATAGGGTTCATTAACGTCCCTCAGTGTTATGCCGGAAGGCTTATCAGGGGACGGCACACAAATTAACCTTATGATCTAACTTAAACTAACGCCCATGCCTTACCTGGGATTCGAACCCAGATCCTCCCGCGCGCCAGACCAGCGGCCCACCAACCAACTGCGCCACGAGAGGCCGGCTGTAACAAATGTACATTTCCATTTAAAAAATCCGTAAAATTTACGAATATTTTAAAAGTGTATTGGCACACAATCATGTACTTTATACGGTGAAACATTTATTTTGGCGACGTTGTTCATAACATTGGTGCGTTAAGAGATCCAAAAAGTGATTTTGTATTTTGAATTAAATGTCAGCCAAGTTTAGAAATAATGTTAAAAGGGGGGTTGAAAATCGTGCAGGTTTTTTTTAGTATTTGAACACTGGACTACGATTAAGATTTATTTATAATCATGAATGTGACTATTAATTGAATTAAGTTGATTTTTTTTTCTTTGTGCGTGGGACACGACACTGAATAAGCAACTGTTGTCAAACATTTCCAGTCTAAGAACGTACACAAAATCTTGTCGTACTGTTTAACGAAATTAAATTATTGATGAATACAATGAAATAACTATGCAAATAATGTTTACAAATGCAAGATACAACAGTTACAGCAGAGATTAAGGGACGTGTTATAGTTCGCCCCTGCTTCGCTAAACCCAATGATGAAGTTTATTGCTTATTCAAATACACTTTATGGTTAACACAACTTTTTGCAGTTTCGCAAGTCTAGCTGGCAGCGTTATACGGAACCACAGAAGTCGTAGTAAACTTATCCGGAAATAAAAAGATCAGGCAGCTACAAAATATTTTATGAAAATTCACCATTCTCAATTTTTGTGGATACCAGTTTTGTTAGTGGATATAAAAAGCAAATGGCATATTTTGTGATCATATGAATTGATTTTATGGTGTTTACAAAATAATTTTGTTTACCACAAAAATGTGTTAATTCTGATATTATAATAATGTAACACATATTATAGTATTAGAATTTACGCCTAGAAATTATTTTAGCGGTTAAAACAAATTTATTTATATGTGTGAGTATGTTTGTGTGTGTGTGTGTGAGAGAGAGAGAGAGAGAGAGAGAGAGAGAGAGAGAGAGAGAGGAGACCATAAAACCAGTCCATTGTGTTCACAAAATAAGCATTTCTTTTTTATTGCCACTAACAAAACTATTAGTGATAACTCCAAAGTATTTTTGTGCTGACCTATTCCAGGTGAGCAAGGGAAAACTGCTGTGTAGTGATCGGATCACTCGTATCCCATCACGGTGAACCGGATCCCGGATCCGATATTTGCATGTGGGAAACGACACGCGGACATTTCTCGTTGGCCAATGAGTTTTCTTCGGGTATGATCCGTTGCTGCTCCGTGTTCATCGCTCTTCATACTGTGCTGCGTTATAAACCTCAACTGACAGACGACTTGGATGTACCCCAGCTTATGAGGTGCTGCTCAAATATATATCGCACTCAGAGGGCAGTGCACATAGTTGTTATGGATTTTAGATCTCACTGAAATTCTTACGTACTTAAAACATTTAGTATTCTGCATCGCATGTGCAGACATTGAAGATATGCTAGTAGTGAGTCACCCGTATCCTCCACTGCAGGAACATATACAGGATGTTCGTAAACTCAGTGCCCATAGTTTATTTGGACCAATAGTACACAAACGCCCTATACACTTGTATACGTATTTTTATATCAAATAATTTTGTTCGAAGTTGCAGCGTGTAACACCTACAAAACAAGGCGGTGCGATCATGCACGTAGGACAAGTTGCATAGGTCGTAGGCGCTGCATTATTTATTTTGTTGTGAACTTCTTTCTGTTCTTAATGATCCTGCTTTCCGGAAATGCGCTACGGAACCGGTTCGCAATCAAACGAATCCAGTATACTTTGTTATGGAAGGCGAAGGGAGGTAAAAAAATAGTTCGGAGTCGCTTTTACATTATCATTCACGCCCTGAGCCATGAATGAGTTGAGCCAGGAAGAAATACCTCACTTCTCCGCCAGGGGCTGTACGTATACGACAGCTGGTAGGAACGGGCCGCTGAACGCATCCTGTGCCGTGGGTCAGTTGTTGATCACGGCAATTTGGATGTCTCGTGCGTAGATGTTTTTCAATAAATTTTTATTTCAGAATCAAGGGGGGTGGGAAGCAACTCTCGGTGAAATATTTCGACCGTGGAGGATATCCTTAATCGCCGGAAACATTTCAAACTAGTCTCTCTGGAAGGCGTACGTAATTAATTTCGTTCTCAGCGGACCTCATTATTCAGTCACTTGAACACGGAGAGTTACAACACGATTTACTAGCGTGAACTTCTACTCATTCTTTCGTCATTACGGAAGCCAGTGAAACTCAGGAAATGTAACCTTTGTGAGCTCCGTTCTCCTTATTTTACCTTGAAAGCACGGTAACACTAAATTCCAGTTTCGAAAGCATTTTATACAAACACATGCATATAAACATACGTACGTTTTTTTTAAAAATATGTGTGTGTCTATATATATAACCAGTGATTTATTGCGGTAAAGTAGAAATATTATTAGCTTAAAATGTTTTGCATGTACGTGTTTTTTTATGGGCTATGCATTGTAGTGATGGTGTTTCCCCATTTCTGTATGGGTTAATTAGTATTATAGTAATCTAATCATGAGCGTTTATGTTTTTTCTTTGAAAATTTAACCCAGTTCAAAATTGCTCAACTGAGTAATAATGAGAGCAATAGGCTACAGAATGTTGGCAATGTGCATAACAAGTATAGTCCATTCACGGTTACTTTACACTTTTCTGAAGCCCTGCTAAAGTTATACTTTTGGTTACCAATTACGTATCCTTCCGCTACGTGTAAACATAAACACTGCCATGTGACTAATACGTTTTAACTGTCAAATGCTTTGTTTACTGTTTGCAGCTGTTCAAATAATTCTGTCATTTTTCAAATGCTATTTCGTACGAATGTTTACAATTTAGGCCTATAACCATATTTAGGTCAGCTTTATAACTTTTTGACAATGTCTGTATCGACAATAGTTCTTACGGTTATTATTTTACATTGTAAACATATTTGTTATACACGTAATGCACGTTAATATTTGTGCCATGACTGTGTTTAACCCTGTTATCAATGCGGGTGAAAGAACTGTACTATTTAACCTCTTGTTGTTGAAATATTTTGGATTATTTCTTTAAAAGGACGGTCTCAGTTAGAATAAATATTAAAACGAAGGAACAGCCAATCCAACGAAAAGACACAGTAAATTCAAGCACGCAACTCATGCCGCTTATATTTTGTACGTAGCAGCGACAAACTTAAAAGATAGTGGTGATCATGCACACAAATAAGCCTACCGTAACTTTTACTCCGCTAATATTTCTATGCATTGGTTCTTACTGTTTGCTAGGTTTATTTCATTATTTATTTAAATTTATCTGGCTGGGCTTAGTATTTTGTTGGGATTGTGGCAAACATTCAAATCACAGAAACGTAAGCACGTTACACAATTGTGTTTCAAACACCTAGGGCAAAGTTACGTTGTGATAAATAAACAGACGTTACTTTCAAAACATTAATTTCGTCATAAAAACAGTTTACGTGTTAAAACATATAAATTTCGCAAGTCCAATATTTGCAATCACATACACACTGGTCCAACGTAACGTAAAAACAACAATACTCTTTCACACACAGCGGTCACGACGCAGATTACAGTATATTTATACCTGCCGTAGAAAAACAGATTTATCACAACATCGTAACTCGCCTAGGTAGGTTTAAAAATCACAACGTGTAGAAACTTGATGTGGTAGTTTTATTTTTCACGAGAAGAGAAAATAACGCTTCATTCTGTCCCTTTTTTCTACGAGGAAAAGACGCCGTGGCCACTTCTGCCAACTTCGGATTTGTAACCGTCCCGCCATTACATAAAAATATACAATAATAATTATTCAAACAATAAAATCTCGTTTCATTTGTAAATTAAAAATTAAAAAATCATTATTTTTGCTGTAATAAGTATGAAATACGCTAAAATTGAAAATGTGTATAATTTTTTTGCTGCTACTAGTGGTGCGAAACTTCCCGAGAGAGAGAAAGAAAGAGAGAGAAAGCAACAAGCTCCGGTCCGCCTATTCGCTTCTTCCTCAGACGAAAAAAAAAACACCATGTCACTAGGGCCTACGCACCGTAATTTGCGCTGATTGTTTTAACTGTAACAATGAAATATATTTCCTTCAGTGCTACCTAATTATACCAATTATATCAATAGGCAACGTTTAATTTACAAATACATGCGAAAAATAAGGTTAAAACAATATTTTATCTGTGAACTATTTCTTACTAGCTGTTGCCAACACATCGCTGCTCTCACTGTTTTTAATTCGTATTTAATACGAAATAAATATTACAAGTTATAGATGATACTAAGTTAAAGTTTCATTTATTAAAGAATACAATAATTTAAAGTTAATCACAGTGCTATATATTTGTTTTTACAAGTTATTTAAAACACAGGGTGACATGTAACTCCTAGGGTGATTTTTCAAAGGTTCTTTTCAAAAGTATCGAAGATACCGTGAATGGATTATACCAGTTATTTGATAAATTATTGCATAAAAAATAAAAGCACGTAAAGGTATGTCGTTATCGGCTTTTGTTTCAATATGTAAGATATTTCAGTAGGAAAAGTAATTATTTAGCCTCTTGGATTCGTAATATACCGATGTCTTAAACAGCAAGACACCGGTACGTCGTCAATAATTCAATAGCGATATTTGTAATTTTGATTAATTTTTGAGATTTTGGGAAAACGGGCTATTATTTTACCAATATTTCCAGAAATACGTTTAAAAATAAAGCTTACCTGCAATAGTAGTGAAAACGTTAGCTAATTAAGGTTTCAGCAAATAAATGAATAAATTAATAAACTAATTAATGTTTCGGCAAATAAATAAATAAATAGAACACACTTTTCTATTGTTGGCTATTATTACATACACGTAAGTGTCGTTTGTAGAATTTGCTTAAACATTAAGGTATCAGACCAGCCAATTATGCTATAATAAAATGCTTTTTTGATTAAGATTTTTGGAAACCACGTATTTTTCAGAGCGCAACCCTGCCGTCTTAATGGCTTCTCATCAAGGATGATAAAAAAAAAAATGGAACATATCCTCTCTGGAGACGTAGAACAACTTTCAGAAAACCTCTCATTCTATTTCGTTTGCGTTAACGAATGCATTTCGCCCCCTCCTTCTTCCCAACATGTATCTATGCAAGAGGGTACCTCTTCTTTCTTTCGTGTTTATCGTGTGTTACTTTATGAATACACATGGTTATTTAATAACGCACCACGAGAATGATTTTCTAGTTATATCGTTTCGCAATTCATTTATCTATCTGTGGTACACACCAAGACATTATTCGCAAATTTTCTATATGAATGTATACTTAGAGTGAGAAAGCGCGAATGGTAAAGTAATTCCCTATACATTCAAGCTGGCGTTCCAAATTTGCTCAGGAAACAGTCAAATGCGTAGGTTACTTCCCAACTTTGTGTAGCAGAGATGCTAAGCATTCAAGATTTGTAGCCAGATGTGTGGTATTATTTCCACACGATATATGGGTTAAAAACTTCCATTTCAGTTTAGGAAGTTTATCAGAATTTTTAGAGTGTGCCTACTGCATGCTTTGTTGAAACTGAATTTTGTGAATTTCGTTTCCATAATATTTCCCAATTTGATGTTTTCATTTGACATCATTTTAGTGCCGTATATTTCAGGGAAGTAAATAAAAGTTGCCTCAGAGGTTGTCGGAATATCAGGCGAATTGAAGGTACCAATTTGTCTCTTAGTAACATGGAAGGTATTCAAACAGTTCGTTAAGCATCTCCAAGTCAAACTAAAGTAACCAAGAAGAAATATCATTCTGGGAAAATCTTCTGTGTAGAAAATTAGTGAAACAGATAAGTTTGAATAGAAAACCGTGTTAAAATTGATATAGGTCTCTTAGGTAATGCTTTGTTTCTAAAATAATATTAAACATGAATCGGATATGAAATTTATATCTGCGTGGATTGACCTGTATTGTTTTGCGTTCTAGTAACGAAACTGATCATGATTTTCGGTTATCCTTCATGAAGAGACAGCGTTGAGTTTGATGTTCAATAATGACAGACAGCGAGCGAACATCAGTATTGCTCGTTCATTAGGGCAGGCATGCCTTTATTTACAATTTCAGAGAGTTCCAGCACAAGGTCGGAGAGCGCACTTCCCTGCGGCAATAACGTAATTACTACTGACGTTATAACGTTTTTATCTCCTCGTTAACAGCGCATTGTTACGTCGAAATTCTTTCCCTTCGTCCTCGCTGCCTGTTAACGTGGCCTTTCGAAGCCTAATTAAACACAGGCGCTTCTTTTTATTTCGCTCCTTCTGCCTAATTATTACGTTTCTTTGTTCGTCTTTTATACCAATTATTTCTTTTCATTTTGCTATCTGGTCCTATTTTTTTTTACATCTCCGTCTTTTGTTTCTTATTCTCACTGAGCTCGTGCATCCAACACGTACCTCATATTCCCTCTTCCTTTTTACGAATTTTAAAAACTTCCGGCACATCTAAAGTCATACGTTTTATTATGAACCTTCTTAGGAAGTTGGGAACATAAACAGTTTCTTTATAGTTCAGCGCAGTTTAGTTTCTTTACTTCATAATACACAGGATACTTTTTAATTTGCTCTTTAACCTAGATAGTCTGCTGCATTCATAAACTTCGTTCTTCCAAAAGAAACTGGCAAATAATATTGCAAATTAACGGCGTTTGCTAGTACCATAAAATAATGAGCTGGAAGGAACAATATAATTAATGTGCAGTTCGTGCAGAACAAATAAGATTCGGTTATCATAAAAATTTTCCGCAATAAAATTTAAGTTTATTTCGTTTACTTATGACAAGAAATATGCCATTTGAATGGTAAAGGCGACCAAACATTCAATGCGCCTACATATGTCACCGTAAGCACTCCCACGCTTCTATCCTCTCACCTAGGTGAACCGGGGTCGCTTCAAGATTTTCGCTTGGAGGAATCGTGCCGGATAATGCCGTTGGTTGGAAGGTTTTCTCGGTGATCTCCCATTTCCCCCACCATTGCATTCCGGTGCTGCTCCATACTCGCCTCGCTTCAACCTCGTCGACTATCAATACCTCGATGTTGAGAGCCGCCGAAATCTCTCCACTCCCCCCTCCCCCGCTTCTATGCCACGGGCAGCCAAGATACTTTCTTTTAGCCAGACGGCAGCGTTCTTAAGGCTCCCGCCTACCTGCAGCTTGAACTGCGTTGCAGAGTGCTTGACATACCGACACATTTTCCTACGAATCTGTTAAACGCGCGTCCAATAAGCTGATCTACGAAAATAACTTAACACTTCAGACGAGGGTTATTGAGTGTTTTCAAGACATCATGCACATTAGAAACACAATTTCAGGTCGCCCCACCATTAAAAACGGCTTTATCAAAGCACCGTATCTCGAAATGTACACGTCAGATACATACAAGACCCTCCAATGAACCTTGCTTCACACTTTCCACCGTAAAATGATCGGTTCACCGCTGAAAGTACGTAAGTACATGCAGCACGGCTATAACACTGCACATCAGTTCAGAGCCTTGCGCTTATCGGCGATTGCTCCCTTGATTCGCGTAGCAGTGTCGCCCGTATTGCATCCTCGCTACTCGGCTTCAAACGCGGAAGAAATATCTAGGTAGGCGGGCCCCTTAAGGCTAGGTCTCAGCCGCCATGTTAAATTTCCCATTTATGAGTCATACAATTTTTTTCAATAAAATAACAAAATATTTATTATAACAGCACATTTACATGTTACAAATGCCTTATAATGTAGTCTGGAAATTGTATCCACGCGTTATTTATTAATTGTGAAATAACAAAAATTTATTGAAAATTTAACAATGGCGCTGCATAAATTACGTTATAATTATTTGACAAAAGTTAAGAATTTGTGTTTGTTCTACAGCGTAATGTACATTGCGAGAGAGGTATATTTGTAGTTTCACAATAAGTGTCCCTCAACAACTGAAATAAGCTAGAAACCAGTAATTCAACATTGCGCGTGAGGTAAGTGGGTAGGTACATCATAGACTAAATATGAGGTAGACCGATCTCGCTGGCTGCGCACAACCAATCTCCGTGACCCAACATTGAACTGCCTTTCTGCCAATACGAATAGCAAAAACGGCGTGGATTGGATTTGAGGGTTAGAACACTGTTTAGTACACAATTGCTTTTATATGTTTGTATACTTCCTCTAATCAGTTTGTAATGCAGTTTGTTGAAATTCAAATTCGTGAAAGTATTTTATTACTATATTAATGATTGTCATTTTAAAATTAACATATAAAAAAACACTCTCTTCATTGCTGTCCATGTGATTTTGACAGTTGTGTTCCTTTTGGGTAGGCCAATGTTGGACATGCGCAGAAGACGAACAATCTGTCTACCTCATCTTTAGTCTATGAGGTAGATAGGGCGTAACGTCTCGTTGACAGTGAGGTCATTAAGAGACGGAGCAAGTCGCTCAGAGTAACAGGAACAGGGCAGGAATCGGCCGAACCATCCCAGCATCTGCCTGTAGTTATTTAGGGAAACCGTGGTAAACCGGAGTTATGATGGCTGGATCGGGATTAGAATCCAGTTCCTCACGAATGCGAGTCCGAAAGTTAACTACCGCACCACCTCGCTCGGTATGGCGCGTGAGGTCGAGCGTTAAGGTTGTAGTATGCGTTCCATCTTGTAATTATTTTACAAATATTTGTTATCAAACTTCCTGACTGGACGTTAAAAATGAAAGCTTGAGTTTACATATAGGATTTCTCAATAGAATATTTGAAGTTGTATGGGCGTGGGACAGAAGTTATTAAATAATGAGGGAAACTATGTTTGCAGTTACAGATGTGGAACGAATAACGCGAGGAAAAGGTTTGATTTCAAAATAACTGTTAAGATGTTCTCTGTGTTTTGACAAGATTGGTTTTTAAATATTGAATCTGTAAATCAAGTTATGGAGGAATTTACATAAATCCAACATTATGGGGATACCTCACACTCCTTTAACACAGCTGTCGATGCAAGATATATCGTGTGAGGTATTTATAAGATGTTTGCGAGATGACCATAAGAGTTGGCCTGACGTCAGAATAAAGCTAGGGCAAGTCTTGACATTTTTTATCTGTAAAAGTGAACAGTGGCGCCAAATGCAGGTAGCGGCAATGCAGTGCCAGGTCGCTCTGAACTACTTTGGAGACATTGGCTGGGACAGCGGGCTATGCCAAACCATAGACTCTGCGCATGTATCGAACATTGAACTACCCCAAAGGAACCAACGGGTCAAAGCCACATGGCCATTACTGATGAACATGTTTATTCATATCTTAATTTTTAAAAGACAGGCACTACTATAATAATAAAATACTTTTACCAATTTGAATTTAGTGAAACTGCATTGGAAATTTGTTAGATAGAGGAAGCATAAAAACATCTTAAAGCACTTGTTTAAAAAATAGTATTCTAACTTCAAACCCAATCTATGCCGTTTTCGCTAGTCGTATTGGCAGAAAAGCAGTTCAATGTTGGGACACAGAGATTAGCTGTGCAGCCAGCGATATCGCTTTACCTCATCTTCATTCTATGAGCCAAACTAACACTTGCTCTTAAAGGTGTGTGATAAGTTAATATCTGCTAAATATGTTAACATCATCTCATGGGATTTAAAAAGCCAATACGAAAAAAGACCGACCGATATCACCGACATATAAAGTTATCACACACACGCCCTTGCTACCAAATCAAGGCAACTTCTTGATTACTATTTTGGAGGGTAGAAATTTTGAAGTTACTTTGTCGTATAGTTGTAAGTTAACAGCATACTAAGGGTAATATTTACAGTGAAATATCTCAGCAAAAGTAGCGTATTATTAAAGAACGTTATAAACAGCAGTGATGCCCACCTCCAGCTGTCTTGTGCAAAATTAGTAAACATAAGTAATTCCGTTTACATTGTTAAAGGACGTGATACACGCACACATACACACAGACGCGAGACTGGCCACTTAGTGTATACAACGTCTTACTTAAAGAGACTATTAAGGGAACTGTGCGCCCTCAAATATGGAGCTTTGAAATTATTAGCTTTTCAAATATTTAAAAAATTAGGAAATACGTGAGATTAAGCGACAAATCTGTGAAAAGTATTTTGTAGAACAAATATCTTACACCTGTGAAAATACGGTTGGTAATATCACCCCCTTTCATTAGGAAAATAGGCGGTACTAACCTGTGGTGCGTTACGAATCAGTACCCCTATTTTCCTTATGAAGGGGGATTAAATTACCTACCGCGTTTTCACAGGTTTAAGATCTCCGTTCTACTAAACACTATTCACATATTTTTTGCTTAATCTCAAGTAGTTCCTAATATTTGTATCGAAAATCATTTCAAAACTCCTTTTTTTGAGCGTATAGCTCCTTTAATAATCAATTTAAGGAAATGTGGTGCATACATTTTCGTTAGGAATAACCTTCCGGAGGTTGTCGGCGATTTTTAGTAACACGTATATTTCCCCCTAAGAAATAGTTTAGTTTTTTAAATTGGAAAGCCACTTTACTTAGAATTATTTTAATAAATGTATTTATGTTTATTTCAGGTCGTAACATTTTCCCAGGTGATTTCTGTTTAAACGTTATCCTTATTTACTTGCATACAAAAAGGTACAGATACAAGTATCCTAGTCCAGAACCGAACCTATGGTCTAGCGATAGACAACAAAAACTCTGACCACTTCTTGTCGCAACGTTATTAACTTCATAATAATATGTACCTTTCTTTCGAACCAAACAAAGTTTGGTTACTTTGACGAAGTGCCTTCGAAACTGTCTTGGGTCTGGAAGACGTTTCAAAGCGCGACACACAACAGAGAAGAAAAGTTAAACCCAGTGAATTTTTTTTCTCCGCCTTTTTATTCAAATGGTAGTTCTGCGACCGTTGCGATGTGACAAAAAACTCTTCTTCTCTACGTAACTGAAATAAAAGCGACCCTTGACAGAAACTGTCTTAAACGGCGGTACGCTCTTTCACAGGAGAAAAGACCTCACCTTATCTCTGCGTACTGCAAAGGCGACAGATTGTGGAAAAGGTTAACCGGTCTTTTATTTTTATTTTTATTTTTATTCGCGCCGGAAGACTGCTGATTGCGAAAATAAGGCAGTCCCTAATCTCCGGCGGGAGGACTGTAAGCAACACGTGACTGTTTATAAGGGCGTTAAGAAAAACATCCGTGCGTTTTTCTCGTCTTACAGACAGCGTCAGCATGAATTAAATGAGAGGAGGGAGTGAATGGAGGCTGACAGGAGGAGGAGGTTGACGCCTACACTCGAAGAAATTCAAACAAAATATTTGTCTGTATAGTGCCAAAAATATATTTTGTCGACTAAAAAAGAAAATTTTCAATCAACAAAATTAATTTTGTTCATCCAACAAAATACATGTTTGAATAAACAAAACCTCTGTGTTAGGCCAAAATAAACTATGTTAACAAAATATTTTGTTGAATCAACTGTATAAATTTGTTTGGCCTCCCATCTGATCGCCTTCGTTGGAAAATACAGCTTGAGTGTTTGCTTGCTTACATTTCTGTGACAATTTGGATACTAACAGTGTTTGTTAGTGCATTCACTGATGCTATGCAATGGTATAAACAACCCGATAAAATAAGTTCGACAGGAAAGTAAATAGTAACGCTGTGAAACTTGACAAATATATTTCTGCACGTTTTCCATTATATGCAGTTGTATTTAAAAACCTTCTAACTTCACTTTTAGTCACTTTAACTGTGGTTGCTAGGGAGTGAGGCTCGGGGCACATATGACCTTGGTTTCAATCTCGGTCGAGCTTCTAATTTTAGTCTATAACAACCGAAACTGTTTAATGTACGTGGAGTAAAACAAATCTTTGGTAGCACCAACCAAATTTATGTTTGGGGAAACCAAACAAGAACAAAAAAGTAAATTGTTTACAGCAACGAAATATTTCATTGCCCCTATACAAACAATCAATTTGCCTGCGCCATACATACTTTGCCTGATTCAACAAAACCTCTTTCTCGGGGTGGTCGGCTTCCGCTATTCGAAGGACACGCCTTTCTTTCCCCTCCAGCCCAAAGAGTGGACGAGGTATGACGAGATGATGGTGGAGAGTCAACGGAATGTGATGACTGGTAAAACGGGCGCACACTGAGAAAACCCGCTAACAAAGTCCGCCAACTTCCCCAAGTGGAGTTGTATTATAACATTCTTTGTTTTCTTCAATTCTTTAGATATTTTCTTGTCGCACCTATAGCGGGGGGGGACTACGAAATGAATGCTACAGCCCATTCTTCACTCGGCCTCTTTGCCCCAACACGATGAGACAGGTTCGATTCCCGGCAGGGGCGCTCCGAGATTTTTGCCCTTTCATTCCTCAAAAACATTCCTCATTGCTAAAAACATTCCTCAAAAACATTCTTCATTCCTAAAAATATTCCTTAATAACATTACTTCCTCAGTTCGTTTGTTTGTCAAACCAAATTCACCCTACTTATACAGCCCGAGAGAGTCATAATACTTCAGATTGAACCATATTCCCCCTAGCGCACTTTCTCACGCAATTTTTATTTCGAAAAAATAATGTATCACCAGTAGCTGCTACATTATTTTTTCGAAGTTCATTAAGTTCGCATGCCAGTTTAGAAAGTGTATATTTCATACGATCCGATTGTATGGCACACTGTTAGTTGCTAGTATTTACTATAGTTCCCTCGTCTTCTGTGAACATATTATGCAGCGTATTGTTAACAGAAGGAAACGAAATCGGCACATGCCGACCTTGGCATGTATATTCAAGTTATCACCTCGTCCGAACTGCCTAGGACAGTTTTTGCTGCCAAAAATCACACGAGATGGGTTTTTCGGATATTAACTCTTCTCATGTCGCCACGCATTGTAGTGGAACGCGTGTTCTTTGTCGCAGTATCTGCACTGTCGACGATTCGGCGATGATGGCGTTGGTTCCGACTCAATTTTTATCACCGCTAGTCGTACGCGCGAATAATCTTCGGTACAAGTAGAGTGTTCACTTCCAAATAAATGTTTAAATCACTGTGTCAGAACGTCAACTGAGCTCCTGCGGTTTTTCATTATTCTATATAATCGCAATTACTTTTTAGCAGTGAATTAAAAAAAAATCATAACAGATGGCAAAAAAAAAGCAGGTCTATTCAAATTAATACTAACATTACCAAATGCTCGTGAACTTCCAATATTATCCCCCCCCCCCTTTTTCTCATATATTATCGTGTTTTTTCCTTCTCTGATAGGGCAGATATGGTAGCCTATGCACTAACATATTTTTATATTAAGATAAAATATGCTTTAGGAATATGTGTTTTTATATTACCATAACATATGCTCATATTCATATAACTATGCAAAATAATAAATTTAATAAATGTATACATCATTTTAAATTATGCATGTTTTTATTATATATTCGTATTATTTATTAATGATACATATAGATACTTAAGCTAATCAGATTTATGAACTACTAAGGTGCGGACGCCGCGGTGGTGTAGTAGTCGGACTACTCGCCTCCCACCAAGGCGAACCGGGTTCGCTTCCCGGCGGGGTCGCCCCTGGATTCACGCCTGTGGGAATCGTGCCGGTCGATGCCGCTGGTAGATGGGTTTTCTCGGAGATCTCCTGTTTCCGCCGCCCTATCATTCCAACGCTGCTCCATTCTCACCTCGCTTTATCCTCATTGGCACTCAAGACCTCGAGGTTAAAAGTCGTCCAAATCTCTTCACTATGTTACGCGGGAAGGGAGGTGAGTAATGAGCGATGACTATTGCAACTTGTTTCTTTCACCACCCGATGGTGACAGAATAAAAACGGCAACGATTGAAGGAGCTACGTTTTAAAGAGTCACGAAACTAGCTTCAGAAATACCACAGAAAAGCTCTTATGCCTTTGTTCCTTCTGCAGTGTTATTACAGTCAATGGCTTTACGCAGGCAGTGTTATTGAAGACAGTGTGTGTATGTACGTGTGTGCCTGGCTTCGAACGCCAGTTAGCCGTGGAAGTGACATTCCCTTGCTCGTGTCAGCTAATGTCCTCTCACGCTTCACCATCACAAATCATCCACGGTGTCGAGAGATCAAATAACTCTGGATCGCAAAGCAGTCGTTTCAAGTTAACTGGATTTGACGTTCGACGGTAAGCTCGTTCCGTCACCGGACAGATTAGTCTCTCGTGGTGTTGCTGGTTTTCCGTGGAATTGCTATGGACGCGTATACAAGTCTAGCTAGGCAAATGGTTTAGTTCCGAGTTAACCTGGAAATGTCTCGCTTCTACTGACGGAGTCTTTAGATTTATGTACAATGAGCTTTCAACTAATTTGGAAAACATTTTATTATATATTTCTATTCTTGACATCTATAAAACTAATAATAACAAAAAAATTACAGTAAAAATAAGATTTTTATTTAAAAAAAATATTATATTCTTATAATTTTTCTCCTTAATCATGATTAGTAACAAAGCCACGTGCACGGTAAAAACGCTTTTTTTTTTTTGCTGGAACACATGATTTGTTGCCTCAAAGAAATTTTGTTGAAATATGAGCCCCTTTGAAAATAGTTTTTGTTTGATCGGTATAGAAATGACTGTGATAACCTTCCATTTATGTTGTAATAGTTCAGCAGACGTATTTGTGATAGTGTCTTTGTTATATTAAAAACAAGCGTTATTAGTAAATAAGAGAAANTATTCACTAAAAAAAATACAATGACAACTTCGAGACTCGAACCCGCACCCCCCCCTCCGTATTAACTACCAACCGCCCTTCACCATACGACCACTGCGTCTTACTGTGTTAAGATTACTTTTGATACGTAGGTTATGTCGGGTAGTAACATGGGCCAGAATATAATGTCACCTCTGGGGAAGAATTGAGGTTAGTGATTCGGAGAATCACTTCATATTAACATCAAGCTTCTGCAGGAGGACTGTACTTGCTCAGTTTCAGTTACAAAAAACATACAAAGAAAACTTTTATTAGCAGCAAACCTATGTTCCTTTTGAACCTTCTCTTTGAATTAAAGCAATATTGTGTTACTGGAAACAAAGCAGCTTCAAAGAAATTGTTTTCTTTACCGTACAGAAAATTTTGATTGGATTTTTTTTTTTTAGAGTGTGGTTTACGAGTGTATATAGGAATTTTCATATCGTTTTCAACTACTCGTCTAGTCGTGCTCAATCGCTTCCAAGGAAAAGTAGAGTCTAAGTGGTCCATGAAGCTAAGCAGAAAGTAAGGAACATTTCAGATTTTTTTTCCTGCGNTCAAGGAAAAGTAGAGTCTAAGTGGTCCATGAAGCTAAGCAGAAAGTAAGGAACATTTCAGATTTTTTTTCCTGCGACCTGGGATTACACCAGTAGTCTTAGTCCGCAGTGTGTTTGCACACGGAAAGAAATCACACTTCAGACTAATCCGAGGTACAGGCTTCAGTGTATTCCNCCTATCATTCCAACGCTGCTCCATTCTCACCTCGCTTTATCCTCATTGGCACTCAAGACCTCGAGGTTAAAAGTCGCCCAAATCTCTTCACTATGTTACGCGGGAAGGGAGGGGAGTAATGAGCGATGACTATTGCAAGTTGCTTCTCTCACTACGCGATGGTGACAGAATAAAAACGGCAACAATCGAAGGAGCTACGTTTTAAAAAGTCACGAAACTAGCTTCAGAAAAACCACAGAAAATCTCTTATGCCTTTGTTCCTTCTACACTGTAATTACAGTCAATGGCTTTACGCAGGCAGTGTTATTGAAGACAGTATGTGTATGTACGTGTGTGCCTGGCTTCGAACGCCAGTTAGCCGTGGAAGTGACATTCCCTTGCTCGTGTCAGCTAATGTCCTCTCATGCTTCACCATCACAAATCATCCACGGTGTCGAGAGATCAAATAACTCTGGATCGCAAAGCAGTCGTTTCAAGTTAACTGGATTTGACGTTCGACGGTAAGCTCGTTCCGTCACCGGACAGATTAGTCTCTCGTGGTGTTGCTGGTTTTCCGTGGAATTGCTATGGACGCGTATACAAGTCTAGCTAGGCAAATGGTTTCGTTCTGAGTTAACCTGGAAATGTCTCGCTTCTACTGACGGAGTCTTTAGTTGAAAGCTCATAGTACAAAAATCTAATTTGGAAAACATTTTCTTATATATTTCTATTCTCAACATCTATAAAAACTAATAATAAAAAAACATTATAGTTAAAAATAAGATTTTTATTTTAAATGAATATTATATTCTTATAATTTTTCTCCTTAATCATGATTAGTAACAAAGCCACGTGCACTGTAACAACGCTTTTTTTGCTAGAACACATGATTTGTTGCCGCAAAGAAAATTTGTTGAAATATGAGCCCCTTCGAAAAATAGTTTTTGTTTGATCGGTATAGAAATGACTGTGATAACCTTCCATTTATGTTGTAATAGTTCAGCAGACGTATTTATGATAGTGTCTTTGTTATATGAAATACAAGCGTTATTAGTAAATAAGAGAGAGGAAACACACAAAAAAAAACACATATTCACTAAAAAAAATACAATGACAACTTCGAGACTCGAACCCGCACCCCCCCCTCCGTATTAACTACCAACCGCCCTTCACCATACGACCACTACGTCCTACTGTGTTAAGATTACTTTTGATACGTAGGTTATGTCGGGTAGTAACATGGGCCAGAATATGTCACTTCTGGGGAAGAATTGAGGTTAGTTATTCGGAGAATCACTTCATATTAACATCAAACGTCTGCAGGAGGACTGTACTTGCTCAGTGTCAGTTTCAAAAAACATACAAAGAAAACTTTTATTAGCAGCAAACCTATGTTCCTTTTGAACCTTCTCTTTGAATTAAAGCAATATTGTGTTACTGGAAACAAAACAGCTTCAAAGAAATTGTTTTCTTTACCGTACAGAAAATTTTGAATGGATTTTTTTTTTTTAGAGTGTGGTTTACGAGTGTATATAGGAATTTTCATATCATTTTCAACTACTCGTCTAGTCGTGCTCAATCGCTTTCAAGGAAAAGTAGAGTCTAAGTGGTCCATGAAGCTAAGCAGAAAGTAAGGAACATTTCAGATTTTTTTTCCTGCGACCTGGGATTACACCAGTAGTCTTAGTCCGCAGTGTGTTTGCACACGGAAAGAAATCACACTTCAGACTAATCCGAGGTACAGGCTTCAGTGTATTCCACATACAGAAAACATTGCTTTCAATCTATTAACGACGCATTTAGACTAGCTTATCTTAAAATATTCTACGCGAAAGTGTTAACATTGTGTTGAGTCTTGAACTTAACATTCCTTCGAACTCCACCAGTGAAATAATAGGGTTACTGCCTGAAATTCCATAGTTAAACTCTGCGCAGCGATTTCAGCGATTTGTGCGTAATAGCGATTGGGTATTTGATTCACGCGTCGTACTNATTCCATAGTTAAACTCTGCGCAGCGATTTCAGCGATTTGTGCGTAATAGCGATTGGGTATTTGATTCACGCGTCGTTGTAACAATGCTCCCTTGTTCCTGAGCCTCAAACGCGGGAAAAATTCCAGGTAGGGTATTAACGGTAAAGTGAGCACTTTTTGAAGCCCTCTCATTTGGAATAATAGTCAATAAATATATTTTATTGTAGTCTTAGACGTTAACTTTCGAGTCCAATGAAATATATACACCGTGTTTGTTACTTCATGGCAATATTTATTTTAAAAGTGGCAGAAGNCTCCCTTGTTCCTGAGCCTCAAACGCGGGAAAAATTCCAGGTAGGGTATTAACGGTAAAGTGAGCACTTTTTGAAGCCCTATCATTTGGAATAATAGTCAATAAATATATTTTATTGTAGTCTTAGACGTTAACTTTCGAGTCCAATGAAATATATACACCGTGTTTGTTACTTCATGGCAATATTTATTTTAAAAGTGGCAGAAGGTCAAAAAAATGGCTGATAGNTACCGAGCGTTACACTTTTTCATAAGTGACTCCCAGCCGCAACCTAATTTAAGACGTTGTCACGTCAAAATGGCTGATAGANAGAAAAAAAGTAACAATGCCTCAAAAGTCCTCACTTTACCGTGAACAGCCTATATCGGCCGAGAAATAAAGTTGAGTGTTAGCTGAACTGGTACGCGAACGCCCTCAGCGCTTTCTTTGGCATGCGTGCTTCTGTTCGGTGAGCGTATTTTTAAAAACGCTTTTGGTTTCGCAAACAGTTAATAAATAGCACAAGCGGATAGTCTCATCTCTTGGGAACACCGCGCCGATACATTTATCTGAAGTTTCGTTGCACAGTTACAATGGACATTTCTACCCGCATTCTGCAGCACATGACGATATTTCCCCAGTGCCGTAGCCGAGTTTCATCGACATAATTTATGCCGTGTTATTGCGTAAATACTGCTACGCATTTGCCAGCTTTAAAGTTTACAAATCACCCAATCACCAGCGTACCAATGTTGCCCAGTAGAAATGCTTGATATGTTTGTAATAAAAAAAAATGCTGGGGAAAAAGGAAATTGTAGCATATTTTTGATTTGTGGCTGCCCCTAAATTTTTGGAAAATGCCTTTTTTTGAACATGTGTTAAAATAAATTACGACATAATCTTTCAGTTGCCCTCTATACATTTTCTGCAAATAGTTTGGTTTATTTTATTTTCGCATTACAAAAAAATGTAAAATTTTGACTGTGACATGTCATTTTGCAGAAACCATACAATCTAAAAAAAATGTATCATAGGAAAAGTTAGTCACAGATAATGTCTACAAGTTGCGCAATATGTGGTACAAATATAAAATAACAGATTTTTCCGTGGCCAACGCCCTCAAATACTGTTTTTCGACGAAATTGAAATCGTCCCCTCTATTTTTACATGCGAAAAGAAAACATACCTAAATGAGCTCGGAATTGTACATTCAAGATATTATGAACGCTATAAATAAAATTTTGGAGTCTTTCAAAATTGTTAAAAACTGTATTCTAGACTTGAGGCTCCTGCCTAACCTGGCATTTGAACTGCGTTTTCCAACGAAAGTATGAAACGTGCGTCCAATGTGCTGTTCTACGAAAAGAACACGCACTTCAGACGAGGGCTGTTGAGTATTTTCAAAATATCACGCACTTTAGAAACACCCTTTCAGAGTATTCCAAAACGGCTAAAAACGACCTTTTCAAAGCGCTGTATTGAAAAATATACGCTTCAGGCGCATGCAAAACTATTCGAGGGCCCTGCACTACATCTCCCTACACACTTCCCACCAATGAAATAATAGGGGTTTACCACTGAAAGTTCCATAGGTACATGCAGTGCGACTAGAGCACTGCACGGCAGTTCCAAGCCTTCCGCTTAGTGGCGATGGCGCACTTGACGCGCATGGCAGTGTCGCCCTTACAGTTGTATTGTCTCTGTGCCTCAAACGCGTAAAATAGCTCCAGTTAGCCGACCGCTTTTGAACTGTAATTTACGAAGTCGTGCTGAATGCGGATGGTGTTCTAGTCGAACCACCAGAGAATACGAAACGCATAATTGCAAATAACCAAGTCCGAAGAGCTGAAACGCAATATCAATGCCTCGCTTATGGAGTGGCGAGGTGTTGCTGCATTGTGCTGCCATCTGTCACGTTTTGTCAGAACTCTCGCTTGGCTAAACAAACGTTCGTATTTCAAGAAAAGCAACGCCTAGAGTTCCGACAATCCACTGTGCATCTCTGCCAGCTTGGTCGCGCACTTACAGGGTGTGAATCGTTGTTCAACTTGAAATTCAAAGTTCGGATTTTGGTCACAACCTCCAAGTAGCGTACGTACGTGCGAATAAAAGTTTAATACTACATGCGGCTGAACTCTCATCCAATCAGAACGTCCGATATAATTATAATACACGGAATTAGGTTTTCTTTGGCCTATGTTTCAAAACGGTACCTTGTTTTGCGCAAAGCCTGCAAAACTAAAACACAAAATAATAATTTCCTTAGCAAAGTTACTTTTTCGTTTTATGTCTGCCAACAGAAAACTATCGTACGTGCGTGCGTACGTTACGGAGAGATTGTGAATCCGCTTTTATGCGTGGTGACGATACCGCCTGATTAAAGTGGACTCCGGCCCAGTTTTAGACTCCCGTATACCTGGAGCTTTTTTCCACGTCCGAGACCGAGAAACGCGGGAGTGATAAGGGCGACACTTACACGTGCGTCAAATGCGTCGTCGCCGCTAATCGCAAGTCTCTGATCTGGTTTGCAGTGTTCTCGTCGTGCTGCATGTACCTAATAGACGTTCAGCGATGACCCTGTTATTTTATTGATGGGAAGTCTTTTGGAAGGTTCTATGCAGGGCCCTTGAGTGGGTTTGTATGTATTTGACGCATATATTTTCAGATTAAAGGCTTTGAAAAAGTCGTTTTCGGCCATTTGGAAGTGCTGTGGAGCGGTGTTTCTAATTTGCCCGACGTCTTTAAAGCGCCCTACAGCCCTCGTCTGAAAAGTGCGTTATTTTCGTACGTCAGCACGTTGGACGCACGTTTAATAGATTAGTGGGAAACTTGTATTTCAAACACTCCGCAGCGTAATTCAGGCAGCAGGTAGGCGGGCTTTGTAATACCGAATCGGTGCTCAGAAAATTCCGAGCAGTGTCGAGGGTTGGGCTCAAACAGTAAGTGGTCCGACCTCCTCGCCCAATGATAATGAGCGTATAGTCTTTGCTTGTACGGCCAGCGACAGCCTTCACGTGTGCTCTCACTTGTGAAAACTCAAATACAGTAACACACGCCCCTCATTAATGCCAACAAGGACTACGATGTATCGACACAATGAAAATACTGGTGTGTAAATCGTTGAAATCCGTGTTATACACAGTAAGGACCCGTACACAGTGTAAACATTTTCTGAACCGAACTGGAAATTTTTTGTAATAATACAAATGCTAGAACTTGTACAAATTTTTTTTAAACATGTTGCATTTGTACTTGTGCAAAAATAGGATTTGTAGAACTACAGAAACGTTCTTGCAGTAATACTGACACTTTGTAAACCACTGAAAACCTCTTCGAACAAGCGCAAGCGGTTTGTACTAATAACCGGTGAGTCATCAGTTCCGAGAATTTACTCAGCGGGGACAGTTGATTGACAGAGCAATGAAAATGTTGACATGGGTTGAAATAGCCAAAAAGTTTTTTTTATACATTTTATAGCTATTTTTATGTTTATTTGGTTTAAAAATGTTTACTGCGTTTTGGTTATAGCATTTTATCAAAATTAAGTTTACTAAACTGTCTATGGAATATTCGTAATCAAAATAATTAGATTCGACGTATTTAATTGAATTTCATAAAAAAAAATTTCGAGTGAAATGCCTATATTTATTTTACATAAAAAATGGCACATATCAATTAAACATTTGACAAAATTTCAGACTCAGCAGGAGGGATGCACTGTAAAAAATTTGTGTAACTGGAACTGGCATATTCGTGTATAATTACAAAGTTTCGTTGATTGGCAGAAGTATATTTTGTAAATATACAGAGTTTTTTCATTTGCAAGAATAACGTATGTGTGAAAAACGAAAGAGATTTGTGTTGTTACAAGGACACGGTAATCAGCCGCGCGTCACTCATCACCTCTGGGAATCCCACACATTCCGAGAATAGCCTACCTGGCTCGAGGAGGGTCGCACTTTAAAACAGGTTTTAAAAGTATGTGTTCCCCCAAGTTACGGGTTTGCAACATTAATTGTGTGACATTCCAGGCTAGGTTTTGTAAATTTATGTGATTTTAGTATCAATAGTACCAATATGAATTTTTCTTTTAAATATTTCAAGAAATGTTCAGAATTATTTAGTAATTCATATTTTGTATTCTATAATGTTTCTCTAGACAGCTAAATATAAAAAGTGTGTTGCAAAATACGAATACATTCACATAGCTCCGCGTTGCTACCTTTGAATAAAATAAGATAAGTGACAAAAATAAGCAACATAATGCACGGATAAAGGAAATAAAACCTCTCCCACAAATTCAACAGCTATCGGCAGCATTAATTTTCTCCTGTAATTAATTGTCAAACTGATTACAGTTCCGCTGCGATCTCGTTAAAAACTTGGTGTTCTCGTTTTAAGGCAGAATACAGCATATTACCACAAGATTAAAATATTGAAAGTATTTATAAACTACTAAAATATAACACTGTGCACTAATGTATCCGTGGTGTAGTGGTTAGCGCACCTGCATCTAATATATGAGTTCCGGGTTCGATTCTTGTCACCTTTCAGAACTTGGGACGTGCTTGACTGGGCCGCATAATATGTATTCCGTACAATTATGGCTGACCTATAGTTTTTATACAATACAAACTACTGTGTATCATAGAAAGACAAATTACTTTGTAGAAGTCCAAATAGTAGGTTGTGATTTTGCAAGAAAATTATTGAAGAATTACTACACACATTCGACAAGATATCCGTTAGTAGTTAACAGTACTTTTTTGTGTAAATACAGAATATTTCCGGCACACTTTTCAATAAATTTCTTGCAAAGTTTACAGGGATTCTTTTGTAGTGTTTACCTATGAATTTTTTGGCAACTTGTTTCCAATTTTTTTTTCTAATTGTGCAAACATTTTTTTACTTGTACGGGTTTAATAAGTTACAACAGTATTTCATTATTCGGGGGCTCAGTGGTAGAAACTCTGGCCTCCCATCACTATGGTCTCCCGTTCGATGACACGTCCTGGCGAGCGGGGAAGATTCCGGCTACGGGTTCTCACGAGTTTAGAGAGGCAGATTTTGTTGTGGTGTTAAGGTTCTTCTCGGGGTGCTCCCATTTCTTCCATCCCTATTCCACCACTCCTCTATCATCATCTGACGCATACACAAGGCTGGTCTGAGTGAATCACGGGTCCTCAGGTAGGACAACCGACTGTCTTTGGCGCCAACCTGCCAGAAGTCCGGAACGCCGCAATTATTTACATTAACAAGGAAACGTTGATGATTATTTTTATCTTCAGTAAGACAAGTACTTAATTAATACTTTCCAATAACACACACCATTGTTTGTGAAAATTGTAACACCCAGAAAGAATGGCCCGAATGAATACAAACTCGGAGGATGTGTAGAACAATGTACCAGCAATAAGTGATTACGATTGCAGAGAGATGACGGACACGTAGGCCCAGCAGCGCCCTCTCATGTGTGACCGGAAAGGTCAGTGGTACGCCAAGTTCAAGCAGTGAAGAGCCGTAAAACGAAGTGAAAGTGCCCCGTTGACGTCGAAGGGCGCCATATCAGCATGCGAGTGAGTTCGAACGGGGCAGGATGATCGGTCTCCGGGAAACGGGTTTGTCATACCGTGACATTTTGGCTCGTACAGGACATACTGCTACGGCAGTGATGCGTGTGTGGAACCAGTGGATAGAAAAGAGTCGTACGCAGCGGCGAGCGTGTACTGGACCACGCAATGCGACCACAGTACGGGATGACCACCATCTTGTCCGCATGGCCATAACGGACCGTACAGGCTCGTCCACACTGTTGGCTCGACACTGTAGCACTGCAACGGACGTGGACCTGTTTACGTCGACGGTTCGACGCTGTCTGCTGCGTGCTTGACTGGTGGCACGCATGCCATTGCGTCGGTTTTTTTCTTCCAGAAACCACAAACGCTCCAGACTGCAATGGGCACGTGAACGCCGTCGCTGGTGTACTGAGTGGCAAAATGCAGTATTTTCGGACGTGTCTCGCTTCAACCTGTCCTACAGTGATGACTGCATATGTGTTAGACGCTACCGTGGTGACCGCAGTCTGGCAGCCTGCATTGTGGAGCGGCATAGCTGACAATCGCCAAGTGTGATGGCTTAGGGCGCCATTGCATACAACATGCGATCTCGACTCCTACGTATTGAGAGCAATCTGAACAGCAACCACTTCATCAGGGAGGTTTTAGAGTCCGAGGTACGTCCCCTCCTTCAGGCAACTCCAAATGCCATATGTCAGCAGAACAATGCCTTGTCACATGCGGCGAGGAATTTGCAAGCCTTCTTCAATGAACGACGGGTACCACTGCTTCCCTGACCTGCACGTTCGCCTGACATGTCGCCCATCTAACATGTCTGGAATGTGGTTGGTGGGCGACTTGTTCGTCACGGACCTCCAGTAACCACTGTTGATGCTTTGTGGACTCGCATACAATCCGCGTGGAGGTAGATTCCCCAGGAACATATCCAGGCGCTCTTGATTCCATACCACGCCGTATAGAGGCTCTGATTGCAGCACGTGGGGGCTTCACACCATATTGAATTCTCAAGGACTGAGATCATGTACAGTTCTGTAATCCTAAATCAATTGTGTATTGTAATGTACCTAATCCGTGGCATAAAGTTCATTTCAATCATATGTATCCTTGCAACTTGGTGTTGCATTTTTCACAAACGTTAGTGTGTATTTATATTCCAGTATAGTGTTTATGTACTGTTTATGTACACAATATACGCATATTTAGGGTTACCAGAAACTCAGCGTAAAAATTATAACATTCACGCTAAATAAGGACATTTCATTAAAAAAAATGCAATTTTAATAGCGTCGTATGTTTTGTGTACTGGAGAACAAAAAAATAATATATTTTTTCGCGTTTAGTTTAATCTTAATAATTTTGAAAAATATCTTAATAAAATCATTCGTATTTCAAGCAAACAAATAAAAAAAATATTATTTAATATCATAAAATAGTTTCTCTATTGTCAGTTAACTATAAAATATAAATGCTTAGTACCAGGAGAACAAACTTGTATGCGTTAAGTTTTTTTTAACACAGCAAAATGTTTTGTATGTATACACACACACTGCAGTATGAAAAATAAATCCAAATGGGAAAATGAAAAGAAAANAGTTTCTCTATTGTCAGTTAACTATAAAATATAAATGCTTAGTACCAGGAGAACAAACTTGTATGCGTTAAGTTTTTTTTAACACAGAAAAATGTTTTGTATGTATACACACACACTGCAGTATGAAAAATAAATCCAATTGGGAAAATGAAAAGAAACATCTTAAACATAACTTCCGTGGTTTATCAGCAGAGAACATGCATTTTATACGATTAACGAAATTAATGTTGGCAACACAGATATAAAAAGTTTTGTTGCGCAAAAACTAAGACTATCGCAATAATTAGTAGACTAATAGTATCTTTCATCAGGTTTGATCACCACGAAAAATACGGTTGGACGCAAAAAAAATTGATTAGAAAGGAGGACTTGCCCTCTTTTTACAGGACTTCTGGTAATCCTGGCAATTTTCTTCGGCATTTATTCAGCATGCCCATTGATTATTACGATCGTGGACTGATAGAATCACTTCTCTACTCTGATCGTCGGTTGGGGCCCCATTGTTCTTCTGGCTAGCAAGACGTCAGCTTCTTTTCTCCGATATCTGGTTCTGAAAGTATCTGCTCTTGCTGGAGAAGTAAATATTTGTTCGCTTCATCCACCTTTTAAATTTGCTCTGAAGGCAAGAGGACGTACTGTTTTACGTCGTTGATTTTTACATCACTTTCACTACACGAGTGGTCGGGGCGACTGTGAGTTCAAGGCGCAGAATTCTCTCCACGTCGATCCGGGCTCGATCGCCGGCGAATTTTTAGCCATGTGGGTAAGTGCAGTGTTCGTCCGGTGGGTTTCTTTGTGGTGCTCCCGGTTTCCCCCGTCACCGCATTCCCACTCACCTCTACACCCGCACCTCGTCTCGTCCAATCCGTTCTACAGACCGGCTCGGAATGATAATTGTTACTCGGGTCGGCGGTACGAGCGCACCTGGGACCAGCCTTCTGTCCTCTCATCCATTTAGATCCTGCCGTAACTGCCTGAACAACGTGCACTTGTTTTGTTCTAAGGTCGGTCCACGATCAATTTCGTGTAAGTAAGAGACGTTTGCATCGAACCTTTTACAAAAATGTGTGTTTCATAGTGAATGTACTTGTCTTATGTGCAACCAATCACACGCGACTTGAAATTAACTTGATTTCAGTGAAATAATGCTTTATTATTATTGAATGACATTTAATTTCGTTTTAATTTCGTTTTATTTGCATCCTTATTTGGTTAGTACTTACTACACAGGATTTATCAATAATATAACACAAAACGTGGTAATAAAATACAAAATTAAAATGTAATTAATTATTACATATTATTTAGACGTATGTTTTTAATGGGGAAAACATAATCAAACTTAAAGTATTATTTTAGAAATAAGATAGTTCTATTGGCTGAAGCCTTACGTACACCACTGGAAATTAAATATTGCAATCGCCTGTATGTCTACACGCCGAGCATGATCCAACACTACACGTACTCGATAACTGTGAATTGTTTCGTAAAAATACCTTCTTTCATTCTGATACGTAGACGTTTATTCACTTCGCTTCAAATTGAGAGGACGTGACAATTACTCCCTGTACGGTCGTCGCAGTATTTAATAAATACATGCGCTTGTAGTTTCCTTTTAAAACTGGGGGGCGATATTCGCAGAGAATTTATTAAAGACTTGGATTCAGATAAGACGTAGAAATGAAAAGAATCTCTCCGAGAAATATCCTTACATCACGTCATTATCTGCCACACGACCCGCACCGGATCCTCTTTACAAAAAAAAAAATAATTAATCGACAAACGTGCACGAGGATCTTACCTGAGTCCTCAAGATTTTTGGAGGCTAGTGGANTCAGTGAAATAATGCTTTATTATTATTGAATGACATTTAATTTCGTTTTAATTTCGTTTTATTTGCATCCTTATTTTGTTAGTACTTACTACACAGGATTTATCAATAATATAACACAAAACGTGGTAATAAAATACAAAATTAAAATGTAATTAATTATTACATATTATTTAGACTTATGTTTTTAATGGGGAAAACATAATCAAACTTAAAGTATTATTTTAGAAATAAGATAGTTCTATTGGCTGAAGCNTTATGTTTTTAATGGGGAAAACATAATCAAACTTAAAGTATTATTTTAGAAATAAGATAGTTCTATTGGCTGAAGCCTTACGTACACCACTGGAAATTAAATATTGCAATCGCCTGTATGTCTACACGCCGAGCATGATCCAACACTACACGTACTCGATAACTGTGAATTGTTTCGTAAAAATACCTTCTTTCATTCTGATACGTAGACGTTTATTCACTTCGCTTCAAATTGAGAGGACGTGACAATTACTCCCTGTACGGTCGTCGCAGTATTTAATAAATACATGCGCTTGTAGTTTCCTTTTAAAACTGGGGGGCGATATTCGCAGAGAATTTATTAAAGACTTGGATTCAGANATACATGCGCTTGTAGTTTCCTTTTAAAACTGGGGGGCGATATTCGCAGAGAATTTATTAAAGACTTGGATTCAGAGAAGACGTAGAAATGAAAAGAATCTCTCCGAGAAATATCCTTACATCACGTCATTATCTGCCACACGACCCGCACCGGATCCTCTTTACAAAAAAAAAATAATTAATCGACAAACGTGCACGAGGATCTTACCTGAGTCCTCAAGATTTTTGGAGGCTAGTGGANCAAAAAAAAAATAATTAATCGACAAACGTGCACGAGGATCTTACCTGAGTCCTCAAGATTTTTGGAGGCTAGTGGACCGACTGGTGGACAAACGTGTGGGTAAGGGAAAATTATGGAATTTCAAAACAAAAAACAAGTATGAGCCGATTGGTGCAACCCCGAAGTTAAGTGCGATTGGGGTGTGGAACTTGCCCTCTCTAGAAGTCCACCGGGGCTGGAGCGGCAAGGCCGGAGGAAGATACGAAGATGGTCTATGTGTTGAAGAAGGGGTGGGGGAGGGTTTGGCGGGAAGGGTGGAAGAAGCAGAGACCCTCTGTCTCCCCAACGTCGTCGGGGGGGTAGCTAAGTACGCGGAGTTTAGGGGCCGTTTGCATTCAGATTTCCCTTGCCTGTCGCGGCCTCGTTTGCATTTCGAGTCCCGCGCTCTTTGGAAAAAGAAGCCCCTTTGGAGCGGNCTTCGCCCTCTCGCGTCGAGGAACTTAACCCACTATCTCCCCTGCTCTACCTCTTCTTCTGTACGTCTTCCGCCCTCGAAGATGCCGGAGGCGCATCTACGAGCAGAGTCACGCCGCAGACAGACTCCTACCTGGCGGGCACGCCACTGCGAAGCGAATTTTCACCCTCCTTCTACCCTTCCGCGAACACGGATGCAGATTTCCAACTCCGTGGATTGCCTGATGCATGCTGGAGCAGTTGTAAGTGTACAGCGCTTGGGGCCGCGGTGGTGTAGTGGCTAGGGCGGTCAATTCCCGGCGGGGTAGCTCCCGGATTCTCGCCCCGTGGGAATCGCGTCGGACGATGCCACCGCCACCGGTCGGCGGGTTTTCTCGGGGATCTCCCATTTGCCCCGCCCTTGCATTACGGTGCTGCTCCTCGTTTCACCCTCTTCGGCTCTCAAGACCTTGCGGTTACGAGCAACTGAAGACTGTAAGTAGGCAGTGGCGTAGCCAGACATTTTTTACAAGAGGGGGAAAATGATACACCAACATGTTATACTGAGGGATATCGGCTGGGTTATTCAACATACCTGTTTATGCCCCCGTTAGACGCCCAGTGGTACGGGATGACAGGTCGAGGCCTGGTTTCCGCGCCGCGATCAACTGGTCGACTGGACAGTGAAGAGGATGGGGTTTCCCCCCTCCAACTCCTATGCGTTCCCTCCTCTGCATCGAGCCGGCGTTGCCTAGAGACGGTGCGACGCTTCTACTTCGTCTTCGGGTAGTGAATGCGCCGCCATTTTTTTTCTCACCTACTCTAAAACGAAGTGTTATGTGTAAGCCCGCGGTAGGGACGGGAGTTTATTGCGTCTCAGGGCTAAGCCCCATACGCCTACAAGGAAGGGAAATCATGCAAGGAGACATGCATCGCGGCAGAGAGGGATTGGGCTAACATGGCCACGATTCAGCCACGAAAACCTCCCTAAGTGTACTTATAGATAAAGAACTGTNCTCAGGGCTAAGCCCCATACGCCTACAAGGAAGGGAAATCATGCAAGGAGACATGCATCGCGGCAGAGAGGGATTGGGCTAACATGGCCACGATTCAGCCACGAAAACCTCCCTAAGTGTACTTATAGATAAAGAACTGTACCAAGAAGAGAAAGGGTAAAAAACCGGCATAGTCACCGTAGAAGTCCTTTCGTCAGGAAATAATTAAAAATTGTTACGCGCTTGATTATAAAATGCTACAGGAGACAGATAGGTGGGAACCATGTTTTTTATTAGTGGGCGGAGAAAATACTAGTAAAGGGGGCAGGACATCTTTCATTTGGCGCTGGTTTAACCAGAGTAATGTTTCATATCAACCTGGTGGGGGGAGTGGCGCTATTGCTCCTCCCCCCCCCCCTAATATNAGAGAGGGATTGGGCTAACATGGCCACGATTCAGCCACGAAAACCTCCCTAAGTGTACTTATAGATAAAGAACTGTGCCAAGAAGAGAAAGGGTAAAAAACCGGCATAGTCACCGTAGAAGTCCTTTCGACAGGAAATAATTAAAAATTGTTACGCGCTTGATTAGAAAATGCTACAGGAGACAGATAGGTGGGAACCATGTTTTTTATTAGTGGGCGGAGAAAATACTAGTAAAGGGGGCAGGACATCTTTCATTTGGCGCTGGTTTATCCAGAGTAATGTTTCATATCAACCTGGTGGGGGGAGTGGCGCTATTGCTCCTCCCCCCCCCTAATATGTGCCGCCAAGACGACCAGCGCTACCGTTAAGGAGTTTCCTCAACACCTGACGTCACGAACTCTGGAGGGGCTGGCTAGACTACATATACCCTGGCCTTAAGACTGCTCGAGAGAGAACATGGGTGGGCTTCATAGTGGGAATACTTTTTCAGTTGCCTTAACACTTTGAGTTCGGCACGCTTTTGCTAGTGCTATAGACGTTTTAGAAGTGTATCGACTTGGCTGTAATTGCAAAAACATAGTGATATGTTGGTCTTCATTCTCTCTTACCGCTGTCCTGTTGTTCAGCAACGCATCTAGCTTTTATTACTGACCGGCTAACTGCTAATGGAATTTCGGGAATAGAGAAACAACATATCTACATCCGGACAAGTTTTTATTTTCATGGATAGAGAAATAAATGAATATACCAGCTTTTCTGGAGCCCTGCTAAAGTTCTACTTTCAGGTTATTCCTCCGCCTTATGCAAACAAGGCTTAATTAAATCTAGAAAATTACACCTAAGGGATAACGCATCGCATTTATGCACACTCAGTTTAACAATATTTTGCATGAAAACTATTTCTTACTAGACATCACCAAAACTCCTATTTTATCCCTGCTTTTATTCTTATTAATTCTATATAAAATATGGCCATTTACAAGTAAAACATAAGAAACAATTCATATGTTAACTGAAGTATAAAACGCTTGTTATGCATGGCATGCATAGGAAATAATCTATGTCATAGATAGCGAGATTTTTCAAAGGTTTGAGTCAAAGAGCGTGAATGGAGAGTGGAGTGATTGGAAGGGGTGGGGGGGCTCTTAACATAAAGATATTGAGAGTCGATGAGGGTGAAGTGAGGTGAGTACGTNGGGGGGCTCTTAACATAAAGATATTGAGAGTCGATGAGGGTGAAGTGAGGTGAGTACGTAGCTGCGCTGGATAGCAAGGGCGGGGGAAACGGCAGATCCCCGAGAAAACACCCCGACCAGCGACATCGTGCGGCACGATTCCCACGTGCTAAAATCCGGGGACGACCCCGCCGTGAACCGAACCCATTTCGCCGTGGTGGGAGGCGAGTAGTTTACCACTACACCACCGAGTCCCTCGGGGAAAGGGGAGATACCGCGAATAAACTGTACGAGTTTTGCCTGAGCTAGTCTTGGTCTTGGTCCCCAAGGTGCAGGTCAACAAAAAAATTAATTATTTGATATTTGTACGAAATACATTTCAACTTGTTGNAAAAAAATTTATTATTTGATATTTGTACGAAATACATTTCAACTTGTTGACGTTACTTACAAGTCCTATGTGTAAATGGAGATGATAGACTAAAGGTCTAAATGAGAAGAAGAACGTAAGGTGGACTCCGGGTTCGCTCTCACACACTTGTGCGAAAACTATTATCCGCAAATTGTCTTTCTTGGACGCCGTCGTGTCGCCGACCGACGCCACTGCCTTTCTCCTCGATGTCTCCCACACTTAGCGTTCACACCCACTTCTCAGATATGCTTTATTGCTATTGGTTTTTATCTTTTTAGCCTGTCTGGACGGTGTAACTGACCAGATTTTGTTAAATTGCCACAACCCGACTATGTCAGCCAGACCCAATCCCTCTGCGATTTCTGCGTCTTTGGCTGTTGCGTCTCTCCTCCTCAGTTGTTTAAAAGTTTCGTTTTACAAACATCCATTGGCTGCATTCCTGCCTCACCCGGCGTAGTTCTTCGTGTTGCAACCATAACTAATTGAATCACAATTTACTATACATGTCTTGGACGAATTTGTGTCAGCAACCAGCCACCAAGGAAACAAGGACCGTATCCCACCCTACGTGGTTTGCGGAGGAGGCCTATGAACAAATAACTGATGCTCGAGTGTACAGAGCCAGTTTGGGGTCTAGCCTGCAGGTAATGCAACACGTGAACTTTTTCTGTTACGATATTTGTAAGAACATCTTGCAGTGACAACATGCTTTTTAAGAGGGTTCGGGACATGAAATAATGCTACACACCTCAGTCGAAGTCAACAGATTATTGCAACGCATTTCAGAAAAACCAAGACGGAAATCCTGGACGCCAGTTTTTGGCAAGTTTGTGAGCAAATATAATGCCACACTAATGCATTTCCATCGAGCTGTTTCTTTCGCCGTAAATACGCATCTTGCATTGCAACACAAGATAAGTCTAAGTAATACATCACTCTGACATAAGGGCGCACCTGGCGTTCTGGCGGGAATAAGCCGGCGTCCATCTTGGATAATGTCACAAGGCCATTTTTTTCCTTTTCCCCCCTCAAAACCATTCTCGCACTATCATTCTATGCCACCACCATCAATCTTACCTGAAGAATGTCCGAGTTCATTACCCCGTCATGCAACTTCTTTCATCATGCTCTGTAATTCCACTTTGGTTTTCTCAAATTCCTTCGTCTCCTTTCACCTTGCGCCATGCTCTGCCATTCCACCTTGGTTTTTTCATATTCATTCTGGTATCCTTTCACCTGGCATCCTGGTGGGGCGAATCTCATGCTCTATCATTCCACATGTGTGACACGGAGCAAGGCCTGCCCACCCACACTAGCCTAGAGTCGCATGGCCTGAGTGCCAAATATGCCCTAAGCCCACCTATAAGCATAGTTGGTTGTAATTTCCGAACCTTTTAAGATGCAGCNAAGGACCGTATCCCACCCTACGTGGTTTGCGGAGGAGGCCTATGAACAAATAACTGATGCTCGAGTGTACAGAGCCAGTTTGGGGTCTAGCCTGCAGGTAATGCAACACGTGAACTTTTTCTGTTACGATATTTGTAAGAACATCTTGCAGTGACAACATGCTTTTTAAGAGGGTTCGGGACATGAAATAATGCTACACACCTCAGTCGAAGTCAACAGATTATTGCAACGCATTTCAGAAAAACCAAGACGGAAATCCTGGACGCCAGTTTTTGGCAAGTTTGTGAGCAAATATAATGCCACACTAATGCATTTCCATCGAGCTGTTTCTTTCGCCGTAAATACGCATCTTGCATTGCAACACAAGATANTAATGCCACACTAATGCATTTCCATCGAGCTGTTTCTTTCGCCGTAAATACGCATCTTGCATTGCAACACAAGATATGTCTAAGTAATACATCACTCTGACATAAGGGCGCACCTGGCGTTCTGGCGGGAATAAACCGGCGTCTATCTTGGATAATGTCACAAGGCCATTTTTTTCCTTTTCCCCCCTCAAAAACATTCTCGCACTATCATTCTATGCCACCACCATCAATCTTACCTGAAGAATGTCCGAGTTCATTACCCCGTAATGCAACTTCTTTCATCATGCTCTGCCATTCCACCTTGGTTTTTTCATATTCATTCTGGTATCCTTTCACCTGGCATCCTGGTGGGGCGAATCTCATGCTCTATCATTCCACATGTGTGACACGGAGCAAGGCCTGCCCACCCACGCTAGCCTAGAGTCGCATAGCCTGAGTGCCAAATATGCCCTAAGCCCACCTATAAGCATAGTTGGTTGTAATTTCCGAACCTTTTAAGATGCAGCTACCAAATTCATAACATAGGCATCACCACCAACAACGAAAAGGACTGCAGGGTCAAGTTTGTCTGAAATCCACTTATAAGGATAGTTGGTTGTAATTTCCGAACCATTTTGTATACAACCACCAAATTCATAACATAGGTATCAACCCGATGACGAAAAGGGCCACAGGGTCAAGCATGCCCTAAGCCCACTTATAAGCATAGTTGCCCACCATTTCCCACCCACAGCATCTTTAGGCATAAAATTCATACCCTAAACATCTATTTTGATGAAGAAAAGGGCGGTAGGGTCAAATAAACTTTAAGATGTCTTATAAACGTAGTCGACCGAGATTTTCCTTTCACCAAAGCTATAGTCGTCAAATTCATAACATAGGCTTCACTACCGACAACGAACAGGATGGTAGTCCATGTATGCCCTAAGTCCTTTTATAAGCATGGTTGGCTACCATTTCCCACCCACTGGGGCTATAGTCACCAAATTCATAACATAGACATCATTTCCAATGACGAAAAGGGCTGGAGGATCAGGTACACCTTAGGCCTTTGTAGAAGCTTAGTTGGCTACCATTTCGCACCCACAGAAGCTGTAGTCACCAAATTAATATTAGGCATCACCTCTGTTGACATGTTGGCTGGGACAAGTACACCTTAAGCCTTCATAAGCATAGTTGCCCGACATGTCCCACCCTCTGAAGCTACGACCACCAAATTCATATCACAGTTACCACTTCCTACTGCAATCAAGGAGATAAGGACAAGTAGAGCTTAAGCCCTGTTACAAGCATAGTTGGTCAGCATTTCCAAAGCTTTGAAGTTCGCATGTAACAACCACCCACACATGTAAATAAAACATGAAGATAGATCTACAAAAAATATATTTTTTTTCTTCGACATCGTCATACTAGTCCAGCGCTCAGTGTTGTGGTCCGGATGCCATTGGATATCAACCCGATCCCGCCTGATACCAATTGAGGCGCATGAGATGCAACAGGGATACTTTTTAAACAGAGATTTTATTCTTACTCAGACTCCATCCCGGTACGATGTCCCAGCAGGTGAACACAAGGGTGCTCCATGACGCTCAGGCTGCCAAAAATATTTTCGTGCGCAGTAGAAAGCGATTCTTCGCTGGCATACATTTTAAAGAGTTATGTCTGTTTGCTGAACACATGTGTAATATGCTTTTCCTCTGCCACGCACTGCCACAAATTACCACACCAACGAAATTCGTACCCTTCTCCAGGAAGACATCCAGAATTTATTCTATTCAAAGCCATTACACATATATGTCCTAGCAGCGTGTTGTCGCTTGATTCACCACTGATTTTCACATCGAAACATTATTGCATGTTCCTGTAAAATGAATAAAATGAGACTTTGTTGCATGAGTTTTTCCTGCATTAAATATAGATGCTTTAGCTGAAGTAAAACTGGGTGTTCCCCGTCACATAAACAATAATGTATTTACGTCGTAAAACATTTCACAGTGTGCATGGAAATTACATTCAATTTTCGTCTTAACATGCCGCTGTTCGAAATTTCTAACATCTTAAGCAAAACATGTTCTCTTTACTGTGTTTAAAATATGTTTTCTAAATTAAATTATAGCTGCTGGACTCTCAAGGGATCCGTCACCTGGTGCTTGAACTGCGTTACAGTGTGTTTGAAATGCGGTATTTTTGACGTGAATACGTCTTTAAATTTGCAACCATAGTGGACAATCCAGAAAATCTAATGATAACAAAATCGAGGGAAACATTTTGGCATTGCAGCTCCGAATCTATCGTAGACATATAAAATTCAATCACACCACTCGATTGCCAAAGAATCAAAGAATTCGTTACGTTGAGTGAGGACTGCGAAGCGTCGCGCGCGGTGGGGGCAGGGGCGCCGCCATTTTGAGTTCGTTTCGCCGCGTCTCATAATTTCCGCGTAGTATAACTTTTGACGCGGAGTAGCTACGACGCTCGTTTAAGATTTAATCAACAGCTCTCGTCGAGATCAATCGAATGAAGTGTGTAAAACATTTGTGTGGCGTGGTTATGGTAAAATTGTATGAGTTTAAAGTTAAAAAAAAAACTGAAAACTTAACACAATGTCGGCCTATACTCGTCAAAAAGCCAAGTCGAAATACAAAAATCGTATACGGTTGGAAAGAGCATCTCAAGGGCAATCCAGTGATACCCATGAAACCCCATATGATTGAGTGAAGCGGTGCCGGGAACGTAAAAACGTAGAAGTATTCACGCAAAACAAACGGCCGTGTCCCCGACACAGCCACACCCCAAATTTATTTTTACGAAACTATTAAACGTGCGTCCAGTGTGCTGATCTACGAAAAGAACACACACTTCACACTATCTGTAGAGTACAGTCCCAAGAAATCATGCACATTAGCAAAATAACATTTCGTAGCACTCCAACATAGCTACGTTCGGTTTTCTAAGGCCCTGTATCTCAGAATATTCGGGCCNAAAAATAACATTTCGTAGCACTCCAACATAGCTACGTTCGGTTTTCTAAGGCCCTGTATCTCAGAATATTCGGGCCAGGTACATACATAAATAGTCAAGGACATCGACACGACACGAGCAAAACCGCGACAGGAGCATGATTAAAGATATTTGGGTGGCTCTTAACACTGAGGTCTTGAGAGCCGGTGAAGGTGAAACTAGACGAGTGTGGAGCAGCGCCTGAAGGAATGGGCAGGGGAAACGGCATATTCTCGACACAACCCGCCGACCAGTGGCGTCGTCCGGCACGATTCCCGCATGCGAAAATCCGGGGGCGACCCCGCCGGGAATCTAACCCGAATCGGAGGTGGGAGGCGAGTTTTCTGACTACCACCACCACCACGGCCCGTACGATAGCATGTACTGAACTTTGCTACTGACTTTCCGCAAATGAAATTACAGGGCTACCGCTAAACGTCGCAACTGGTATACGCAACACGACGAGAACACGGCACGCCAGTTCAGAGCCTTGCGCGTAGCGGCGATGGCGCACATGACTCGGGTGCTAGTATCGCCCTTACGGCTCCCACGCTTCTCGGTATCAAACGCTGGAAACGTCTCCGGGTTAGGCGACCGCCTTTAACTAAAAAAAAAGGAGGGGGGGGGGAAGTAAGGGTATGAAGTTAATTGACCGGCAGTGAAATAGCAACGATACGTAAACGTCAACTTGACTATTGTAAATATTTGCCCAGGATGTGATCGCGGACGTGATTCGTATCCATGGTTCTGCTGTTGTGTGTGTAAAGCATGGCGTGTTTGTTGTGCAGGACCCCGACCGGGATATAAATATTTGGCGAGGATAATCTCCGCGCGCAGTTTGCTGCTCCACCCTCCTGCGCCCAGCCTCGCTGCAAAGGGCAGGGCGGGTTCGCGATACCGTCTCGCAAGAAATAAACAAACAGAAAGTAACTGCTGTATTATCAAAGGAAAACACGCGATCTTCTACCCTTGCTAGGGGCCGTGGAGGAATCTGGCTACACTGGCGCTTGAACTGCGTTGCAGTGTGTTTGAAATACAAGTTTTCCCACGAAACTTCCAAACGTGCNTCTGGCTACACTGGCGCTTGAACTGCGTTGCAGTGTGTTTGAAATACAAGTTTTCCCACGAAACTTCCAAACGTGCGTCCCACGTACGCATCTACAAAAACAACGCTCACTTCAGACGAGAGCTGTTGAATGCTTTCAAGACGTCACGGTCATTTTTCAAAATACCCAAACATAGCTAAAAACGGCATTTTCAAAGCGCTGTATCTCAAAATATACGCGTCAGATACATACAAATATACTCAAGGGTCCTGCAGTGAACTTTCCTACAGGCTTCCCCTTAATAAAATAATAAGAGTCACCTCTGAAAAGTCCCATAGGTACACGCAGTGTGGCGGGAACACCGGAGGGCCGCGGTGGTGTAGTAGTTAGACTACTCGCCTCCCGCTTAGGCGAACCGGGTTCGATACCCGGCGGGGTCGCTCCCGGATTTTCGCGTGTGGGAATAGCTGGTCGGCGGGTTTTCTCGGGGATCTTCCGCTTCCCCCGCACTTTCATTCCGGCGCTGCTACATACTCACCTCAGTCACCCCAATCGGCTCTCAAGACCTCGCTGTTAAGAGCCATCCCGCAATGGCGCACTGGATGCGCGTGACGGTGTCGCCCATACCGCAACCTCGAACGCGGAAAGAATCTCCAGGTAGGCGGGAGCCTTAAGGGCGTTCAAGTGCCAGGAATAATTTTGTGTATTTAGGGCATTTTATAATGATGTACCGTTACATCGAGAAGTAATCCGATAAAAGTAGAAAAAGGCCGGAAAATTTATCAACAAAAATTAAATACGAAAGTTGTGAGAAGTTATATGCCCAATTGATATGTTTTTCAGTAGAAATTGAAGAATTTTGTATGATTAGTGTGTTCGGTTACAGTTCAAAGGAANTCTGGCTACACTGGCGCTTGAACTGCGTTGCAGTGTGTTTGAAATACAAGTTTTCCCACGAAACTTCCAAACGTGCTTCCCACGTACGCATCTACGAAAACAACGCTCACTTCAGACGAGAGCTGTTGAATGCTTTCAAGACGTCACGGTCATTTTTAAAAGTATTAAACATGGCCAAAAATGGCATTTTCAAAGCGATGCATCTCAAAATATACGCGTCAGATACATACAAATATACTCAAGGGTCCTGCAGTGAACTTTCCTACAGGCTTCCCCTTAATAAAATAATAAGAGTCACCTCTGAAAAGTCCCATAGGTACACGCAGTGTGGCGGGAACACCGGAGGGCCGCGGTGGTGTAGTAGTTAGACTACTCGCCTCCCGCTTAGGCGAACCGGGTTCGATACCCGGCGGGGTCGCTCCCGGATTTTCGCGTGTGGGAATCGCTGGTCGGCGGGTTTTCTCGGGGATCTTCCGCTTCCCCCGCACTTTCATTCCGGCGCTGCTACATACTCACCTCAGTCACCCCAATCGGCTCTCAAGACCTCGCTGTTAAGAGCCATCCCGCAATGGCGCACTGGATGCGCGTGACGGTGTCGCCCATACCGCAGCCTCGAACGCGGAAAGAATCTCCAGGTAGGCGGGAGCCTTAAGGGCGTTCAAGTGCCAGAAATAATTTTGTGTATTTAGGGCATTTTATAATGATGTACCGTTACATCGAGAAGTAATCCGATAAAAGTAGAAAAAGGCCGGAAAATTTATCAACAAAAATTAAATACGAAAGTTGTGAGAAGTTATAGGCCCAATTGATATGTTTTTCAGTAGAAATTGAAGAATTTTGTATGATTAGTGTGTTCGGTTACAGTTCAAAGGAANGGCCCAATTGATATGTTTTTCAGTAGAAATTGAAGAATTTTGTATGATTAGTGTGTTCGGTTACAGTTCAAAGGAACTGTTGATTTCACTGGAATCAGATAAAGAAATTGCATGTAAATTCATACTGTCATTTTACATTTTACAATGAAATTTAAATTGGAAATAACTCGAAGTTAAATCATCGTAGGCAAACAAAATACCAGGCTTCAAATAAATTTCTTCGTGGCGATCCTGAGACTCCAAGCAGCATTTCAGCTGGAATCTAACATATCGTTTAACTTTTTTAATTTGTTTGTCACGGAATTTAAGATTTAAATGCTTATAATTCTGCTGGCAAGGCAATTAAAAATTTACTTTTAAGCTGGTTTGGCATTATTATAGCATTTTATAGCATTTTCAGCCGTAATGGTTTGCCGCCTACTCAACCCACCAAACTGTGAGCTTGGCTACAAGAGGATAGAAGTCTCTTTCAAAAACTGCTCGACTTTTTTTGAGTCACGCATGCTTACGAATATAATTTGAGAAACTTTTTTTAAGTCCGCGAAGGTTAGAATATTACACTAGAGGGCCAACGCACAGCTCCATGCGCACTCAGTGTAATGATATTTTGCGTAATAACTATTTATTACTAGGCACTACCAACACACCTATTTTCTCTCTGTCTTTATTAATAGTAGTTATAAATTAAATGTTAAAATTTATAGATAAAATATAAGTAAAAGTTAAATTAAAACAAAACATTAGGTTATTTTAGGCTAACAGAAGTGTAAAACGCTTGAGATATGACATATTTAGAAAACAACCAAACACGTAATACATTGGTTGTTTTTTTCAAGGTTTGATTCAACAAGTGCGATGAAACTGCAAATAGACTATTGTCACATATAATCAATAGAACAGCCATGTAAATATTTTAGGTTTGTATGCCGTCATGTTCCAAATAACTTCACACCAATTTTATATGCTAGTAGTATCTATAACTAATATCGATGTTATTTGTTCGCCATTTGTGAAGATAGCACCACATGAGAAACGGAGCTTTTATGCAGTATCTCGGGAATCAGTCAACTGCTTCTCACCAATTTTTGCACACATATAGTATTTCAGAGGGTAATGCACACTTAAATGATTTAAATGACTCACATACATAATTTAAAAATGACTGGCCTTTCTATTTCAGTTTAGTAAATCCTGTCTTTCAAAATGCCAGACTGATTACAATTGAATTTGGTGCTCGTAATACTAATCCTACGTCTGTGATGTAGTTGGTTGCATGCCAGCTCACAGAACGAGGGGTTCTGGTTTAGGGACCTGGTTAAGACAACGTGTGTATATGTAATTCTCAATATTATTNCAGCTCACAGAACGAGGGGTTCTGGTTTAGGGACCTGGTTAAGACAACGTGTGTATATGTAATTCTCAATATTATTGTATGTGTTTCTGGTTCCATCTCTAGATGATATCTCTGATTAAGCACTTATTTTCAAAATAGCGGAAATACATNCAGCTCACAGAACGAGGGGTTCTGGTTTAGGGACCTGGTTAAGACAACGTGTGTATATGTAATTCTCAATATTATTTTGTATGTGTTTCTGGTTCCATCTCTAGATGATATCTCTGATTAAGCACTTATTTTCAAAATAGCGGAAATACATANTTGTATGTGTTTCTGGTTCCATCTCTAGATGATATCTCTGATTAAGCACTTATTTTCAAAATAGCGGAAATACATATATTTTAGGTTATTTTGTATATCTACTATACCGTTTGACCAATTTTGACAATAAAGTATGCATTGGAATCATCATGTATGCCAATGCGTAGCCACTTTTGGCGTCCATTTTGAAAGATAGCTTCACATTAATAAATAAAGTTTATATTTCATCTCGGGAAACAATGTACAAATTCCTACCAAATTTAGTAAATAAGTATTACTGTGGCAGGTTATGTAAACGGGTATGTTTTAAGTAAATGAGACACACTTATTTTAATAATGGCGGCTATATAGTCATTTTAGGTTTGTATACTATATCGTGGAAACCGTGTTATTAATTCCAACTTGACTTTGTATGCTGGTATGACAACCATACAATGTGCCCACACAAAATCCCTTGTCCTCCATTTTGTAAGATAGCATTGCATAACANCTCCATTTTGTAAGATAGCATTACATAACAAATTAAAATTGTTATAACATACCTCCGAGGAAAACCAACAGATCCCCGCAAAATTTGGCAAACAAGTATCACTGTGGCAGGCCATGTAAATGGTTAAGTTTTTAGTGGTTCGGACACTTATTTTCAAAATGACAGCACTATAAATATTTAAGGTTAGCAATTTCTATCATTCTAAACATTTTAACTGATTACAATCGAAGTTGATTCTCCAAATCTGCCTTTCGTAATGCAGCTTATTGCATGCTAGCTTACGGTACGAGGTTTACTGGGTTCGAGTCCCGGGTAAGGCACGTGTGCATTTGCAATTGTCTTATTACTGTTGCATATGTTTCTGGTTCTACGTATAATGATATTGCTGTCAACGAGACGTCAATGCCTGCGTACCTTAGCTTTCAAGAACTTAGTTAAACATTATCTGCACTCTTGTAGAAGAAAGTAGGCTCGTTAGTTGTATCAGTATCATCTTGTTTAGTTTTGCCGAAGAAGTCCGTTCCGAGCCGAGCCGATCCAAGTGGAACAAGTGCGTGCCCTCCTTTAACCAACTGGATATGTGCGTTTGGAACGTCCTGTAGATATGGTATCGCCACGGGTCGCAGCATCTCAACACACATCGGCGTGCCGTTGATGTGCCCGTAATCAGTTGTATTCTCACTGGGCCGCCAGTTATTGAACAGATGGCTAAGGCTAAAATGCAACGTATATAGGACTATGGCGACTAGATTACAGATTATTGAACTCACGGATTTTGTGCCATTTTAATTGTATTCTTATAAATATATGCTAAGTATAAAAATTTTTGTAGATTACACTGAGAAGTTTTTTTCCTGAGATTCAAATTACTGGCAAACCACAAAATCACTGCAGAAAAATTGTTGTATATGCTATTCTGTTTACACATAGATATAAAAAGCTGGATGAAAAAGTATAATCAAATAATTTTTTAATTCTCCTGAAATGTAAATAAGATAACATTAAAACCTTTAAAACAGTTTTTAAACATTTTAAAAGTAAGTTTTATTTGTTTCAGTTACCCAGAATTATGAGTCAAATTTTGAATCTATGTTTCATGGTTATGCACAGACGGTTACGTCTTTGGCCTTCAACGATTTCCTGCTAAACTTGGTGGCAAGGTTTGCCAAGCAAAATGATACCGTGCCTGCGTGACTCATAAATAATGGGCACTGTAAAATGTGATGCTCGTGCTACGGAAATGACATTGTAAATAATGCCATGCGCCCGGAAATATCGACGAAGCTAGTCGATAATGCAGCAAGGTAATAGAAAACGAAGAATTCCAACATTGTATCTTTAGAGTCTGTGAATAGTTAAGATGGACAAAAAAATTGATATATTTTACATTTAGCAACAAAGCTGGTATAAATTCCCGTAAGTTGTTTTGAAAAGGATTTGTTCCGACTTTCCTGCACAGAGTATTGGACGGTTTCGTCGCGCACTCCCACTTTAGATTACCGTTCACGCAGTGCTTTAATTAGCGTGGTACGTACCGAATTCGAAGAATATTGAATGCAGTATTCTAACAATCATAATAAGAAATCTAATTTCATATCAAATTAATTTCTTGCGTATGCAGTACTGTTCCTCATCTTTCATCTTGGTTCACTTATTCTTCATAATCTCGAAGTTCANCATATGCAGTACTGTTTCTCATCTTTCATCTTGGTTTACTTATGCTTCATAATCTCGAAGTTCAGTCAGTATATGCCCTAATAACACAGACTAAATACATTCGTGATGAAAACATCTGTGTTATCGATCTCTCATTCCACACAAAATTGCTCCAGTCTCGTGCATGTCCACACTCCTCGACGGTGACCGTATCAACTCTCCTGCCAAGTGGTAATAAGTTCAATATCTGGATCCCCACTTCTTACGTCATATGTTCTTTATTATCTATTACTATGTCTGCTTAATAAAAAATAAATATTAATTTTATTTCCACCTCACTGCAGACATACTCCCGACAAGATAGCTCTCGTCTTTGATCACTGTTCCACATTAAAGAGTTTGTTTCTTTTAGTGTGCAAATTGCATGCAAGTGTATAATGTTGCACGCAAGTTATGCTACCTCGGCGTCGGGGTTGTGACGTCACTTTGTGCGTGTGCCGTTTGACGTTTTGGCGAGTTTCGTGGTCTTTAGATTCATAGCTTTGTCGAGTTTTGAGAATTTTGGTATTCTATCACGTTTTTCCTTGTTTTCGACGTTTATTGTATTCGCAATTTGAATTTTTGTTGGCTGTACGTGTTAATTCCCAAGGTCATGTGCCTTTGCACGATTTAGGTGAATGGATGTTTCAGCAAGAATCGGATTGTGTTAGGCGAGTATTACCTCTAGTGAGCATGGTTCGACTGTTACTGGATCTCAAACAGTCTCTGTGCATTCAACAATTTTAAAATTCCATAACTTATCACCTGAATAATAACATAAATTTTCATGTAGCTCATAACATTTATTTTTCATTGCAAAATCCTTTATTTATGCAAATCACTTTATTTTTCAATATTTTGGTTTTACAAAACAGTAAAATAGTGATTTTGTCAAATTATTATCCGAAAATTACGTACTTAAAATATTTATTTCTGTGCTAAAAATGAACTTGAATGTAATGTGTACACTTTAAACAGTATTTAGTATAAATATCAAATACTGAATTTTTCGATCTTCAGTGGTCTTCTAACATTGGTTGGAGAGCTTCTGGTGACGCGAATTATCCGTGGTAGTTTCCAGTTAGAAGCCGCAGGTCCAGCAGTCGACCTGTTTAACTCCTTAGCGTACACATTAATTTTTAATTTCAGGTGTTGCAAAAGTGGAAATATATGGTCTGAATAGTACTTAACAATTTGTTGTAACAACTGACTCTTGGGAACTTGTAGAAAAGGAGTCAGTAAATCTGTGGTTTAAAAAACAACCAATTATAAAATAGTTGGCGTAACAGGAGCAACCAATAGCACTGCCCAGGGAAAGACGCTGTCCGTATTGGTGCTCGCTTCTGGACCTGCACAGCACCGACCAAGAATTTACCTATTTTGCAACATGTCAGATATGAACGAGTATACTCAGGATAATATGTTAGGGGGTTAATGGAGACTGTTTTGAGCAAATTTAGAATTCTGCAATAAACTGAATTATAGCGGTTCTCGATTAGTTCGACATAAAAAAATAAAAGCTTTATTTTACGTACTAACGATGTATTAAGCGTGTGATATTAACTTGTAGTGGATCTAAAGTTGATTTTTTGTACAAAAAGTAGTGTAATAATTTTCAAAATACTGAACTGCTCACATTTGTAATTTTACAGTATCGCTTAATCTATGCAACAAGCCCATTACAATTTTTTTTATGTATTGCGAAACAAATATACACAGAAAAAAAAAGTGGAAACTCAGCAAAGCTTTCGGAAGATGCTCGATTATGGATGGAAAACACGTATTTGTGGCTCACCGTCATGCTTCTGAAGTGTTAACTTCTAACTCTGAAATTGCCGTAGTGTCCAGCTTAAACTCCTGTGTCGCTGCATATTTTATATTGGATGCTTATTTTCGCAACACTGAACAATTTGTCAGCTCTTCGATGGATAGCGCTGTATTGGTGTTTGGGGCTTGGTGGCCAAGTTGGTGAACTTACTGAAACGAATACTTGCTGTAGTAGGGGAGTGTCTCCTAGCACCGGGCGGCGGCCAGTACCGAACACGTGAGAGTTAATGAGTATCCCGACAGATAGCAGCATCATGCAGGATGTATCTGAAAGGTTCCTCAGTGTACACGAAAGCACCACCAGAGTGTATTGTTACTCGTTAGCACAGTGCGCGTTTTTTTTTTGTTGTGATTTTCGTTGTTTGTGTACAAGCCTCAGCTAAGATTTACAAGAGCAGTGTGTTAAATCAGGTTAGTGGATTGAGCTTATACTTTCTACTGATCTTAGGTGTGATTTGAATAATATGTTACCGTAGTATTAAATTAAAAAGTATTACTAATTAGTTAATGGTGGAAACGTATGTAGTTGTATGCGCGTGCGGTAGCACCGGATGTTCATTGTCCTGTGGTATTGGACACATAGGCAGCCAGAGTATATTAGAGTAGTCTTGTCTAATATAAGCTTCGTCCGCGAGCGTGCTTTTGCCCCATCTGCGGACATATTCGAGGATGACTCTTACTCAGCACACTGTTGCGGTAGTAGAGGAGTGACAACACACAATTGTAATGTCTGGAAACAAATCTTTCAGAAGCGGAAACAGAGTGCAATTAATCCAAAAATTTTACCATTATGTTTGTAAATGTAATTTTAATAAACACATTCGCATTTGAAAGCCAGTTACATACTAAAATTGCAAATTTAATATTTATGGCTTTAACCTATTAGAGTTCACATTGTAATTAATTTCGAATATTAATTTTTTTATTGTAATTCAATACCAAAATTGTAGCCTATTTTTGACAAAGCTAGTGTATGACACATAAGCAACTCTTTTTCTATTTTCAGAGGTGTAAATAGTATTTTTTCTCTTCTTGCAGTTTGCGTCACTAAAATAAACAATGTCCGGAAATAATAAAAAAGGGCAGACTATGGGCACATGGTCTGAAGAAGACAGGAAGCTTGCTGTGAACAGTGTGCTGTCTGGCAATCTGAATGTGAGGGAAGCTGCTAAAACTTCTGGTGTCCCAAAGAGCACTTTGCAGGACCGGGTAATAAAAATTAAGAGCACTGGGGTAGTTCAGGTTGCACCATGACTAGGGCGGTTTGAGAGAACATTTTCAGATAGTTACGAGGAGCATATCAAGCGGTTGGATGACATGCTCATGCCTCTCACCAGGAAAGAGTTCCTGAAGCTGGCTTACAATTATGCTTCTTTGAAGCAGCCACATAGATTTAATACAAACAAGAAAATCGCAGGGAAAAATTTAAACTACGTTTTTATGAAGAGGCAACTGGAACTGGCACTGAGAACTGCAGAATCCACCTGCATAATGCGAGCAGTGGGCTTTAATAAGCCACAAGTATATTAATTTTTTAATAAGGTAGGAGAATTGATGGAGAAGAATTTTTTCCCGCCATCTCGTATTTACGATGCGGATGAGACGGGAATCTCTACTATCCATGAAAATAGCAAAGTGATTCTACTGAAGGTGAAAAGACAATGTGGGAAACTAACTTCTGGAGAAGATGAACCAGAGAATTATGGTTGGTGTTCCTGACGAGAGTTATGGAGTCGCTCAAACAAATGGCTGGATTATTGCAGACATTTTTTTGGCATGGTTTAATCACTTCGCTAAACCTTCTTAAGGGGCATATTCGGAATCGCGTTCCTGGTGGATGAGGAAGAATCATGGACTGCGCATAAATTAATGCAACATTGCAGAGTTGGCATGTGCAGCGTACACCAAAGTCTGTCAAAGAGGATTTTCTTGCAAAGGCATCCATCCATTAAATCTGGCGTCTTCTCAGATTTGGATTTTCTACCTTCAAAAATGACAAGTGGAAAATACATCAGCCAGCCAAGAAACTGTAGGTGATGTCATGCAGTTCGACAGGCCTACCACGCAAGCCAGTGTGGAACCAACTTCAGGTCCAAGTGGGCTTTATGAGCCTGGGGAAATGTTGGAAATAATCTCACAGGTACCAGATGCTAGCAAACGTAGACTCCAGTGTAGGAAAAAGAAGGCACAGAGAAGTGAGATTCTTACGTCGACTCCATTTAAGGAAATGCTACAGGCCAATCACGATGAAAAAATTGAGAAGTAAACAAGAAAGCGACTCAAGTGCAAGAAACCTCTCAAATTTGATGATGCAACAGTGACAAAATCTAGTGAACAGAAAACGATCTGTACATTGTGCGGGGAAAGTTTTCAGGAAGTCTGGATCCTGTATTATAAATGTAAAGAATGAGTCCATGAAAACTGTGCAAACTTTGAAAGAGTGCCATTATTTTATAAATGTGATAGATGTTTTTGAACACTGGGCTTCGATCTGGCGGAGATTATTTAATATGTGTGAAAATAAAGGCCTAAATTTGTCGAACGCTTTGGAAAAATAATATATGTTTTATCAATATAGATCACATTGATAATAGGTTGTCTGCTAATGTAATATTTAGCCGAGTTTTCACAAAATTTTACAAATCTCACATTTTAATTTTTAAAGGTCAATTTGATATATTTACTTTATGTTTACAGACGCACACTGAACCCCTTAATATTTTCATGTCCCTTCAACAGCAAAATAATATAATGTCTTATTTTATGAACGAAATCTTTAATATTTAGTGTAAATTTGTAACTGTCCAGTACTGCACGCCATTCTTGATAAAAGAGGAAAAATAGCAAACCTTTTTATTTCAATGTACTAACTAACCATGTTGCATGTTTGATTCGTTGTATCAGTACTATTGTTGCATGTGTACTGGAGGATATCTAAAATGTATTATTTTATGGAAAAAAAAGCATATATTGGAGCACAACAGACAAAAATAGAAACTCTCTGGGACTAGGTGACACTACCCTTATTTATCAGTTATACTTGTGTTCATGTGTCACAGCACCCGTGTCAGCATAAATACAATAGACCCTAACTCACTGCAGAATGCAGAAGAAAGATGATGTTCAGATGCCGATGTGTCAGTCAGTCAAAGATTCGCCAAACAAATGAACCTAACAAATAAAAGCGAACATCGTAAGTTGTTACAGTACTTCTTACATTCTCACCAGCTACTTAAGTGTTCAACCTTGAACGTTTTNCATTCTCACCAGCTACTTAAGTGTTCAACCTTGAACGTTTTCTTTGGTATTTTGAATAAACTAGTGGTTGATTTCCAACTTAAACAATATGCACTGTTAGAAGTCACTGAAGACCACAATTCGTCCTTTTGTTTTCGATATATGTATTTGTGACGAGTGCATGATGTTGAGTGTGTCAGTTTGTTGCCATTGATTTTACTCATGCTTTATGTATATAAATATGAAAATTAGCATAGAAGTAACAAACTTATGAGTTTAACAGATTCAAAGTTTAACGTAGTCGACTCGTGACATTACTCATTGTCCATGGCAGTGTTAATTTAAACATTTTAAGAGAGGTAAAACAAATTAAACTTTTCAGATATCAATTAATTATGAATTGAAAAAATGCATGGCGCATACCATTATGATAGTATGTAATTATATGGAGAGTCCATAAGTATAGAACAACTGACCTTCTGGCCCAAATGATCAAAGCACAACAGACGGCCACTCGGGGGAACAGACTGCCAGGCTCGCCAAAGGAAGTACTCAGTCATGAGTGGTCACATTCGCGCCACCCCCACCAGTACTCCCCGGGGGTCAGGGTAAAGGGGGCGGAAATGGCACTCTCTCACTTCCTCTCCCTTCCACCCATTCCCAGCAACTTAGCGTGGCGACACGCGTCGCGCCTGGGACGCATGCGAGATGAGGGAGGTCCGCCCAGGGCCGCAGCTGAATGTAGTACCCTCTGGTCCCTCGCCACGGCGTGGAGTCGGTGCAGATCGCCCCAGAGTGAAGGAGTTGGTGCGGTACCTCGAGGAGAAGGTGGCCTAGGGGGAGGGGGGGAAACTCCGCGCCATTTGCATTCCCGGCGCGGTCGTGCGCCGGAACCCCCGTGCTTCCTCTACTTCCTTCGCCCGGTCCTCGTCGACGATTTATCACCCCGCCGACATCGCCCCCCCCTCCCCCACAACCTTTGTGCCACATCGTCGAGCACCTGCAGTCGTGTGCTTAAATTTCCCCACACGTCCTCGACATTACTGTGTTGGGTGGTGGCAGGGGGAACCTGCTCCACATCCGAACTTCAGAAATGCTTAAAACGAAGGATTTTTGACCCTTTTTCGAAGTGCTGTCCCTGGGAGAATGTGTTGAGATGGTGACTTAAGGTTGCGACGAGGATACAAAGGCGTGAGAAATTACCGAAGGTCCCCACTGCGAAGTCTTACTTTTAGGTTGAAACATTAAGCGAAATCTTAGGGGTTCATTACCTACCTGGTATGTTGACAGCTAGACGAAACCGCGAGGTTCTTTACCTAGAGATAAGAGGGGTTGTGGTGGATGCGAGTGTTGCATACCGATTTAGTACCAAATCGATTCGAGTTTGATTCCAAGCATGGTCAATTCCTGCCCCTTCCCCCCAGTTCATCAATCCAATTTTCTCATGTGGGAAACGTGGTGGACGTTTTCAATGGCCTGCGGGTTTTCTCGGTCTAATTCCGTTTCTCCCATTATTCTTCTGTTCTTCTGGTTTTATAAATATTGGAAAAGGAATCGTCTTGATGTTAAAATATTCGTATTCCCTAAAAGAGTGCACTGGATTAAATTTTTTCATGTGGCCGTGGAAGGATGCGTGATAGAATTAAAGAAGAAATGTTATTTCGGGCTAACTGCTCAGTTAGGCGAGAACTAGCGGTACAATAGTTTATGTTACGTAGCCACTTCCGGACGCTTTTAATAGGTCTGTGTAGGCTTATTTCGTAAGGAAAGAACAGTTACTAGATTATATTCTTTCAGGGAAGTAAAGGCTTAGGATTCTTTGTTTTGTAATGTCACTCTTCTCCCAAATTAATGTACGACTATGAAGCGGGCCCGTTATTTACCAAACAATTTCTAAAAGTAGAATTGTTGTTAAAAAGGCGTCAAATAGTGAGGAAAGTAAGTTCCAGAAATTCATACAGCCTGAGGTAAAAAGGAAAAGTAGTTGATATGAGTAAATTTTACCTACAACCTCCACGGAGAAGAAAAAAATCACTTGCAACGTAGAATTATAGTCATAATATATTAAATGCATTCTGTAAAACGAATATTATAAAAATAAAAGTTAAGTTTACGTTTTTTAAATATAAAGTCAATAGTTCACATTTCAGATAATACATCAGGATTCCTCGCGTTTCGGACCGTAGAATTATTGGAATATTGTTGTTAACTACCAGTAATATGTAGAGATTGTTCCCGATCCCGCTTTTTAAAATTGCTAATAGCGCATCAATCAAATACACGTCGTCCAGTTCCCTGATTATTGCTAGCTTCTGGGATTGGCCAAATAAGCACTTAGTAGGCAGTTTAAAATACTCGTTTTTGTCACCAACTTTTGGCATTCTTCATGATATGTTTTCGAAAGAAATCACAGTTAATGGTAGTCAGGAATATAATTTGGCGAAGAAGTCTTACTGTGGTAAGGTATATTGATTTAGATTTCCAAATACAAATTACGAAAAACGAAACTCGAAATGAATTAGAACACGGTCTTCCTAGATGTCTGTGCTTCGGCAGACAGCACGGCCCTACCAATGTAGCTGCTACTAGTGATGGCCTGGCTGTGTACTAACTGACACTTAAGTAACTGGTGAGAACGTAAGAAGTACTGTAACAACTTACGATGTTCGCTTTTATTTGTTAGGTTCATTTGTTTGGCGAATCTTTGACTGACTGACACGTCGGCATCTGAACATCATCTTTCTTCTGCAGTTAGTTAGGGTCTATTGTGTCTATGCTGACACGGGTGAATCTGAGTCAAAGGAATTCCTTCTCAAAGCACCAATTTTAAAGATAACTGTTTCAAAGAAAATAAAAATTAAAAGTTTACATTCTCAGACAATACTGCCGCGTTAAAAAAAAAAAAAAAATCATTAAAATTTTTTTGTAAACAGTGAATTGTAATGTTAAGTTCTAGAAAAAAATATTAAACATAAAATTTGGCAACATTTTATAACATGCCAGTGATGGTTAAGAAATGTCACGTAGACAGTTTTTTTTGTTTAATACAGCTGATACACTGAGAAGTAATTTCTATAATATTGATTCCCCGATTTAACTCGCTGGCTTCACGCTTGGTGGGCAGTGTCCTTAAACATTATTTCGAAACCTTCCAATTAAGCCAGTAACGGAAATAGAAAAAAAAAATATTTCACAAATTTCTGCAAAACCTTAAGGGGATTGCATTGAATTCTGCAATAGACTTTTCACTAGTAAAATTATAAGCACACCTCTTAAGAGGCCCGCCTGCCTGCATCGTTTTTCTCCTTTTTAGCCTACTTTACAATGGAAAGAAAGGGTTATGAGATCACTTTCCTGTCTGTGTGTTTGTAGATATGTGTATGAATGTGTGTGTATGGATGTGTGCATCTGTGCGTGTGCCTCTGTGCGCGTGTGTGTTTCCCCACTGAAATTTTTGAACGCGTGAACAGAATTTCACCAAACTCGGCACGCATATACTGCTAAGTAAGAAAACCTGACTGTTATAGTTTTCGACCACGCCGGTCGCTTACTTTCCAAATGGCGGCCATTTTAAAATTTAGGGTGATATGTCATATTTTGGAAACAGTTTAACCTATTTTAACCAAATTTTGTATGCTGACAGTGCAAGTTGTAAGCATTAAATTCAGAAGTGAATATTGTTGCATATCCGTCATTTTGAACAATAATGCCTTATGAAAAATTAAGATTTTACGTTATATATCTCGAAAACTACTCAGCCTATTTTCGCCATATTTGGCACGTAAGTAATACTATGATTGGCCAGGTAAACGTAAGTTTAAACTTTATTAGAAACTTATTTTAAAAATGGTGGCTAATAAAATATTTTACGTTTATTTGGTATTGCTACCATATCGTTCTACCAATTTCAACCAAGTTTTGTACGCTAACACCATCTATAACAAGCATCATATAAGACTAACAACAACCACTTTTCCACGCCATTTTAAAAGATAGTGCCGCTTGTAAAAATAATTTTTTTATATTATTATTCGAAAACTGTCAACCAATTTTCCTCAAATTTGGCAAGTAAGAAATACTATGATAGGCTACGTAAAAAGAGTAATTAAACTGGATTGGGCACTTATTTTCAAAATGGCAGTCATACAAATATTTTAGGTTTATTTGGTATAACTACCATACCACATGACCAATTTTAACCAAAATTTTTTACGTTGACAGTATCTATTACAAGTATCAAATATGCAAAAAACAACAGCTTATTTCTGCCATTTAGTAAGATAGAATAACATGAATTACTCAAGCTTTTGTGTTATTTCTCGGGAAAAAATTGACAGATTCCTACCAAATTTGACAATCAAGCAGTACTGCTGCAGTTGATATGTACAAATATGTTCCAAGGTTGTCAGATATTTAGTTTAAAAATGGCGGCCATAAAGTTATTTTAGTTTTGTATGTTATATCGTCGAAACTATGTAATTAATTCTAATGAAACTTTGTATGATGTCTGTATATATTACAGCAATCAAATGTGTACACAAAACCTCTGTTGTCCGCCATTTTGTAAAACGGTATCACTTTACAAAATATATTTAAGTGACCTCCGAAAAAGCAATCGATTTCTACCAAATTTGGCTAACAATTAGCACTATGGCAGACTATGTATAAACTGATACATTTTGTGATGGTCAGAGACACATTTTCAAAAAGGCGGGCATATAAACATTTTAGCACCGAATTTTTATCTACGAAACCGCAAAATATATTTCAACTTAACTTTGTAAGCTGACAGTATCAGTTATATCCATAAAAATTGTCACTGCAAAGCCTCATTCCTCCGCCATTTTGTAGGATGGCCCCACATGAAATAAAATAAGTTTTATGCCCTATATCGGGAAACAATCAATTGATTCCTTTTAAATTTGGCGAAGAAGTCTTACTGTGGTAAGGTATATTGATTTAGATTTCAAAATACAAATTACGAAAAACGAAACTCGAAATGAATTAGAACACGGTCTTCCTAGATGTCTGTGCTTCGGCAGACGGCACGGCCCTGGCAATGTAGCTGGTACTAGTGATGGCCTGGCTGTGTACTAACTGACACAAAAACAATCGGCGCGCATCGGCCAACGCGCAACTCCTAATACGGAGACTAAAGNGGCAATGTAGCTGGTACTAGTGATGGCCTGGCTGTGTACTAACTGACACAAAAACAATCGGCGCGCATCGGCCAACGCGCAACTCCTAATACGGAGACTAAAGTCTTTAGCGCAGCATTCCGGCTACAAGAGCGCCATCGCCGCTACGCGCAGGGCTCGGAACTGGCGTGCAGTGTTCTCGTAGTGCTGCGTGTACCTATGGCACATCCAGCTGTGACCCCATCATTTTAATAATGAAACGTGTGGAGCAAAGTTCAATACAGACTCTTAACGTAGTTTGGCCCGTGTCCGGCTGGTATGTTTTAAGATACGGCAGTCTGAAAAAAAAATAGTTTTTAACTATTTTGGAGGGCTCCAAAATAATATTTACGGCTTGCGTGGCAACTTTAGAGTACTATCCGTTCCCCGTCTGGGATGTGGTGTATTTTCTTAGGTTAACGTACTGGGGCACCGTTTCTTAAAAAAAACTAGGATGCCAAATTCTGTACCTCGCAGTTAAATCCCCAGGCAGGCGGAACCCTTAAGTATCATAGGTCAGCGTCTTGGACGGAGGGGTAGTTGATAAGCGCGTCTCTCNGAACCCTTAAGTATCATAGGTCAGCGTCTTGGACGGAGGGGTAGTTGATAAGCGCGTCTCTCTTCTATGCTTCAAATGCGGAAGTTAGATGCATATAGGCGGGCGTGTCTGCAGGAATCTACCGATCAAAGATTAAGTAAGTTGGTTTGTATAATTTACTGCAAATCAGATGAAATCGCAAAGGCTTAAACGGAATTCAGTCGCTATGCACTGAGAGAAAAAATAGGTTTGATTTAACGAAATATTTACTTATTTACGCACTCCAGAACACGTAGTTAATTTTTTTTTATCTAAAAAAATATTTTTACAAGTGAATGTTGCTCTACCATAAGCCAGTACGTGCTCGTGAGCTCACATAAACTTATCGATCAGTGTGCTGTCGGCGATTATCGAGTGGAGCAAATTTCGTTGGTCCGCGGTCACATTTTACTGTTTTCGAATAAATGTTACTTGTTCAGTTTTAGTCTGTGATGTTCAGTACCAGTTGGGATTATTTCCTAACTATTCTGTTCNTGAATAAATGTTACTTGTTCAGTTTTAGTCTGTGATGTTCAGTACCAGTTGGGATTATTTCCTAACTATTCTGTTCCTGGTAATTTACCTTCCTTACCCATATACCTTAGTCTAACTCAATTTTAAGACGCAGTATCGTATTCNATTCTGTTCCTGGTAATTTACCTTCCTTACCCATATACCTTAGTCTAACTCAATTTTAAGACGCAGTATCGTATTCTTATTCTTAGATGCTGAAGTTTTTATAACACGCCAGGCGACACCATTTTTCCTAGTCTGACAGATTCGAAGTCTGAGATCAACATCTGCGTGCATTATTTCCATTCCTATAAAAGGTGGACGTAGCAAGGGATATTCCATGCACAGAAGTGGTAGGCCCTACTATGAAAATCGAGCCTCCCCTCGCTTGTAGATAATGAAGATGGAATAAAACGTATAGAAGAAGATAGAAGATCGGTAAAAACCACAGCTGACAAACACCTAGGGAAAACGTTAACGCCGTTAAGAAAAAATTTTAACTTTCTCNAAAAGTGGTAGGCCCTACTATGAAAATCGAGCCTCCCCTCGCTTGTAGATAATGAAGATGGAATAAAACGTATAAAAGAAGATAGAAGATCGGTAAAAACCACAGCTGACAAACACCTAGGGAAAACGTTAACGCGGCTAAGAAAAAATTTTAACTTTCTCGTTGAGTGCTTTCGAACTTATCCACACACTTAATGCTGAATGAATATTTCTACTACCTCGGAAATGCGATAAAAAAAAATACTGTCTTCAAACACAGTAGCTTGAAGTTAATTTTTCCTCGTCTTCCATCCAACTCCGACCGTGGTCGGTTTTGTCNACTGTCTTCAAACACAGTAGCTTGAAGTTAATTTTTCCTCGTCTTCCATCCAACTCCGACCGTGGTCGGTTTTGTCTTTTCGCTTTCGCTTTCCGTTCCCCTCCACCCGCTTTCCTTCCGCCACCACTTCGAGTTGCCCTCCGGGAATCAAATAACCGCCGCAAAAACGAAGAAATTCATGAATTATTAACGAACGAAATCGCTCAAAAAATGTTCTCTTATTTGCTCAGGAATCTTTAGTCGCCCTAAATCGACTTAAAATAAAAATGTAAAGAAAAACAATAATTTTTTTTAAGGAAAGGGCTTCAGCGGTACTCCAGTTAGCAAAAATTCGTTGAGCCATTACTGGTTCGTGTTTAATTTAGCACTTTAGAAATCAACTTTCGGAAATGTATTCCTGATCGTGTCTGCATTTAAATTCTTTAAGACCCCATTTTCCATTAATTGCTCCAGGTTTTGCAAATAATATGTTTTTTGTTGTATAATGTACTAAGTTGCCACAGCTCTTGGTTTGTTATCACAGGTAGTGATCTGAAGGCCTTGTTATGTGCTTTAGAGGTATAAATAATTCCTAACATAGAAAAGTTATATGGATTATGAATCGGCTACGGGATTATCATTGCACTGTATAGTACCTGCCAAAAATAACGTTCCTATGTGCTGTGTACACTGTAATTTTTTTTGTATTTATACAAAGAATTTTTTGGCAACTTGTTGTCAAAGATATTTCTGTAACACCACAAATAAATTAAGGTTGATTTCACAAAACCCTAGAGTGGCATATGTAAAACTAATATTGAATTTTCACNTGATTTCACAAAACCCTAGAGTGGCATATGTAAAACTAATATTGAATTTTCACAATGATGTGTTATTATAGACTTCAAGTTTGATACAAGCATCGAGCTACACCAACAATTTTGTATGTTTTCTAAAATAATGTTTTGTAAATACACAATATTTCAGCTGTGGCGTTACAAGAAAACCTTTGACTAATGTTTGTAACAAGTCCAGACATTTTTCGCTGTATTCACAGATCTCTACAGTGGGTATGGTAGGGATGTTACAACCTTAACTGTGATTGTAGTGCTTAGTTACATAAATTATAGCAAGGAATGAAGGATACAGTGCTGCGTTTTAACGTCTCATGAAAAGTGTAATGCTCAAAATTTGTGGAAACTGAATTTGGTTTCAGTTTGTAGTAACACGTTACAATACTCGGATCTGCGTGGAGAAACTTCCATGTGCCATCTCCCATGTTACAGTCGAACATAATCCTGAAAGTTTTAATATAAACACGAGACTCTACAATGCGTTATATTCAGTTCGTGGTATTTTTAAACTCCTTTTTGCGATGGCTATGAATGTGAATTATCGCCTTTCTTACCCCTCGCCTTTCTCGCAGTCTTCACACAAATCACAAATCATTTTTTTCTGCTTTATCCTACAAGGATGCGCTTCAATTTCTTTTATAATTTTTCTAGCTTAGCAATTATTAGGTACATAGTGAGTTCGCCGTTGATTAAGCATTCTCTTTTAGTAGTCTTATAGAAAATCCATTCCCCGTGTGGCTGTTGATAACTGTATCAGCGAGGATGTAATGTAGTGCCAGTGTGATACAGGTTAGCCTTTCGCGGCTGTCACAGCCTTTTGCCTTCGAAGAAGACTTTCCGCCTATTTGCGGTAGGTTTTTGCAGTAATTTGTCTCCATTCCTCTCAAAATGGCAAACAGATCTTTGATATTTGGTGGCCCATTTTTTCTGGCTTTTGTTTGGCACTCGAACTCATCCCAATTGTATCACCCAAGGTTTCTTTATGGTATTGTATTTTATTAAAGTTTATAGTTTTGTTATTGTATGACGACTTAAATTCACGTATAGATTCTAATATAGTTAAAGTTCTCTCATTTCATTATCTTATCGAAGGTTGTTATTGTCAAGTGAAATGCTAGTGTAACTGCAAATGTGTCACATTGGTTGTTAATTTCATCGCATAATTTAGGATCACTTTCCTTTTAGTTTGTAGCCATAAAGGAAAATCGCAACACGTACTAATTTTGTGTAATTGCGTATCTGAATGATTTTTTATGATTTTAGTATAATCACAAACTTTGATGTCAGTGCAAACTATAAACGTCCGCAACTTTTGCAGACATTAAAATACTCCAATAGACTAACTTATTTAAAAATCTTAACAAACGATAAAATATTTTGACACGAATAATGGCAAGCTGATATACCTACTAAATTGCCACGATGGGTCAGCAAGAATGACTGACTGGCTACTTGTATTGTGAAATGTGGAAAGAAGCAATGTTAGCTACAGCAGTAAAATATTATTTTTCGTAATACACTTTTTTTAGTAAGGAAAAGTATGCTTTATTATAATTGGAGTATATATCTATATGTGTGTATGTGTATTTATTTTCTGCCAGATTCAATACGATTCCATTAGAACAAACCACGTGCACTACACTACTAAACTGTCTCTGTTACCAATGACGGAGGATAAGTAATTTATACATGCTTTCTTTGAGCATCCCTGGATTATTTTCAAATATTATTTCTGGTAGGAGGTACATTTTTTTTTAGTAGTTTTTCTCCCCAGAACTCAGTTAAATTGATAAATTACAAATATAACCTTATCCAAGAATTTTTTGCGTATTATATTCATAATTATATTATAATATTTTAGTATCTGGAATTCTTTGAACTGATTTTGAGTTTTGCGTGTAAAAAAACTAGCTTCAGGAGATGCGTTCATGTTAGGCTTTCATATTACTTTATGTCTGTTAAATACTACCCAGTTTGCAGAGGTTGGAAATATTCGGGAAATACGAAAATTTCAGTAGCGTAGTTTGCCACAGTTACTTGTGAAAGTAAAGAATTTGGTGGCTTATCATCCCACAAGTTTATAAAAGTAAGCTAATTAAATAAAAACATTAAACAGCTCAAATGTTTCACATTTATCTGTTTTCAGGCACGGCGTTCACTCCTCCGCTCATTAATAATATATAGCGTGGTGACTTTTAACCTTTCATGATTACTTTCAACTTTCCAGGAGTCCTGCTTAAGTTCTGCTTTCAGTCTATTCTTCCGCCTCATGCAAACAAAGTTTAACCAAGTCTAAGGAATNAGGAGTCCTGCTTAAGTTCTGCTTTCAGTCTATTCTTCCGCCTCATGCAAACAAAGTTTAACCAAGTCTAAGGAATGAAACCATAGGGCAACGCATTGCATTTGTGCGTACTCATCTTAATAATATTTCGCATGAGAAATATTTCTTAGGTGTTACCGACACACACACACGTTCTCCAAATTTTTATTAATATTATTTATAGCTGAAATATTAATATTTATGAACGAAATATAACTAACAGTTTGATTTAACCAAAAGTAAGCTACTTTTGTGTTGTCAGAAGTATACAAGGCTTGTTATACATGACATATGTAGGAAACAACCAGACAAGTTGTACTTGGGGAGATTTTTCAAAGGTTTGATTCAAAAGGCGCTAAGATACCGCGANAGGAGTCCTGCTTAAGTTCTGCTTTCAGTCTATTCTTCCGCCTCATGCAAACAAAGTTTAACCAAGTCTAAGGAATTAAACCATAGGGCAACGCATTGCATTTGTGCGTACTCATCTTAATAATATTTCGCATGAGAATTAATTCTTAGGTGTTACCGACACACACACACGTTCTCCAAATTTTTATTAATATTATTTATAGCTGAAATATTAATATTTATGAACGAAATATAACTAACAGTTTGATTTAACCAAAAGTAAGCTACTTTTGTGTTATCAGAAGTATACAAGGCTTGTTATACATGACATATTTAGGAAACAACCAGACAAGTTGTACTTGGGGAGATTTTTCAAAGGTTTGATTCAAAAGGCGCTAAGATACCGCGANTTAGGAAACAACCAGACAAGTTGTACTTGGGGAGATTTTTCAAAGGTTTGATTCAAAAGGCGCTAAGATACCGCGAATAGGCTATATAAGTCTCTTTGGCTGGTTATGTTTTTTTTTGTGTGAGGGTGGCGATGTGTGGTTCAGTTAACGCGATGTGTGATGAGTGTGAGTATACCACCTGCTGTTCTAGTGCAGCTAGTTTGATGTCCATACTAGAGTCCCAAGAAGGACACCAAATCGACTTACATCTGACAATAAGTGAAACGCATCGCTTAGCACGTAGGTGTCGAAATTGTGGAATAACGGAAAAACCCCCGCTGACCTGCGGCTGACCGTTAAGTCCGAAGCTACTAACTCTAAGGGAATTTCGTTAGTGCGTGTTTCGGGAGTGAGTGAGATCGTGAGTTCGTAGTGCTGTGGCGTGCGAGACACGAGTTTCTGATACGAATGGTACCAGGTGCTATAGTCTATTCACGGTTTATTCACACTTTTTTGAATGAAACCTTTGAAAAATCACCCCATGTACGACGTGTTTGATTGTTTCCTGAAAATGCAATTTATCACAAGCGTTTACACTTCTGTTAATATCAGAGTATCTTATTTTTGGTTAAATTGAACTTTTACTTATATTTTACCTATGAATTATAATATTTATTTATAGGCTATTCACGGTAAACTCATCACTTTTTAAAACCCTGCTTAGGATATACTTCTATGCATGTAGCATGTTCTTCCACCATATGTAACATTAACGTTGAATGGGCCTGATCCCTTTACTCATGCGCCAGTCAAGTGCAACAGCGAAATTATTAGAAGATTAAATATTTCTCAAATTATTTCATTCTTACACTTACATGCATGAGAAAAACAACGAGTAAAATAAATCATTTCAGTATTTACGGATNTCAAATTATTTCATTCTTACACTTACATGCATGAGAAAAACAACGAGTAAAATAAATCATTTCAGTATTTACGGATTTGTACTTAACACTTTTACTTTAGAGTTAATCCACAGAACTACTTACCCTCCGTCGTTGCCAATTTTACTGGGATCATGCCATTCATTGTGTCCGTTGAAATATATGCAGTTAGGGCCCGCGCGTAGGGACAGTGACATTTTTCTAAGGTTGATTTCGGAAGTTTACGGTTTACCATTAACAGNTCAACTTATTTCATTCTTACACTTACATGCATGAGAAAAACAACGAGTAAAATAAATCATTTCAGTATTTACGGATGTGTACTTAACACTTTTACTTTATCGTTAATTCACAGAACTACTTACCCTCCGTCGTTGCCAATTTTACTGGGATCATGCTATTCATTGTGTCCTTTGAAATATATGTAGTTAGGGCCCGCGCGTAGGGACAGTGACATTTTTCTAAGGTTGATTTCGGAAGTTTACGGTTTACCATTAACAGCNAGTTAGGGCCCGCGCGTAGGGACAGTGACATTTTTCTAAGGTTGATTTCGGAAGTTTACGGTTTACCATTAACAGCCTATAAGAATCTATGCATGTTTATAGCGTAATATGCTTACATTATAACTGCTGAATATAGGCTGTTAACTCTGCTATAATAGTATTCCCATTATCTGTCAGGATGTCAAACATTCTAAATGGATTTTTTTTTTACTTGCTACAGTAATTCAGTTCTTCCTAAGAATGTTTTTCGGTAAAAGGGGAAAAAAATAAAAAAACAACTTTCATTCATGGTACGTACTAACAGACTACTTATTTTACTTAAAAATGACAACGAAAAAAAAAATACACGTTCGCCTTTTTTTTTCTTATACGGACATCAAACCAAAAAGCTTATAACGCGAGCGAAATTTTTGCAAGATTATGCTGCAATGTTGGCTGTTTCGGGTTGGCAGCATTGCGCGTTTCCACCCACGGCAGGCGAGATAAGGCCGGGCCATCACCGTAACGAGATTTATATTGCGTGAACAGCATCCAACATGGCGTCTCGTCGAGCAGTACAATAGTCTGGCATCATGAAGGTAAACGACGAAAACGTAGGGTAGATTAATATACAGCACGGCCTGGGGCAATAGTGGTCCATGGTGCCGGCGGAAGCTGGGAGCATGTTGAATGGGTAGCGTTATGCTTGCGATGGTTGTTATTTTTTTGATGAAGAAGTATTCTTTTATCTGTGTCCTTAATAATAACACCATAGCTGAGAATGAATTGCCTTCGTGGGGTTTAATCGCAACGTAAACGAATTTTGTTTCCTAAAGTACGCGCTCACGATATCTTTCCAAGGGGAAATATTAACCAGACAGTAGATTAATAGCGGTGCAGATATGGCGATGTGGTTACACATACCGGAATGGGAACCAAAACGTGCGTAAACGTTTTGTTACAAATCCTTAGCTGTTGCAACGTCCGTGATGGGCTGGAGGTCTTANGGGAACCAAAACGTGCGTAAACGTTTTGTTACAAATCCTTAGCTGTTGCAACGTCCGTGATGGGCTGGAGGTCTTAGTTTTATTTCGAATATAATAATTACGCGTCGATTCCACGATGTCTGGTGTTCTTTATTATGGGCTGATGAAATAACCAGCGTTCATAAATAAGCAGTGATTAATCTGTCTGCAACCAATGGTTGTCTTAAACACATTAATGTGTTTAGAATACTGGGACAGCCAAAAATTTAAAGTAATCACAGTGGCTGTTATTATCGCGAGTTAAAATTAATGTATTTTAAACATTCGTGATGTCAGATGATTTCAGATGGTCGATTTAGGATAAAGAAGAAATTGTTGTTTAAAATAACAGACTTCAATTATTTAAGGACACAGCAAGTAATTTATAAGTTAAGAATGGTATCTTTTGCAAACTTTTTGAAACTAAGGATACTATTTATATTTTGTTTGAAACATAGAGCACATCTTAAAAGAACCTACAGATTGCTATTAATTCTTCGTTTGAAATATAATTACATTTTACATTATGTTTAAAATAAATATTCAGGTGATGTAGTATAAAGTAATATTTCAGGGTGGTATCTTGCGTCAGTGTTTCAGAAAACGTAATGGGAGCAAATTGAATTATTTGTTTCCATTGAAGAAAAAAAAGTCGAGATTTTAAAGAAAAAAAATTTCGCCGAAAACATTTTATCCAGAGAACAAATCTTAAAAACCCTGGCTAGAACTGGATCAAACTGTNGAAAAAAAATTTCGCCGAAAACATTTTATCCAGAGAACAAATCTTAAAAACCCTGGCTAGAACTGGATCAAACTGTTTCCACAATGCAGAAAGCATATTTTGTACAAAAATGTCTTGGTTCATGCCAGATTTCATCAATACGGTGATTGAAACTATTATAACTAATATAGCACGTCGAAACTAAGAGAAACATTCGCAGGATATTACACTATCGCCACCAAATTTCTTTGTTGCCAAAACACTCTCATATAACTATGGTTTGTCAGGCGTTCGCTATGTCCACTCAAGACCATTCGAGTGCATGATTGTGTAGCGTAACTCACCACTCCTCAGGACCTGGTGCCAACGCTCCACCATACAATGATGGTGTTGTTTCCACCACTCCAAAAGGCATAGAGTACCACTGAAAAAATTGTTAGTTGCTACAAAAGCTGTTTGGTTGATGCTTTCCAAGCGAAATTTTGTTGTTGGTAAAAAACTGACTTTGGTGCACAATAACACGTACAGTGATTAGTAACAAAGCTATTTAGTGCTCACTAACGTATTTGTTTATTGAAAAAACATTTATTGGCTGCCACCAAATATTTAGTTGGTAGCAGTAGCATTCATGTCATCCACAGTAAAACATTTTCCTGTGACTGCAAAAATACATCCGTTAAATTATGCGCATGCGCTCTGGCATATTCGAAGTGGCCATATTCTGTCTGGCCACGATGCCATATTTGTCTGTGTTTGGTTCTTTGCGTCATGTTACGAACTAGTTAATGAGGGATTTTCTTAACAACTTATGGACGGATTATATTATTACTTTATTCCAAGTAAGTAAATGTTACGCGTAAAAAAATGATTCCAGAAAATTAACTTTTAGTGAGGTGAAGTGTGCAAGCCTTGTCGTATGCCACTTCGTAGATTTACATTATTTTCATGCTTAAAACACCGCGCAAGATAGCGCTGTGGTAACACGTCGGGCTTGAAGTTCCGAGGTCCAAGGTTCGAGTCCCAATCCTGACGATTTTGTATTTAATTTTTAATTGTTGTTAGACTATACCTATCTAAAAAAAAGCTCACAATCCGGAAAACACTTTTATGAGCCTCACTGATCAGCATTTCTGCGACTAACGAACACATTATTGCCTACAAACACACTGAATTTATTGGTGATCACAAACGTCATTTTGTAGTTTCCACTAAATACTGTAATGACAAAAATAATTTTGTTTGTTCCACAAAATATTTTGCGATGTCTTTTTAACAAAGTAATTTTGTGGCCACCTAAAAAAAATGTTTTTGGGCACCATAAAAATGTTTTTTTTTTNGATGTCTTTTTAACAAAGTAATTTTGTGGCCACCTAAAAAAAATGTTTTTGGGCACCATAAAAATGTTTTTTTTTTCCAGTGTTGTTGGACGTGATCAGTTAGTTGCATCGTAGGTGTGAACGACTATAAAAGCCACGTGCNGTTTTTTTTTTCCAGTGTTGTTGGACGTGATCAGTTAGTTGCATCGTAGGTGTGAACGACTATAAAAGCCACGTGCTATCGTTTCCTGTGGATAATTTTATCACTGGCCTCTGTATTTGAACTGCAACAGACGTTATTTGGATTTGGTAACTCGGCTGTCTGACGAGTGGTTTGTATAACACGCTTCGGAGTTCGCCGGTACCTGTTAGTTTCTTGGGCTTGTCAGAGCGATTATTGGGCCAGTATTCCATAATGTTTACAATAACAGTGACATGGCGAAAAGTGGACTTCGTCATAACTGCTGGAAAAATTCTGTAATGGGAACGTCCGAATTTATGGGCTCCTACAGGACTATTGGATTAACGACAAAGATTAACTGGGTTTTTTTGTCATACAGTATGTATAAAACAAATAGGTCTTTCATATTAGACGCAGGGAGTCACCGTACATTTTCAAAAATTAACATACTCATGGCTACATGGATGGATATCTAGAGTCCAAAATGTTATCAACAGTTCCTCTTTCCCTCCGGAGTTTACTGGAACATAGTATGTACTAGCATTAGCGCTTGAGAAAAAAAATATATAGTGAATTTTTATGGGGAAGGGGGTCAACATATTATTTTGGTCGCTCTGGATGAGCTATGTTTATCCATGTTTTCTGTTGTATGTGAGTCTGGTGAGTTCACGACGATTTGTCAGAGTATGATTTTTTATTCTGAACTCATGGTGAAGTCTGTTGAGAGCAAAGCGTGACGCGAAACTGAATTATTTATGCACTCCGGCAGAGCGTAACATTTCAGCTGTTTAGAATTCGCTGTCGGGATGTTTTGCGAAGCTGTAGCGATTATTGACAGAAATTATTTTACAGAATTGCAAAATTGTGCATTTTCAACCCTTTGCGGTAGCTGTCAGCCGTCACTCGTCGTGGGGTCGTGTTTTTCTACACGCGAGATATTTGAATGAAGCCATGAGCCTATCCGTTTTTTTAATAAACGAAGGGTTGATCTGGGGTATGCATTTCAACACTGGTATTTTAGCCAGAATTATTCGTTTAGAAGCTAAAAAATAGTGTGTTGGGGTTGATACGCAGTATTAATACTCATGTATTCACATTGAGAATAAATACGGTGCTAGGAAACAATATTCAATCCATCTAGACTGTTTATAAATCAGATGGTTTTTTGTTGAACTGCAAAAGTTAGAAATATATACAATGCCATACAACATTATCTGTTGGGTTCCTGAATGCGATTGTATAAGCAAATATTCCATTTGTTCCAATTGCTTCCGCACTCTGTTGCAACTATAACGACGTTTCTCACGTGATGCGCTCTGATTGGCTGCGATGAAGTAAATAAACAGTATCATTAACATGGCTGAAGTTGACGGATGTGTCTGCATTCGTTAAAATAAATAAAATGCCTGGTGAAACAGCGATATACTTTGTATCATTACAGCCAAAGTTAGGTTAGTTGCATTAAAATAAAAATCTCAGCATTGATATGTGTTGGAAGCGCGTTTTTGAGGTTATGATTTCCTTTTGTTTGCATTCAGTTACAGAGGTATAACCATGCGAAAATTTTCACTTTGGTAACTATTTAATTGAACGTGTTTAACATATTCCTATTAACTAGTTCATCCTTTAGTATAACCACGCTCTGAAACTGCAATAAATTAACGTAGTATTATGGTGCTAGTACAAAAGATTGATTGCCTCTACCCTGAAATTTAATAACGGAACCGTTCTGCCATTTTTATTCTGAGATGTTTTCCCGGGATAAATGCCATTTGGATGTTAGCATGAAAGTAAAAATGTTATTATAACAATTCAGCCCACTTAGTCCCGTACGCTATTATTTTGGGTATCACATTGGTTGATGCCCTCTGTACGGTGCCTGACATACTGCAGCTGTGTTGTGTCGGCGGTTGTCTTCGATCTGCAGTGTACTTGCGAACGGGGTGCCTGTGATTGTGTGCCGCTTTGACCATGGTAGCACCACAGAATACGTAAGAATCAAGAAGTGAAGTGATGCATGCATTTCAAACTCCAGCCACACGCGATAGGGAAATGACCTTCAATGGCCAGCAATATGGCGTAGTTCACCAATCAGCTACTGTGGGCTGACTTGCTAGACCAATAGGAAATATCCCATAACGTGCAATAACCAATCAGATATAAGGCCTGTTTCCACAACCTCGGGCGTTCATTGAGCGACCGTTCCCTTACTATCATTTCTATTCTGTATGCTAACGTATTTTGTGGAATCTTCAAAAAGCGAAGTAGCGTGGTGGTTCCTTTGATATAGCCATTCACGGCCACTTATGTCTGCGTGTAATCGTAGGAGAGGGGCTTTGTTTTTGATTGGCTACAGCATGCTGCGAATCTGTTGGTTGGAATGCTGCCCGTCGTTCATTAGCGAAATACTTTTTGCAATTTTGCGGGCGCGTTCTTCCGGAGTTTTAATTCACGCGACTGTTAATTTTATCTATCTTTAGGTTAAATTGGCATTCTTCAAAATAAACCTTTGAAAATAAAATATGTACCAGCTTGCAACTTATGTGTTGGCTGCGGATAATGAAATAAGCGTGTATAATATATTATAATTAATACTATGACGTACAAATTTAGCGGCCAAAAAACTGTTTTTTTTCTTTCTCTCTCTTACAGACAGTAACGATATTTCTAGTGCAGCGGTAACATGTTTGTGTTCGTGACAAACTTCGGTGGCACTTGATCAGTGAATTGTCAGTGTCGAGAAGGCGGTGTGATAATCTAACTGGGCCAATCAGATACAGGTCGTACTGGACGTATGTGATTCACGGGCACGCGCCTAAAGACGCGTAGTAATTAAAAGCAACTAATCGCGAAAGTGTATACGAGATAAAGTAGACGATATAAACTAGAAGAGAACTTTATTTTTTTGCGGGAATTTGGTGTTCCTGCCTTTACACACTATACATGGTGATTCTAAGATCATGGGACAAACATTGAGGGGTGAAAGAGCTCACTTAAACAAACAATTATTGTATAGGAATATAGGGGCGGAAGTGACGCGTTGAGGCACAAACACAAAAACATAACACATTAACGGAAACATAAAATGTTCGTTAGCAGCATACTTAACGAGTAATTACGTACAGAAAATGTTAAAACAGTTGCTGGAAATGCATCCACCAACAGTCACGCATGCTTGGCGACCTCTACATATGGCGTGATTGGCTGACAATGGTGGCGTGCGTGAAATACCCGGCGTATTTGAATCTGTTCGCCAATCACTCCACCGACGCTACCAAGCTTGCATTACTGTCGGTGGTAGCAATTTTGAGCAATTATTATAAACATTGCTGTAAAAAGGCATTTAGCGGCGACGTTGTAAATAAACAATGTGTTGCATTTCATGTGTTATTTTTGTATTTGTGCCTCAACGCGTCACTCCCGCCCAATTATTCCTAGACAAACAATAATTGTTTGTTTTAGTGAGCTCTACCACCCCTCAATGTTTGTCCCATGATATTAGAATCATCCTGTATAGTAGAGTGCGCATGCCGGTTTGCAAATTAACCAAGTGTGCCAACACTGGACGGCTGTTTCGCCAATAGTTTTCAATAGGACTGTCAAACCACATGACTTGAAATCTTCATTGGTTATAGCGCATTTGATTTTACATCCACTGGCAGACTTTAAATGCAATAAAGATTTGAAGGCATTTTCTTATAAAAGTACGGATCTTTTGAAAAACTAAACTTCGGGTCGCTATTTGATCACATAAATTTGACTGAGCTATAGGCATATCGCGAGACAATGTTAGGGATATGCAGAAAATACTAAATCCGTCCTCATATTTATGTTTTTTTTTGCTTGGGGTGGAATAATACACAATGTGCGCAAAATAAAGTATAAGCAAGATTCTTGAAGTGCTCAGTGAACAAGTTTTAATCTTGAGTGCAATTTTGTAAGTTAGACAAAAAACTATATTTTTGACAAATCAGTGAGCATTACAAATATAGTACTAAAGCTAATAATTGTGAAATGGTTTGGTTCCGTTCATTTTGTTTTGTACTCATGAATCAAACGCAGGCGTTTGATAACAAACACAACATTTATTTCTATTATTGTATATGATTCGCATTGCCTCGATAATGTTGAGTTTATTTTGTTGTTATTTTATTTTTGCTTTGAACTGGAGATCGGACAGGCCAGTGCAAATGTGTTTCTGGTTGTTTATTCGTAGTAAGTCAACTTTTTCCCCTGGTTGCGGAACAAATATGTGCGAANAAGCTAATAATTGTGAAATGGTTTGGTTCCGTTCATTTTGTTTTGTACTCATGAATCAAACGCAGGCGTTTGATAATAAACACAACATTTATTTCGATTATTGTATATGATTCGCATTGCCTCGATAATGTTGAGTTTATTTTGTTGTTATTTTATTTTTGCTTTGAACTGGAGATCGGACAGGCCCGTGCAAATGTGTTTCTGGTTGTTTATTCGTAGTAAGTCAACTTTTTCCCCTGGTTGCGGAACAAATATGTGCGAACACAGGTGTAGTAGCTGTTCGATCTGGGTCGGACACAGCTGCAGCAGTCTCGTCAATTATTTACGGTACCGTGTACTAGCGTTACACGCGTTCCCCCCTCCCCTGAACAATTTCACGCCCACGTGTGTTGTATGAGTTGTACGCCAGTAGGAAGTAATTAAGGGGAAGGGGTCGCGGTGACTGAGCGGTTAGCCTGCTCGCCTCCCACCAAGGCGAACCGGGTCGCTTCCGGATTTTCGCATGTGGGAATCGTGCCGGACGATGCCGCTGTTCGGCGGGTTTTCTCGGGGATATCCCATTTACCCCGNTTGAAACCCCGCCCGAGTCGCTTCCGGATTTTCGCATGTGGGAATCGTGCCGGACGATGCCGCTGTTCGGCGGGTTTTCTCGGGGATATCCCATTTACCCCGCCTTTTCATTCTGGTGCTCCTCATACTCACCTCAATCACCTTCATCGGCTCTCAATATCTCGCTGTTAAGAGCCGCCCAAATCTCTTCACTCACTCACTTAAGAGGAATATCTAGTAAAATATTTTTAACCCCTCAGTGTGTCACGTCTGGTTATATTGAAACAGCCCCCCCCCTCCCCCGCTAGTCACTGAGAGGCATTTGCAAGGAAGCTGCACTGAGAAAAAGGTTTTGTTGAATCATANTAGGAAGTAATTAAGGGGAAGGGGTCGCGGTGACTGAGCGGTTAGCCTGCTCGCCTCCCACCAAGGCGAACCGGGTCGCTTCCGGATTTTCGCATGTGGGAATCGTGCCGGACGATGCCGCTGTTCGGCGGGTTTTCTCGGGGATATCCCATTTACCCCGCCTTTTCATTCTGGTGCTCCTCATACTCACCTCAATCACCTTCATCGGCTCTCAAGATCTCGCTGTTAAGAGCCGCCCAAATCTCTTCACTCACTCACTTAAGAGGAATATCTAGTAAAATATTTTTAACCCCTCAGTGTGTCACGTCTGGTTATATTGAAACAGCCCCCCCTCCCCCGCTAGTCACTGAGAGGCATTTGCAAGGAAGCTGCACTGAGAAAAAGGTTTTGTTGAATCATACGAAGTTTGTTTGGCGCAACCAAATTAATTGTTTGTATTGGGGCAATAAAATATTTTGTTGTTGAAACCAAATTGTTCTGGTGATCTTAATTTGGTTACCCTGAACTAATATTTGGTCGATGTAACTAGAGATTTGTTTGGCTCTACGCATACTAAACAGTTTCGGTTAATATGTAAAAAAAAGTCTGAAGCCCGACCGAGAATCGAACCTAGATCATCCGATCCCGAGCGCTACGCCTTAGTAACCTCCGCTTAAGTCACTACTGATGAAGTTGGAATATTTTTAAAACACGAATTCCAAATTCTCAATAACGTGTCCTAATAATTATTTCAAGTTTTTTAGCTTTTTTTTTTTAGTTTCCTACTGTACTTGTTTTATTACGATGATTATAATATTATATATATATATATGCAACAACAAACACACTAACGATCCTAATTGTAACAAAAAATGCAAACAAACTCTCGATCTGTATTTTAGAACAAAGACGATCACATGAGTGGCCAAACAAATGCTATATACAGATGATTCAACAAAATATTTTGTTTGATAGCCTTATTTATTTCGTCCCAACAGAGAGGTTTTGTTTATGCAACGTGTATTTGGTTAAACAAACAAAATGTGTTTTCTTGTTTTTCAAGTTTTGTTCACTCAATAAAATATTTCGTTTGGGGAAACTAAATATAAATTTGGCCCAATACAAACAAATATTTGGTTGGCTGTTCTCTCAGTGAGATCCCTATTATTATTTTTACTTGGTTATTTCATCAGCTATTCTGAAGACAACCTCATGCACGGACTTGTAACTTAAAAATTGACGGTTGCTAAAATCATACCAATGTATTAGTGTCGCCAACAAACTCTTTGGTTACTACAAATAAATTCTTTTTTCAAAATATATCGCACCTAGCTAAACGTATAATTTGGTTCACAAATTGTTACTATATGTCTGCTAACATTGAATATTTTTTTAACATACTTGAAAAACTAAATATTTGTTTAACACAAACAACATTCTTTTAAATAAATTATTTGGCTTTGTAAACAAATTTCATTCATAGGATGGAACTGAGGCTATGTTGTATCAACAAAATATCGTTTAGCTGAAATTGGGTGTACCGGAACAATTATTTTTCTTAGTGTGAATTACTGTCAAATTAGGTCTGTAACAGTAGTATATTATTACACGCGATTTAAGGCAACGAATTAAACTGCATATGCGACTTTGTCATTTTTATCCTTTGCGTTAAGGAAACTGCTCAGCAAAAATCTAAAAATGCTATTTGAAGCCTTTTTTGGAATTTTTACTTCGAATATACTGAATAAGATAAAAGTAAATTGTGGGGGATATAGATAATTGTTTTTTTACCTTTCCTGAAAAAAAATAGTAATAATCCCAGAACATTTGTTTACTGAGATACATACGCTCATGTGTGCAAACTGTAATTTTACAGACAGGGTTTTACTTGGGGAGTCCTCTTAAGTCGTTACTGCGCGGAGGCGTAATGCCGGCGGGTATTATAAATAGCGTCTTACGGAGCGGCGGTATAAATTGCCGAGCGTTGCGGGGCTGAAATTTTAAAAAAACACAACGCCTTCTTTCTTATTCTAGGGACGTGGGCGCCTCGGCACCCTGGTGGATTGCTTTGCTCCTGTTGGCGTGTGTCGACAGGTAATCCGTCAGCAGCGAGGAGTTGTTTTCTTTAGACTAGCTGCTACATTCTAAGCTGGAGTCTGCTGAAGGGCACGGAAGTTTGCCTAATAGCGTTTTGTCTAATGTTCGGCGAAACGCCATTAGGCGAAAAGTTATTAGGCGAAACGCTATTAGGCAAAACGCCATTTGGCAAGATTCAGAGTTCCCTGGAAAGTATAATTTAAGGCGGAACGCCACTATGTAAAATGCCGTTAGGCGAAACGTCGTCAGGTAAAATCCCNCCCTGGAAAGTATAATTTAAGGCGGAACGCCACTATGTAAAATGCCGTTAGGCGAAACGTCGTCAGGTAAAATCCCGTTAGGCAAAACGCCAGTAGGCAAAACGGTTTAGCAGAAATGACTTGCGGTAAAATACCCTTATGCAAAACGACGTGTAATCCTAGACTGTCATTAGTTAAAAAAATTAATGAAGTAAGGAAGCTCTAACAATTAAAGTTCGAGAAGTTTGTCATGCAAACAAAACATTTCGTTAATCCTTTTGTGATGGAACTTACGCCATAAACTTGATAAATCCAAATTGGTGGGGGCCGATCCCCTTAGTCATTCTCTTACTTTGAATCCCCGGGGCGAAAAAAAAAAGAAAGGAATTATATGAAACATGCATAGTCGTTTGAGTGATGGAAGTAGATAGAAGAGTTGTGTTATATTTTGAGGATGACCAAAAGATGTTGGTTAAATATGTTGGTAGGAATGGGGGTGAATCTTAAGGTAGTTATGAGGATTGTGAGAGGGGATGAGTCGTATTAGGGGATAGGAATGTTTAAGATAGGTGAAATGGAAAACGCTGGGATAGTGAAAGACGTAGTCTGGTAAAGAGAGTTCACGGTGGTGTAACACATAAAGATGGNGAAATGGAAAACGCTGGGATAGTGAAAGACGTAGTCTGGTAAAGAGAGTTCACGGTGGTGTAACACATAAAGATGGGAAATGATGTGACGTTATGGTGACGATGGCGTAAAGTAAAAGAGCAGCAAGTAAACAGAAATGAGATTTAGTTTTATTCTTACTGAAGAATTTATAGTGATGCCAGTGATAGGGATGATGGGGGAAATATGGATGCAGCAGACCGAAGTGTAGGTGTCTGGCTGATGAGTTTGCTGTGGAAGTATGATAATGGGTAACTTTACTTTCAAGGGTCTTAGGGGAAGAAACTCACCCAGTGGTAGGTTGTCCCACTAAAGCGTTGATCTTCTCATCAGAAGGATGACAGTTCCACGTAAGTGTGTTATAATATGAATGTAAGGATTTATGCTGCTTTAATTATTTCCGATAGTTTGAGCTTTGTGTTTCAGAGGTGACAGTGACCAACCAAAGATGATAGCAAATGTAACGCGGAGTGAGGTGGGTAGGTGAGTGAGTGCTCAGTATTGTTTGTTTCTTTTAAGTAAATTTTTTTTAAAAATCGGTGATGGTGAGTTATGAAATTCCGAAGAAAAAAATTTACAACTGTCACCATTCTTTGTAACCATTGCGATATGAGTAACAGACACAGTCCCGCCATTACAATGACATCTCTTTTCGCAATTGAACGGCGAAAAGATATAATTTGCTCTCGTTAGAGTCTGCTGAGCGCAACGAATGGTTGAACAGGTTCGAGAAGTACGACAATAAGGAGGAAGGAGAAAATTGCCTTATTATTTTGACAAAAACAGTAGTTTTTGTCAAAACATTAACTGTCTTTCATACTTGTCGTTCATAAATGTCGGAAATAATTTACTTTTGACATTTATGGACGACAACTAAGATGTTTTACTTTCACGACAAGCTGTTTTACATATTGCTTTCTTGAAGCATAATTTTACGGGTTTCATGTATTAATGCAGAGCTGGGCATAGTTCGAGTAATAGAAAAGGAAACAGCGTCGCGAAATAAAAGAGTCACACAATCAGAATGACACTAAAGGCAAAATGTTTTTAAATAACATTAATTCTCGCACCCGAAACGGTTTAAATTTAGTACACTGCCGTAGTGAGAATAACACGGCTTAACTATGCATACTTTAATCATAATTACAGTTACATGATGACAAAAACTTGTGTATATTACCTAGAGAACACAGGAAAAGTATTTTGCTGCAACACATGATTTGTTGTGCGAAAGAAAATGTTGTTTAAATATGAACCACAGCAAAGTAAGTTTGACACAAACATAATTTTTGTTTGATTTATATATTGATTGCTATTATAACCTTGCATTGTCGTTACATTAGTTCAGCAAACGTATTTGTAGTAATGTCAGTTACACTGCAAAAAAATTAAATCTGTGCTCGGAAAAACTGTGATTAGTAAATATGAGAGAAGAGTATAAAATATTCCAAATCTATAGTCACTTAATAATAATAATAATAATCCTAGCCAAACGTTTTTGCTAAACGACCACTTTGACTTATTGTGTTCAAACTACTTTTGATAGGTAGGTTTTGTCAGGTAGTAACATGGGCCAGAATATGTCACCTCTTGGAAAGAATTGGGGCTGGTGATTTGGAGAATCACTGCATTTTAGAATGACATGAAACGTCTGCAGGATCACTGTACATTCGCTGAATTGCAGTTCANATTTGGAGAATCACTGCATTTTAGAATGACATGAAACGTCTGCAGGATCACTGTACATTCGCTGAATTGCAGTTCACTGACTACAGAATGTGTTGGTTAATTAGTCTTAGCGTCGGGGCAACAGATACTTACTTTGATACGGATTTCTTTGCTGTGAATAAAAACAACTCAAAGAATGTTTATTTCTCTGCTATAAAGAAAGGCAATATTTCAATAAAACAAACTTATATATATAATTTATTAACAGCAAATCTTCGTTTCGGCAATCTTCTCTTTGAATTAAAACAATATTTCGTTAGTGTAAACAAAACAACCCGAAATAAAAGGGTGTCTTTGCAGTACAGAAAAATTGGTAAGGTTTTTATTTAGAATGTATATTTAGATCTTCGGCGTACGACTTAGACGACTTAGCCAAGAGCGAAGTCATTAAAATACTCACGTCGTTTACCGCAGATGTCATAGCTACTTAACTTACTATACGAGCAGAACTCCAAGTGCTTTACGCTGGTACAAGTTTCACCCCGAATGAATTCAGGCGTAGCGAGCTGCCAACACAAAATTTTATCATATGCATTATGTTGGAGCCATTAACCGAGACATGGCCGAGATTGCTCATGCGCAGTCTGCCGTAGTAAACAACTCTGCCCCTATTATAGCATTCCCTTGGGTCATCGAACTCAGTTAATGCTCAACGAAAAACCTACTGATTCGGACCTCACTGTAATCAGGAAACTCTTGTTTTCAAAATCATACGACGTAGAACTTTTACTTTCGGGTTTCCTGGCATTTCCTCTCTGCTATAGGTTGTTTACGGTTAGTTGAGTCCCTTTTGAAATCAACATTTAAAAATGTCACTGCACCCACCTGCACATACATTAATGGGCACAATGTCTGGCATGCCCCTAGTTAAGTTGCTAAAGACGGAAGAAAAGTAGTTCCATTAATTAATTTTGAATTAAGATGACGAGGAATACCTTTGTGAATTCTAAAATTATTTATTTTCCTTTCGGTTTTTTTAAAATTCATAACTGTCAAAATTAGTAAAATTTTGTTTAACGTTTATTTTTCCAATAATTCCACGGTTACTCTTGACCGATGCATGAATAAAGTGATCAGGCCCATTACAATGTTAATTTTATATTTATATATTATGGAATAATACAATATGTGCTTTTGCAAGTAGATCTTAAGAAGGGCTTTCAAAATTGCTCAGTTTACCATGAACAGTCTATAAAGGGCCATATACTGGTTAAAGACTGGAATATTCCAGAAGGAGGGAGCAACAGTAGGTCATTCTTCATACCGTCAGCAGGCCTGATGACGTAACAAGCAGCGGCGACCACCGCCGACTGACAAGATGAATAACGCAGTTGATTTATGCTGCTCCAGAATAAATTCTTGTCCCGTCTTCGGCGACGCACGCCACAAGATGCCCCGGAATCTTCATTACAAGTCGGGGAAATGACTTGCCGGCCAGTCACATGATATTGCATTCTTCTAATATGTCCCTTGTAATATTTCCACCAGTTGGCTTGCTCTGACCTTGAATAGTGACTCTGAGTCTTCCCTGAAAGGTCTCAGCAAGACTTTTAGTACGGGCCGCTGTGGTGTGGCGGTAAGAGCGCTTCTCTCCCACCAAGACGAATCGGATTCGATTCCCGGCGGGGCTGCTCCCGGATTTTCGCACGTAATCGTGCCGCGCGATGCCGCTGGTTGTCGGGCTTTCTCGTTTCCCCCGCACTTGAATTACAGCGCTGCTCCATTTCCACCTCACTTCACCCTCATCGGCTCTCAAGACCTCGCTGTTAAGAGTCGCCCAAATCTCGTCATCCACTCACTCTCTTCATTTCAAATCGCAGCATAGTTTTTAAGTCGTATTTCGTTTTACCAATACATCGTATTAGGGACTTTGGCTAATGTTAACCGTTGAGAAAGAACAGAGGGGTGGAAAGAGACGGGCAGGTGCAGATGTCTTTCGGGGATCAGGGTAATACCACTTAAAACATGTAAGTTCACATGGCGTACCGTAACGCTACTTGTGTGAAGAATTTGGTGGAAATTGGGCGATAAGTGTCTAAGTTATAGCATAAAACCATTTATTTGGCGCTATCTTACAATAATTGCCTAAAAAGGTCTATATACGATGCTTCTTATAGATACTGTCAGCATTAAAAATTGGTTGAATTTGGTTAAATCGTTGAATAGATATGAGAAAAAAATTGTGTTGTAACGCTTCAAATAACCGCCACTTATTCCTGTCGCAGTTATGTCAGTTTATTTGTGCTATGTGTACGTTAACGTAATATTTATTGTTATTGGTTTGTGGCAGATATATTTTATTTACTCCAGCTATAATTCATATTATTAATTGCAAGTTGTATGACATCAGAAAACGTATTTCCATGTAATTATGCTTATAAATTTTTCTGTTTTCATTCAGAAAGTTATTTTTGCGAGGGCCGCTTTGCATAGAGGAGTTTGTTGATTAGTTGCTATGGTAACACAAGACGCATGTGTAAGATATGGTGTAGGCGTCTCGTGATTGGCGAGATGTTAATAGGCGTCGTTTAAGTATGCAGTTTTTAAGGCTTTTAGCCATTTTGGTTTTCCCGTCAGGCAGGCCATGACCTAGTGGGTCGTCGGCCTGAGAGATATTTTATTTTGCTGGTTAATTTGCCGATTAGCGTACAGCAATGCAGACTGCCGATAGGGCGAAGACGCGTGGCATCTGAATAGGAATAATTCAAGTCTGCACACGCTACTTACGCGGATTATATTTAAAGCCAAGTTTGAGCTACCGCGGTTGCGTGTGGCATGGAGACTTCAGTGACGTACCTGAGGCTCGATAGCCTTGTGAGGAAAGACTAAGGCCCACGACCAGCGGAACCAGCTACAGAAGATATCAAGAGATGTGACATCGATGAAGATTTATTTTAAGCTAAGTACGCTGAATTTTCGACACAGATACAACGCAAAAAAAAAAAAAAAAA